>JARGXX010000113.1:600000-1072146 GCA_030374765.1 Agarophyton chilense
TTTTCCATTTTCTACCCGATCGGCACAGCACCATGCATCTTCGAGCTCACCGTCCCTCATCGCCTCATTACAAATTTTTTCCTATACCGTGTTCGTCGGTACACGTATAACCCGACCGAAGACACTGAAGAGCCGCCGGCACATATACCCGAACACTCTATCCATCGTTACTGGCGCCGCGCTAACCGTTTTCTTACTGCACCATCCTAAGAAGGGGTGAAAGAATTGCCACAAGACGGTACACCACTACCGTTCGGGAAGACCATTACGTGCGGGATACTTTACATGGAATGGCATGGTTTCGTCCCCACCTGCGCAGGCAAAAATATCGCTCGGTAGTCGAGCGACATCCATATGCCACTCTCGCGACCACGAACCGAAGCGGAACCACGTCTGTTACCGCGCATCATGGGGGGCGTACTCCTAAAAGTTCCGCTTCCACGACTACAAACCGAAGCGAAACCATGCCCGCGACTGACAGTCATGGAGGGCTTACTTTCACCAAACGGACTAGCCCCCCCCTCTAACCACTTTCCAACCTCTCCAGGGCCGGGCGATTCACAAGACGGAACCTCTGCCGCAATGGCTGCCCCGCCACCGGGCAATTCCACCTGCATTTCCTCATCCGGTTGCGCCCCACTCCGTTGAGGTGCCACCTCAAGCACGGCCGCGCTGGGATTGAACGACATACCGCTTTCGGCAAACCGCAAGGTCGCTTCCCATAGCTCCCTCATCGTGAACACCGTCTGGCTCTCTACTGCATGAAGCTTATCCAACTCTTTACACGCGGCTTCTTGAACATCCATCAACCCCGGGGCCGTCCATAACGGAAGTGGAGCCTCTACCGATATGGCAGGCACGTCCTAGCCAAAAGCTTGAATAGCCTTTGCAGTACTGACCGAATCCCTTCGCGGCATGCTCGAGTATGACCCCGACCAGGTCACCCTGGCTCTTTGTCGCACGTCGCAGCGCACCCTCCGCGACAACCATAAGGCGCAACCATACACAATAAAACACCAGGGCCTGCGCCACATGGGCAGGGCTGGTTTCACCAATCGGTATGCAGAGAGCCTGGAGCGCTCCCAGTTCGTCCTCCATACCGGCTCTCTCCGTCTGGACACCTGCCTCAACGGTCTTCACCTTTGTAGTATTCGCTCTAATGGAGAGAGCATACACCTGTGACAGCGTTCGGACTGCCGATGGGTCGCTTGCGGCGAAGGAAAAGGGGTGGTAGAGCTACAACACCAGCGAGCTGGAAGTGGGGTGTAAGGCCACTATTCGCCAGCGAGGGTGAACAGTGCAACTGTAAAACGTTGATGGAACGTAGGTACGAGACGGCTCGTGAAGTAGTTGGGGGCTGACTATCTATTATAGCTCGTCCGGATCTCCGGTTGAGGAATCCTAAGCGAGGAACAGAATAGTCATGATGCCCATGTGATCTCCTTTACTTGTAGTCGGCGCTCAGCTCTGGTACACTATATACTGTGTACCAGGGTGAGTGCCCAGATAAATATATAAATAATACCCAGTGATCAGCCACTTAGCCAAACCACTGTATGGGTACGGTCCCTAATGGACGTCTAGCTACAAAGGGTAGTAAAATCAACCACGAGGATCGCCACTACATGCGCCGTTGCAAGCCACTCCAATCGTAATACCACGTATTCCAACAATGTACCCTGCCTCCTGGCATCCTACGCGGTGTGCCGTTTCATATCACAAGTCTGATGATATCACTCACTTATGAGTTCCAACCGCGACTTCGCGAAAAATCAGCCTATCGGATTCCCCGACATAGTAGAATACTACAACCTTCTTGGGTGCGAGTGGTGCGACAATTGCTGCTGCGGATGGATGCACCGAAACGGGTTCTAAATAGGCTTCAATGAATCCTATGGGGAAAAAATCCGGTTTCCATTCGAAAGGGCAACGCGGCAATCGCCCGGATGGAAACAAAGAAAGATCGGTATGAGTGATCACCAGGCTGGAAAACGGCATCTGCGGGAACGAATCCTCGTTGTAGTCGTACCACAGAAACCAGGGCCCCTTCGTCCAATTGGCTTCCAATGCGTACTGCAACAGCTTCTCAGCATCTTCCAGTGGAAAAACAGTAGCATGTAGGATGTTCTGAAGCCCCATCCCGGCCAACAGGCACACCAACTGGCACGGGAGCGGCAACAGCCGACCAGACTGCGTGTACTCTCTCCCCCCTCCCACTCCCCCCCCCGCCCCACTCCCCCCACCCCCCCACAAGAATGATACAAGCGCGCATCAGCCGAACAATTAAACGGGACGACACCATCGTGGTCTGCCTGCACCAACGCCATAAAGGCGAACAGGACACAGTCGGCGTAGTCCACTTGCATCATCTTTTGACCGAGCTGGTTCGAAACCAGAAGCTCCTCCGTATGGTACGCGATCACCGGCGGCTTTCGCACGGCGAGGTCGCGCGTCACGGTGGTACTTTGCCAAGCGGAAGGGCTGAGCACACACACAACGAGTCGGTCTTTTTTTTCCAAATGGAAGAACTAAGCATTGTGCCAGCAGAAAAAATAATTTGTCGAGGCTCGAATCAGACTCTCTCTTGCGTAATGATCACACACCACTTTTCGAGATAACCAGTAGAGCTTCTAATACGGCGGCCCAAACATGATCAAACCGAGTGGATTGGAACCTACTGCTGGGAACCCGGGGTCCTCGCTCATCAATTGAACAGGCTCTGCAACCGCACCTGGTAATCCCGTTTGCCAACAGCCCGCACGAACGGCATGTCGCACTTCCCTTTCGTTTTTTCAACCCCCGCGCCAGTAGCTCCCCGACAATGGTTCCATTATTCCTGCCACGCTGCAGCGCTCGTCCGTTTCGGGTTCCTTGTTGCCATTTAGGACAAGAGGCGGCTCGCGAGAAGACGCCCGAACCACCGTGCGTCCACATACTGATGACAGTACTAGGCATAGTAGATCGCCGAAAACGGAAATAGCGTCTACTTCCTGAGCCCCAGATGCGCACGGTGATAGCGGTGATCGAACTCCTGTCCCAGTAGTGGAACCGATCGGAAAGAGACCAGCACGGGCGCATTCCTTGCTGCGCTACCAGGCGGAAACGACCCGCCTTAACCTGCCATACAGCCCGACTGTTGCGATATCTCCAACACAACTACGGTCTTGGAGTCGCCGAAGTCTGAGTCCGAACAAACCAGAACTTCGCACGCATTTTCTCCCATTTATACCAAAAGAACACCGAACGCAGGTCTCGAGTATATCTTAGCGGTGCGGACCGACCCACTCTGGGTCGCGAAACGACCGTACGGGATTTATCGCCCTGGCACTCGCGCGCGCAAAGACCAAAGCGGGAGGTTCCTTCGTTGGTTGACACCAAACGGAAGTGGCCGTACTCACGCGCTTGAGTCTCCGATCGGCAGCGCCACACACGCTTTCCTCAGAATTTTCGCACGGTACGTCGAAGCCGACCTCTCTCGAGTGGACAGAAGTGCCGAATGGTCGCGATTAAACCGAACGGAATGAGCATCACAGCCGCACGGTTGGGAGGTTGCGCCGGCGCCGCTGAGGCTAGTGTCGTTTCTTCGCGAGGGCGCGAGACCGAATGCCCTGATCGCCATGTGTTTGCAACCGCTGTGACATGCGTCCATTGCAGTTGCTCGCTCAGCATTATCGTTCGGAATCTTCCGACTGGCACAATCTCTCTCTCTCCTTCTTCCGCCCTCAAAAAACGGAGCGCTCTTTGTGAATGTGCTGTACAGTGAATGAACCGTGCGGTTGAGCGGTAATGGAATGTCGAACGGGCGGTGGTATGGACAAGGCTGTTGGCAGCCCCCCGCTCACGTGGGGCTGCCGCCAGCCCGAACGGAAATGCCGAGGCTGGACATGTGGATGATGGGATGGAAAGGAATTCCCCACTGTGGAACGGATGACGTAATAACGGGACGATTACAAATAGATGAACACAAATGCGGCTTTAATAGTTGTTTTATTTTTTGTTTAGAATAGGGTAGGCTTTAGGGTCTGAGCATCGGGGCCCCTTAGTACCCGAGCTCGGCCATCACCCTTGTCAGTAAACGGTAAGCACCCCTAGCCTTGCGCCTTCGTCGTCTGTGCAGATCAGCGGCTATTCCGAACGGTTTTAGTGCAGGTTTACAAGCCATACCTCTCCTCTGCACGTTCCTGAGCGTGCCTGGTGGCAGCGACCGCCCATTTTACCCACAGACAATCGGTGCTTCCGTGTGTACGCGTGGTACACTCACACACGACGCTCAACTGCTTGGTACAATCCTGCTTTTAAGAACTATCTCAAACAACCACATTATACAATGTCTACAAGAGTCCAAATTTCCACGGGACACCAAGACTCTACCGCTTCACATGATATACAAATACAATACGGACCCCCCATACTCCCAAAATTACCAGAACAGCTCGGTATGTCGTGACGGACGACAAAATGAAACCCGATTTGCACTTACACCCCGCCAAAATCACGACATTCACTACTGATCAGGCTACCAGCCGACTAAGTTTGGTCATCGTAGCAACATATGGACAACATGTGGAACACTTCCTGTCGTACAATCACCTCTGGGGTTGCTACTGTCTTGTCTCGGGAGCGTAGTGACGCTCAACCGTAGGGAGCGTGTTGACGCTCAACCTTAGAAGGTAGACGTAGTAAACCTGGATGGTAACAGGGCACCGTGAAAACCCGCAGGGGCAAACGGCGGGGCAATTAGCCTATAACGCGTAGGTGAACGATGGTAGGCGTCGACGCACGGGAAAGCCTGTGTGGTAGTTGAGAAACTGTAGGACAATGCCCCCAAGGGGGAAAACCCACGAAGACGTCCGGATCTTCCTCTCACGAGGTAACCGGCGCGGTAGAGCCCTCCCAGGGATCGGCGCGCAATGCCGGGTGTAAGCCGGAGCCGAACCGTCGCGACGGGCGCAGGGAGGCTGAAAGAAGCCGAGAATATCCGCCGAAGCGGTGCTTGCGTATCCTCTGAGGAAGCAAAACCCACGAGAGTGGCGAGCACGACAGGTGTCAGTGCGAGCCGCAAGAGCGGGAATTGCCCAATGAAGGGGAGGAAAAGGGAAGGAAAATGGGAACGGAGGCAAGAGGGAGAGGTTGACCACGAGTCGCAAGAGGGGACTCGGGAATAGCCGGCACTGCCGGGTGTAGCAAACCGTATAAACGAGCGGAACCACGAAAGTGGGAATATATACCCAACACACGAAGGCTGCTTGAACGTCCAAGGGGGTTGGGAAGACGTGAACTACGGGAAATCCCTCCGTAAGGAGTTGTATATCCGCGCAGGCGGTTCGACCCAGAGCCAAGATCTGGAAGACCAAGATCACCCTTGTTGGGGAGACTTTACTGGACCGGCGGCCGCAAGGCCGGCGGCCTAAGTACTGTAGTCACCGTAGAATAGAATAAATAAAGTCTATCCTAAATAGCTAAATGCCCGTCTAACAAAGGGGCCAATCGGGCGGCCACGTGTCGCGCGGGCGCTGCGGCCACGTGTATGGCACCCGGTCCCGCCGGTGCATCACCGGCGTTCCGGCCATCGCTGTGAAAACGGATTACTCCTACTCATAACGAGGTTGCACGCCGGAGGCTCCGGAAAAAACTAAAGTCCCCAAAAAACCTCCCTGGAGGACGTTGCTCTTCAGAAACGATGAACCAAAAGGTATAGTCGTGACCCAAGTGGTGCCTGTCTTTATCAGATTAGGATGGGGGAGGTGCAGTTCCCTATATGCAGTGGACTGCACTCTCCAGATCACCCGGGAGGTGCCAGCAAGGCACAGTCTCTGACCTAGTGTCAGAGACCTGGCCAGCACTGGCTACAGTGCCAGGTGGCCACTCCACTACTGTACTAAAATAAATATAATTACAATTACAGGTACTAACAATTACTCAACCAGAAGGTACATGTCAACACTACACGTGGCTGAGAACACCTAGATGGTAGCTCGCCCGGAGCTGCGTGGCCGATGATCCCTCGCATCCATCACCTACAGGGTCAATGTAGTATATTGACAATCTCAAAGGTCAGACCTTCTGCCACTATACGACACTTCGACATATAATCGGCATTTCTCGAAGAACCTTTCGTACATGAAAAGACGGTTTACATAAGACAACTTCCCAGACTTAAAGCCTCTTTCAAGCATAAGTATAAGTTTGTAAGACTAATCGGGAACTTGTATGGAAGCAAAACGGCCGGTCACACCTACCTATGAAAAAATACTGACCACCTAGTCTCTCTTGGTTGCAAACGATCACATGCCGATTCATGCCTCTTTGTAGAATACCACCAACCGCATGCACTCAGTCTTACATGCATAACAGTGAACGACTTCAAAATCACATCATCGTCTACTGAGTATATAGACACATTCAACAAAAGTTCTTTGCTCCAAATACCGCGCCGTTAAACGCCTTTCCTTGCCAGTGAACTACCTAGGGTGGAACATGCTGAAATAAAACAAAAGAGACATACAAATTTTCCCAGCCACTTCAAATAAGTTGCCTTTTTGAACTCATTGCACTGCGCAACTATAACCCCAAACTAACCCCCTTCATTGATGGCTTACCACTGCACCACACATCCGCAGAAGACGAACAAATCAAACTCTCTACGAAAAAGTACCAGTCCATTTTAAGAGAACTACGCTACATCGTTGACTCAAACCGCCCCGATTTCTACTTCATAGTAAAAAAACTGGCAACTGCTCTCTCTAACCACAGAAATCTACACTAGACTACTCTCAAGCGTTCTTAAATACCTAAAAAAACGCAACACAGCACGGTATCCTCATGTCACAAGCCACTTTAAAACTACGTGCACTTCATTCGCACAACTTAAATACGGTTTATTCGGACGCAAATCATGCTGTGGATGCCACAGACTGCGAATTTACATCATAATTCCTTCACTGTTTAAACAACATCCTTTTCTGTTGGTATGCTCGCAAACAGAACAGTACAGTTCTTTCTATGTGTGAAACAGAGTATGTTTTAGCATTTTCCGCCACAAAACAGCTGCTTTGGATTCAAACACTTTTATCTGAAATCTAAATGCTTTCAAATCAAGCTACTAAACTACGCATTGACAATAACTCCGCTATCAGTGTGCCCAAAAACACTGCCTCGGCAAAGAAAAGAAAGTGTATCAACTTAAGTTTCCATGAAATCCAACACGACATCAACAGGCACAATTTTGTACCAAAACACCTTCCATCCTTGAAAATGATCGCCGACTTGATGAATAAACCCTTCAAACGCCAAGTCTTCCAAGTATTAACGAACAAAAATGCTAGCCACCGCACATACCGCCTCAAGGGGAGTGTTATGTCTCTTACGAAACCATAAGTCTTAGAGACGCAATGTACGCTACTCAAAATCATATTTCATCTCCCTTACACATCGTACACATGTAAAATGAACTGCCGGCGACTTAACATCGCTAGAACCACGATGTTGAAGTAAAGTGAGGGAACCAGGGTTCTGACCATCGCACTTAGATGCATATTTCAATGTCAAACAGAACCAAAAATACGGACAAACTGGAATATTTTCTGGAATAATATACAAGACAAAGTTTGGAAACGCAACGACATACAACATAATAGAATAGTATATCCTGAAGCAGCAAAGAGTTTTATACTTGTCTCATGGAGCAATAATTCTGGCTATCACTGATGCCGATGATCACGGCTACAGATTGAAGATGGGTATGAGAGCAATTTCATCACATGATGGATTCAAACACATATTTCACATGGAATCTAAAGGACTACTTGAAACTGTAACGACGTTACATTAGGGCAATGAATACCGTCTGAGACAAACAGTTTAATGAATAAGGTATTTTATTGAGTCAAAGGAGTTGGGCGGACTTAGATGGGTCCAAAGAAAAGCTAATATAGCAGATACACTCACGAAGAACAATCCATAGTCTCAAAAGCTTTTGAAATTAATAGCTCGGAGGGCAATGTTACAGCTTCCAATGCACAAATCGTTTGCATTAGATAATAAATATTGGACATGAGTTACTTTAAAGGATTTGAAGCAACTGGGGGGTATGTTAGAGATCAGGATAAGTAAGCTTGAATAACAAGGTTGTCGATCTTTTGAAACAGTGCTAGCAACACAAGAGACGAATCCAAAAGATACATCGACTAGACATCTAATTACGAACGAAAAAGACATAAGTAGAACATATCCCCTCTCCGAAGATCATAAAAAGATAGAAGAGGGGAGCAGGCACTTGTCCTGAACCGCTGCCATCGCCTGATTGCCTCGTCTGCATAAGACCTACGACTCCATGAACGATTCGCACGCAACTCGTTCAATACCTATTCTTATAGCCTAATGTAAAACTACAAACGCGGTAGCAACTTGCCTTTTTCCTTAACCAGAGGTCTTCTTTCGTGTTTTGTGCCGTTCACTACAAGTTGATGATTTAGAAGCTGATTTGTATCATGATCGGGTGATATTTTCTCGAACTTTGATTTACATTAATAGATCCTGAGAAGGATGGGTCAAACCTTTCCGACCTTACGAAAAAAGAGACAGCGGGAATGAGTCTCGTCAAAATCACGAGCAAGACCGCAGAACATGCATAAAGACTAGAGACGGAGTTTAACTTTTCATTTCAAAAGTTTACAGACGACCAGAGCAGGCAATACCTTCGAAGGCCTGAGCCTCGGAGTTGAACTGAAACAGTTCCTCACCCGGGCAATAGCTAAGGGGGCCATCACCACGGGTGAAGGCTTGTGGCGTGTAGATGAGGACGGCATAGATGGCGGCGGACATGAGTCCGGTGAGGAGCACAGTGAACACCCATCCAACGCAAATGAAGAAGAACTGCTTCCAGTTGACGGTGGAAGTCTTGAACTCAACAAGACCGACACCCACGGTGGCACCGACCTGGCAATGAGTGGTAGAAACTGGGATACCAACGCTGGAGGCGATGAGCACTGTGATGGCGGCACCGATCTCAATAGAGAAACCACGCGACGGCGTGAGCTTGGTGAGCTTCACACCAATGGCGATAATGATACGATAACCCCACATGGCGAGACCGGCAACGATACCAGCACCACCGAGAGCGAGAATCCAAAGCGGCACGCTCTGTTTCTCGGACGCGTAACTGGCAGCGGCACCCGGACTGCAGGCGGTGTAGCAAGTGCCGTTGTCAACGAATTTGCCATCCTCATCGTACCTAGAGAACTCAGCGGACTTGGCATCAGAGGCTCCGCCTGACAAGAACGGGAAGGTGGTTTCGCAAGCGATGAACTCATCATCACCAAGCTTGCCACAGAAGGCGTCAAAGTCCGGAATACCGTCTTCCTCTTCGAACTCCTTCCCGTCAAGTTTCCCACCGGAGTAGACACCGTCCTTCTCAAACTCGTTCTTGTTAACCTTGGAAATGATACCGTTATTCTTATACAACTGGTAGATGGAAGCAAATGGAGCAATGGCGTTGGCAACGTCATTGCTACCATGGGCGAGGGCATCGAAAGCGGCGGTAAAGACCTGGACCCAGGAGAAAAGACGCTCGGTCTTCGGGTCAAATTTCTCGACATTGTCGTGCATGCGAATGACGTCCTCGTCAAGCTCCTCTTCGACGTTAAGGTTGATACCGACCTTCTTGAGGGCACCTTCCACCTTTTTTTTCTTCTCGGCTTCAGCAACGGCGAGCTCAGGGTTCTCAGCGAGCTCCTTTTGGCGTGCATCCCATCTGTTAACGTATTTCTTGGCAAGCGGAACAATGGTGAAGAAGGAGACGAAGGCAACAACGGCACCAGCACCGAGAGCGATTCCGATCGCCGCTCCGAGAGAAAGCTTCTTGCTGATATTGAAACGCTTGTCACCCTTGAAGATGATGAAGAAAATTGTGACGGAGAAGGTAATACCGTAGAAGAGCGGCATGAACAGGAGACCGGCCTTGAGGGGCTCCTTGCGGCGGAGGACAAGGGTACGGACGATCAAGAACATGATGATAGCGAGAATGGCTGAAAGCACAGGGGAGATGATCCAGGAGAGGATGACACCAACGAGACCATTGAGCTTGCCGAAGCCAGAACCGTCTGAGATCCAGACGACAGCCTCGCCACCACGGAAAGCGAGACCAACTCCAACGAGGGAGCCAATTATGGAATGGGTGGTGGAGACCGGGAGAGAAAAGTAGGTGGCGGCAACCAACCAGGTCGTGGCAGTGATGAGGGCAACCAGGAAACCAGTCATGAGAAGCTCCGGGCCGTTGGAAGTACCGCCAGAGTCGAGAGGGTTGAAAACATCAGCCTTGATAATCTTCTTGCGGACGGTATCAGTGACACCGCCACCGAGCAAAAGAGCACCAAGGAATTCCATCACGGCGGCAATAACGCAAGCCCACTTCAGGTCCAAAGAACCGGCACCGACAGAGGTAGCGAAGGCATTGGCTACATCATTTGCACCAATGCCCCAGGCCATTAAAAAGGCGAGAATGCCACCAACGATCACAATCCATAGGTACTTTTGGACGGAGTCAATAACAACACCATCAGCGACCTTGTACATATCGAGCAGAGGCCAGTTGAAACCGTCAGCCATGATGAAGTGATGTCTCGAAGAGCTCGGCTACTCCGGAGCGGATTGTGGCGCTGTCAATGCAAGAGTAAGTAGTTCATTGCTTAAGTACATTATCTGTAATACTCTATAAAAGAGAAATCGAAGATAATGTGACATAAAAACCAGTAAATTGATAAGGACTATGGTTTTGCTTGAAGCCCTTGTTCAGTGTTTCTGGGGACAGGTGAAATATTCAGTGCAAAGGGCACCCTTGAATTACCTCTGTTTGCCTTCAGCACCTAATGGGGACATGATGATCGGGTCTCTCAGATACTCCAACATAAGTGAGTTATCCTGAATAGTAAAGCATTCTTTGCATTCAAGATAGCCGTCTTTTCGTTCATGCGTCACGCTAACTTGAAAGGCATTATGGGACCAGGCATGTTGTCTCGATACTCATGGATGATGGATGAGCTAAAAGCTGGCCTCTATTCTTTTCTTGATTGTGACCCCTGAGAGACACTTTGACGTTAGCAACGTCCGGTATCGCTTTTGAAATATCGAAGAATTGCATCAGCCTTTTGCAAGCTTAACTGAAAGATTCTCAAGATTCGGCCTTGTTCCTGACCGTCTGAAAATTGTTTCAATCGAAATCCAGAAGCGTCGTCAATACAAAATGTTTTTGGGCCACATAGTTTTGTTGTTTTTTATTCTGCTGGGATAATTGAAGTGGAGCAGATTTGGGAAAACTTATGCCACCTCGAAAGCATCATGGGACACGGTGAGTTCTATGAAAATGACGTTGCTGTTTCGACAATAATTCTAGCATGAGACATGGAATGATACTCCATCCCCCAGAGAGAAATCAAATTTTGCAATATATTATGTATATACATACATATATATATATTGGGCCATTTGCGAGATTTCAAAAAAGCGAGTCAATTTGAGCTATCTTCCTTCGCAGTTTAAGCCAAGAATTTGAATAGAGGTGAAGATGTCTTCTATCAAAGTCATTCCTTGAAAACTGTGGATAGGGGAAAACTGAACACTGCAGATGCATTTCGTAGCAGAGGACAAAAGCGGCCGAAGAACGTCCGTTTACATGCCAATATCTCTGTACAAATTTTATCCTAACTAGCTAGGAGGTAGTTGAATCCTTTAGACAGGGAAGCTAAAAGCTACTATTATAGCCTTTAAGGCATGAGCACTAAAGCAGAACAACTTCGGCGAAAGGACAGGAGCAAAAAATGTGCAAGGCTACGCAAATGTGTCAAAAAAAGGGATATACATTTTACAGCGCGTCAAAAAGACCGCCGAGCGCTAATAAACAGCCGAAAGCCAAATTATCTTCTGACTGCTTCCAAGGACACAAGGGAGAAGTAATCCTTTTCACCACTCGCACTGTTCACTGTTCACGGTTGACAAAGACTTTTTTTCCAATCTTTCGTGGCTCCGAAGTACAGCACTGTAACGCTCACCATCAGTCCCTAACTGACCCCAGTTGCCCACTATGTCTAAGCTCCGTAGTATTTCCAATGCTTCTGGCCGGCCAATGGATTTACACGAGTCGGAAAATTCATGCAGCGCTTCAACAGAAATCAATCCGACAAGCCAAAATGCCAGGAGACTATTAATCCTCACCCTTTCAGACTTTGGGGAAAACACAAAGCACTTATTAACGACTGTGTGAACAAGAAACGCTTCAACTTCTCGTTCTTTTCTCTTTACAGTATCCACTGTTTCCGCGGATTTACCACCTGGCAAGCGGAAGATATCAATGGAGCTAATCACAGTTGCCATATCTCCTATGATTTGTTTCCAATCGTGATTAGACTTTTGTCCTTCAGAAATTGTCCGCACAACCCCCACTGCACATGTCCATGACATTCTTTCTAAAATACTCTCGACACAAAGTAGAAAAGCGTGCACATTAGCAGAAGTGCGATCTGTACAACTGTTTCCTTCTAAAAGGCGTCGCAAAAGCTTGAGTAACAAAACCGCTGTTCTGAAAGCACTTTCCGGGGCTTCGTTGAACAGAGAAAAACATTTATCAGCGGTTGCCATAAACCCAACTATACTTCGGAAAGAAGTGGGGAACCGCTTTGAAAGAGGAAGTAGGTTATTGCAATAAAGGTCCATATAACCTCTCGGTGATGTTTCGGATCGAATGACGCGAAAGGCAATTGGGAATACAGCCCGGTAAAACGGACGTAGTCTCCACGAGAGCAAGGTGAAGGGTTCTGATCGGCGAGAAATTTCCCTTCTGACCTCATCCATGAAATCCCAATGTACGGTTACATCATAGGCCACTAAATTTGCGATGGGTATGCATACAAAACTCGTTTCTTTGGCAGATAAAAACTTGTCTTTCGAGAGAAGAGCTAATTCGACCACTTGACGGTACCAGACTCTTAATTTTTCCACATGACGCAAGAGTATCATTTGAGAGAGTGGAGAAAGCTTCAAGAAGGTATGCTCCCCCGCTTGCATGACATAGTGCCCTACCTTGGTGATCAACTCCAGAGGTTCCTTCACTGCGGAGTGTTTCACGACTGAGATGTATGACTTCGCAGAATTGAGCAACAACTGATCCAATAGCGATGTACACGATGGATTGACCAGAACCAAGTTTAGCTGTGCCTCAGACAGCTGTGAACATGCGAAATATCTGCTCGGGGATCTTTTGGTAGATGTCCTGTTTTGCAGACACAAAGCAGACTTCTGTATGAGGCGTTTAGCAAGAACAGGATCTAGTTTATCTCTTGGAAGAACAAACAACTCGGACACGTCAGCGTGCTGAAGTTGGCTTTTATGGTCATCGGACTGGGATCTAGAAAGATCATCTGAAACACCTCGAACACAATTAGACAGAAGTTGTAAAGCCCATTGCCCCGCCTTCTTAGCAGCCTCGATCTCCATTTCTGTGTGATCCACATATGCGTCATCTACAAATGCAGACCGAACGCGTCTCCCCTTGGCGCTGAAATCTGGTAAATCTTCAGTCTGAATCTTAGCGATATGAAGGAGAGCCTCAACAAGAGATTTTGTGGCAATGGTTGGTTCTATGTCTTCTCCTACTCCTTTCTGGGTGGCAATGAACAATACTTTCGGAAGGCTTGACACCGCTGCCAGTACTTTGACCGCAGATGCTTTCCGCAAGATTAAAACAATATCATGCATCAAATCGAGGCTTGGCCGCATTATTACACGGTTCTTCAGAATGAGTTGTACTAAGTCTTCGCATTGAGTTTGGACTGACCGCAGTGCATCGCACACTTCAATCATTCTTTCTCTTACATCGGATTCATTCTCTACACCTGAGAAGTTTCCTTCGAGCGGGTGACTGGTGCGCTTTTTCTTCAAACGGCTACCGTCATAGATAAGCGCTTCGTTTGTTTTCCGTTGATTCACAGCTGGTTCGGTAGCTTTGGGATCTAGATGAACTTTGCGCTTTTTCCCTTTGGTGGCTCTTTCCCTTTTCTCGCCGCTGTGAGATGAACTGGCATGGGCTAGCGTCCTTGAGGAAATCACATTGTCTTTTTTTTTTTTGGACGGCATGGTCGATTGTTTGTGTTGTGCTTCAGCAGAACTTCTCGGTTCGAAATTTCCCACCAGATGAAATAAAATCCGAGCTGAAAAAGGAGGCTTGAGCCTTGCCAAATTCTCACCTAGCTAGTCTAGCTAGCTAGAGATCCTAATCGTAACGCAAGCAATCAAGGAATGTGCTCTTCTCTATGGGCGACGCTTTCTAGCTTGCCATTTGTATGTTTAAGGTGTAGCTGTACTGCTCTGCACCCATAACACTTGCCTGTGTCTTCGGCAATGTTTTCGGGGCTTTTTGCCGAATGGGATGTTGAGGAATACTGGAGCCAACCAGGAAACGTCTCAATCACTTGTCGAGTTCGTATGCGACGTGTGAGACGTGTGAGACGTGGCACCGCACTCGCGACGAGTGACCCACCCATCGCCCTACGATACCACCGAAGGGTAACCCTTTAGTTGTTTTCACAAGTGTAAGAGTACAGTACATGCTTTTCACTGGCTGGATCATCTACGCTCCGGTGGATCGTAATCCAGCTTTATTTTGATTTGGCCTGCAAAGATTTCCACGGTGAAGATTTCCACGGTGAAGGCAGTTCAAACTGGCTCGTTAGGCTTACGAGTTGGAAGCGGAATCGGAAGCCAATCCTTTGACTGAATTCTTCTTGCAGTATCTACACTTACTCGATATCGATCAAGAATGCAAGTCCGTCATTCCTTATTCCTGTTCCTGGTTTTACTAGCGGTCCTAATATTCACTGTCGCGGCGGGTACGTGCATTTCATTTTTGTACATTTGACTCTCGTTCACTGACATGAGTGAGCGCTACGTTTATTCGAGTAGAGGACACATCACTAGGAGACACATCAGTGGATGATACCGATCACACTGCATACACAGAAGATGATCGGATCGCCAGAGAGATCGAGGAAGAAGCAGCAGCCGCTGTAGAAGAGGCAGCCGAAGAAGAAGACGACGATGATGCAGATGCGCTCGACGAAGATGCAGATTCCGCGCGATACGACCCAGAACGCCGCCATCCTTTATCCGATCTTCCGCCTCCCGCGCTGGATGTAGGCATAGGCCATGCGTTCCTTACCAACTTCTCAGAAACAGAGAGCAAAGAAAGCGACATTGTGGTTACGCTTGGTGAAACTGTCAAAACTGTTATTGCCTTTGCCAACCACGGCCGAAGTCCATATCACGTATGGGGCACTATGGGTTCTCTCAACATGAAACACAATTTCAGAATTCATGTGCAGAATTTCACGTATAGCATGGTCAACAAAACAGTAGCACCGGACGGAGAGCTCAGTTTCTCATATTCATTTACTCCGCACGAAAGGTTGGATATACGCCCTTTCCAACTAGCTCTGACAGTGTTCTATGAGGCTCAGGGGTCTACTGGCAAAGCGATCCGAGGTCATTCGACCACTTTCTTCAACACTACAGTAGCGACAGAGCCTGGTCCGCAAAGCATGAGCAATGGACTTTTCATGCTAATTGTTGTGTTCGTTTGCGGTGTGTCTGTTGGTGCTTTCTTCTTGTTAAAAAGGATGGAAGACTCAAAAAGCGCAAAGCCTGAGATGGGTACCGAAGACAATTCTAAGAATGAGTGGCTTGAAGAGCATCAAGCTATGATGACCGGCGGAGGCCGTGCCAGAAGTAGACCTAACGCCAAGAGATAAAGCATACCATAGCGAGCCTCTTATCAAGAGTTTGAGTTAATCGCGGCTTGGACTATGTGTTTGCGAAAGGGGTCAAACATTATTCAGCCTTCTTCTAATTTCTTAAGTAAGAGAACTGCATAAAAGTCCGCTTTAAAATCTAGGAACACATCAGAGTGATTTATACACTTTCTAAATCCGCAAGGGCAGAGAGTGATAACCTTGGTTCTCGCGTTTGGCTACTTTGGTACAAGCGACTTTCACTTGATGCGGTGGACAAGCCTGAACGGGGATCGATGACCTCGCGCGTTCTCTGTTACGCGGTAGAACGTGGAGTTCAGATGCAAAGACGCTGCGATTCCTCAAGCGTCCCGAATATGGCGGCACTATGTCACATGGTACGAAAAACGCTATGTGTATGGTATTGTTCAATGTCCGGCTCTTATGATCATTGCCGAGCTTTTTGGGTCCATAGAAACAACAGTGCGTAATTCTGGTCCACATGGAGTACAACAACAATATCGTCGTGGCTTCGTATCTTTTGGAAATGTCTCGCCAACGAAGTACAACTGTAGATGCTATCCAGGGTTTTCTCATTGAAAGCACATACTGGCGAACAGTGAAGGATAAAACAGTTGTAGAGCACACATATCTCGGATATCTCGAGGGTGTTTTACTTATTTGTTTCGGACTCATTTATTATGATTGCTAGGCAACTACCCGGATGATACCACTACCTCTTGACATAGCAGATATTGAGGACCAAGAATGACTTGTTCCGTTCATTCATTTCCTCGGAGGTCTTCGTGATTTGCGTTCCAATAATCATAGATCACAGGAGTTAACATTGGAGCAAGCAAGTTACCTATCTTAACGCTTGTACGGCACCAGTAGATCAGTTTCAACGGAAATCTTCTTACAAGACCGTACTCCGGTCATCATCACCCTCGTGAGCATACGGCGCATCAGACACATGGCTTCACCATCTTGCGCGCATTCGTACTGCGGCTCACAAGGCCGAGCACTACATGGACCCTCTTCGTCTCCCGGAGTGACCATATCGAAGCAAGTGCCTCCTCGTAAAGAAGAAATTCTGCATTTGCAAAACCTCGTATCTGACTGACCCCCAACTCCGGCATTCAAGCTGTCTTGATTTTTCTCTTCAGAGCTCTTCGCTTGCCCCGGAGTTGCTCCATCATGATGCTCACCGCCTGAATTTTTAAGGTTCTTTTTCTCCTCTTTGTTCTTTTTCTCTCCGCCAGTGTCACCCTTGTTCTTCTTGTTGTTAATTTTCTTCTCTTGAGAATCATTTCCGCACATCTGCCCACCCATTACATGGCGAATGTAAACTGTCTGTGCAGGTGTTTTGATTTCCTCATCATCGTTGTGAGTGGTATGTAAACTCCATATGAATTTCGCCCTCTTATCGAAGCTGAGATTCTTGATGTGCACGATATCAGCATCTTTCCAAGAACAGAAGGCAGCCAAGGGCCTTATTATTCCATTACTATCACGCAGAGGTCTGTTCCAGTAGTCCTGTTCCTCCGGTTCCCAACTATAGTAGCTATCACTTCGCACTTTGAAAACATTTCGACCTGATCGAATCTTGCGCCCTTTCCAACGAATTGTCACCATCACGCCTGCATAAACCCCAGTCTTCTCAGCCTTTATGGAAACGACGTCTCCTCGAGCGAGGTCGACAGACATTTTCCAAGGATGAGGTGAGAACAGTTTGCTGTATATGATTCCATTGATGTAGAGGGTGGCTACCCCAAACGCAGAGAACTCAATTGTAGCTGGCCAAACTTTTTTTGCTTTCACGAGTTTCGCTCGGTCCGGAGAATTGCTGTCGATCACATTCGACGGTTTAAAGACACGGCGATTTGTCTGAATGAGCTTGTACCCATCTCCATGTTTCACCAGAACACCAGCACAAGCTCTTGTGGGAGCCGAACACAGAGATACAAGAGAGATAAAAGTGAAAAACGCAAACACCTTCATAATGCCAGAAGCAATGGGGTTAAGAGGATAAAGCAGGTAGAACGACGTTCCACTGGGTCCGAGAGTCTGTCGATGAAGTGCAATTATGTCCAGTATTGGACGATGGACATTCAACACATTCATCTCAGCTGAGAATTTCCACCTTTTTATAGTGTACCGGAGAAAATCCGGAGAGAGCTCTTCAAGCACTCAATATTTCGTTCATTACCTCGCGCCAATACAATTCTAACACTCAAAAAGAATGTGGTTTCGATGTCTTGTACAGTTTCAAGCGACTTATGCTGCAGACAGCCTCCTTTCGTCGACACATCAAACGGTCATCGTAGAAGCCAATGTGTAGTGGATAAAAGATTCCACAAACTCTCCTATCGAAACGAGATGTTCCTCTCATTCTAATGAAATAAAGATAGGCTCGTAGCATACCTCCTTGGCAAGCACGTATCACCATGAATTTTGATGGCTTTACAGGATTCTTCTTGGAAAGGAAATGATTAAATGGACGTTGTGAAGAATGATTTTGATATGCGTGTCGTGTCTGGATTCCAAAGCTGGTGATTTCTCCTTAAACAATGTGTACTCACAAGAGCCCAGATGATTCAAAATACAGAGGTAAGTTTCCTTGGAACTCGACAGCAACACTTCTGTCTTGGATATGTTGTGTTCTCACAAAACACGACACTTCAACCCGTTTCGAAATTATTACAGCAATTGTAAATGTAAGCATGCCGCAAAGTCGCATGGATTCTCCGTGTAAAACTGTTCTGTAGTAGAAGAGCCCTCGGGTTGCTAATGTGCGGAAGGAAAAGATTTCGACGCAACCATTCAAAACATCTTTCTCATCTGATATAGAAAAGAAAGTTGTACCGTTTCTCCAGTGGCCTGTTAACCTAAGCACTCCTGCATCGAAAGTTGTGAAATAATGAGGTCGTTCCTCTGAAAGACATTTCGGAGGCTCGACATACAAATTTTCTAACTGGTTCTCTTGGGTATTCTGACTTTTTTCGATGAGGACAATGGATCAGTTTCATGGGATTGGGGTTTTGGGCCCAGAATTTTTTTTTGTCGCTTTTGAATGGGAGACCTAACTTTGAGGTCGACATCCTTCTTAACCTTTCCTTTGAATCCAAAGAAGGCGTCTAATCCTTTCTGTTGTAAAACCCTTCCTCGGAACCTATCTGAAAGATCTGGCTTCATACGCCACCAACTAAAGCCATTAGTACCGTCAAGTGTTGTAACAGCATCTGAGGCCGACACGTGATGACTCAACCACGTTTCAACATGTTGCTCGTCTTCAAGGAACACAGGCTGCCTATTGTGTAGCCAGCCAAGTTCCGAAGCCGAGTTCTCGGTGAGAACAACAAAAGTATCAAAAGCATCTCCACCGTGTCGCTCTTTCCGGTAAAGCCCCGCCATGTACATCACCTTTTCATCTTCAAACTTAGCGCGAGGAAACCCGCGGACCAAGAAAGGAGTCTTCGAACTCTTCCCTGGACCAATATCCTTCTGCCATTCGAAGAAACCAGTTATTGGAATCGCACATCGCCTGCTCATGTTCGCCCGAAAGGTAGGCAAATCCAGGACAGTTTCCTTCCGTGCGTTTATGAGCGGAGAACTACCCCGTGAAAACCCCCATTTCATAGTGCAGAATGTAGGGACGGCTCCCTCATGAAGGAGAACTGGAGCTCGAGTAGTGGGGCGTACTTGTTGGCGTGGCTTATGTTGTTGTTCGGCCTCGGGGGCAGCCCATTTTGCGTTTCGGTGCGATGCGGAGAGGGCTGTCGCATCTGCTACAAGTTGATAGCGGCCGCACATTTCCGTAGATTGCTCGTCGCTACACGAGCTGAGAGTGCAGAAGAGTCCACACCGGACGGATCACGCACGTCAGCTGCACACAGACACAGACTGCGATGTGCAAAGACGTGTGCGCCACAATAATTGCTCTGCTGCACCTTTTACACACGTCAGTGGTTGGATCAAGCCCCAGTCTCCCATGCCATGTGTCTTGCGTCAGTTGGCCAACTTCACACCCATGCAAACTTATTGGGCAGAATTGTTGATAGAATCTCCGAAAGGAAACGTGTAGCGTTACACACAAAAGGGCACACCCCTTTACCCGAAATTTGAGCTCTCTGCTGCAGAGCATGGGTAAGCCCTTGATATCATAGAGGATTGCCTTTTCTCACCAGCAATCCACCCCCTTCGCCACCTCGCCTAAGCACGGAACGCTCGTAGTTCTTCGGCGTATCATTCGAGCTTCAGATGCTAGATTTTTTTTCACTTTCCTCATCAATGGGCCCTACAAGCCCGATAGCTTTCACACAGTCTACAACCCTGTCAAAACTGTCTATTTCCCGCCGGAGGTCTTCAACCTTTTTGAAGTCATATCCTCGATGCACTGCAACCGATTCCTCCAAGAAGTATGCACGTCGTTCGCTTGAAAAACGAAATTTTCCGACTTTCTCCGAAGTAGTCCGCCTCAACACGCCAGAGAGCTATCCCTTGAGGCGGCAGACGCCGAAGACATTACAAATCAACATAGGTCTTACTTGCAATCTTGCTTGCGCTCATTGCCACGTCGAATCCTCCCCATTTCGAGATGAGACAATGAGCTCTTTGACCGCAGATCGATTGATTCATCTCACGGAGAATACACCATCCATTCAAGTCGCCGACATTACCGGGGGAGCTCCCGAGATGCACTCCCAATTTCGTCCGCTCGTGCGAGCTTTCAGGAAGATGGGTATTTCGGTCATTGACAGATGTAACCTTACCGTTCTACTCCAAGCAGATCAATATGATCTCGTGCATTTCCTAGCTGAACACCAAGTGAGAGTAATCGCTTCACTTCCATGTTACACATCACAGAACGTCGAGAAGCAGAGAGGAAATGGCGTCTTCGATTCAAGTATCGAAGCTCTACGCCGTCTAAACGATGTTGGCTATGGACGAGATCCGCTTCTTAAACTTGATTTGGTTTACAATCCAGTGGGTGCTTTACTTCCGCCATCGCAAGGACAGCTGGAAATAGACTACAAGCGCGAGTTGAAACGCGCCTTTGACATCGACTTCACAAGTTTAATGTGTATCACAAACATGCCTATCAAGAGATTTGCCGATGACCTTCTCGCACACGGACGTCTGGAACAGTATGTCAACCTTCTTATTAACAGTTTTAATAGTCAAAATGTGAACAATCTCATGTGTCTCGATATGGTTCACGTCTCTCACGAAGGTTGTTTCTACGACTGTGATTTCAATTACGCATTGGGGATGCACTTACCAGTTCCAAACGAAAACACTTCTGTCCGTAAGACGAAGGGTCTTAGTGTATTCGATGTAGATAGTTTTGCCGATTTGCAAGCGAGAAAAATCCAAACTGGGACTCACTGTTTTGGATGTACGGCTGGAAGCGGTTCCAGTTGCGGTGGGAATCTTTCTTGAGAACGAGAGATATCTATCATAGTAATTTCAACCCATTTTTAAACCTTTTCATCACCTATGGTATGTTCGATGAAGTACATGAGCTGTTCATCTTCCCCGGTTATTCCCCTGGCCTTTTGGAGCACTTCATCAATATTTTTTTCTTTCCCGAGCAAATAACTATGGTACAAAAATTTGTGCTTGCGATTGAGAGGTACAATTGGCTGATCAAGCACATCTTGCATAGCTTTTTGGACGTTGAATGCGTACAGCCTTGCGTTGGCCACTTCTTCTGGGGATGGGGTGTAAACTGGTAAGACCGTACAAGCCACGCGGTTTTTAAACTGAGTCATTGTTCGAAACATGTGTTCTCGAAATCGAATTGTTTCCCAAGATAAGCTGAAACTTCGCCACGGAAAGCGAATACAAACGGGCAAAACTGGTACACCGGCATTGAATACACCGGTTCGAAAAGGAATCATGGCGGTTCCGTTTGTTGTTGTACCTTCAGGAAATATGACCAACTTGCTCGTGCAGGCCATACAACCAGGACAATCTGTTCTGCGACGATGGCATTCGTACGTCGCTTGGACCCTGTTTACGAGTTGGGATGTCAGGGACTGGCCCTGCCGAACGAACATACATTGTAATGCACGCGCAACTGTACCAATAAATGGTGTGTTCTCCAACTCTCCTTTTGCAACAAATGAACCATGAAAACGACAGAGGAGAACAAGAATGTCGATATATCCAAGGTGGTTTGCAACGATTACATATGCCTCAGAGGCAGGTAGGGATTCTTTCGAATCCATGCGCCTGGGCTGGGCGCTTTCGCTTTCGATTTCAAACACCCCAAAGCAAAAGAACAATATAGAGCGTGCCACGGGAAACAGCATCGAAATGAAAAAACGCCGCCACGCAGCTGGTGGTTCAAACAAGGGATCATTCTCATATACTTGTTCGTCGGAGCCACCTTCTTTCCGCAAGGGAGCGTCTTGGACAATTGAGGGTTTAAGCCCAATCATACTTATCGAGGCAATGGTTATCATAACCAGACCGCTGAACGCAAGGTAGAACACACGGAGAGGAAAAACGAAGATAGTCATGAGCACAGTTTTGATTGCCTCTCCCGTAGTCCATTCGCCACTGATGCGTTTATACGGAATGAAGTGTTGATGGATACGATTCGCATCGTCGGTGGAAACGGGCGTGGCATCATATCCTTTATTGGACTCATTCACCGGTTCGGTAGTCATCTTCCAAGCATGACTTTCTTCTTTGATGAAAATTGAGTGCGATACCCCTCTGTCTCTATCGAGACAGCTGAAGAGTCCTGCAATATTGGTTCGTTTCTTGGATTGCCTTTTTGTGATGGCGAACGCCAACCGGTCTGTACTCTGCGTTGAGATGTCAACAATGTGCAAATTGGAAGGCAACAGGGTTTCACGAAAGCGGCGTGATGGTTTCTGGTTGATGACGGTTTATGGAGCAATGGATGCTCCTATCTCGGAAGAGATGGGCACCACACGTAGAAAAACACCACCGCGTGCGGTTGTTGTCATCGAAGGCGCAGTATCTATCTTTGTACCGTACCATTGGTACACGTCTGTGACTCGCGTTTCTCACTTTTAAGGTTTCTACCTTCGTTACTTACGACGCCATGCAGGGGCCATCTGTGTGACGTGTGCAGTTTCCGAGCGACCCTGGTAGCCACCACTCAACCGATGCTCCCACTCTGCCATACGTGTGCACCTTTCAAGGGAATTGCAGAACTGCTACGTGGTGGCGTGGTATACGCTGCGCCATTTATAAAAAGCGCCACCCCGTATTTGATTAATAATTAGAAAACGGCTCGATTCTGTCGAACAAATTGAATGCGCGGAGTATGACAACCCGCAGGCCAATACGCCCGATTGGGCTGAGACAAAAAGTTGATGAAGTAGGTGGTAAGATTGTTGGACAGTCCCCGGTTGATACGCTGCTTATTTGCTGCGGGCGAGGGGTGATGTTGAGTTATTGTCAAAGATGCTAAAACCCGGTTTTGTGCAGGGTTTGGTGAGGATGTCCGCTTTCATTAAGTCTGTTAGGACTCGATGAAGAATGATGGCTTTTTTGGTGACCTGTTGTTGCAAGTAGTGATGTCTAATGCCTATTTACTTTCTCCGTTGGTTGGGGCTTCATTCTCGACTATAAAAACTGCGAAGCGGTTGTCAATGCGGTGCGGTGTTGGCTGTGTTGGCGGATGCTGAGCGTCATTCAATATTATCGTGAGTCACATGTTCTGTTGTCTTTTGTCGGTGGAGGATATATATATATTACGCTTCTGTGGTGGAAAGCCCTACTATGTTTAGTTTTCTGGACGCCTTAGAACTCGGTGTGGAGTTCATGGAGTGAATGGTGCCTAAAATCGATTTGCTCTTCGTTTCATTCGCAAAATTCGCGTCTCTATGTATTTCAAGGGGGTGTCGTATAGTGGCGAAAGGGCTGACCTTTGAAGTGTCCGATACACTACGCTGACCTTGTGGGTCATGGGTGCGCGGAATCATCGGCCACGTAGCTCCGGGCGAGCTACCATCTAGAGGTTGTCAGCCACGTGTATTGTTGACATGTACCTTCTGGTTGAGTAACTTTTAGTGATAGTAATTGTAATTATGCGTATTTTAGTACAGTAGTGGAGTGGCCACCTGGCACTGTAGCCATCGCTGGCCAGGTCTCTGAAACTAGGTCAGAGACCGTGCCTTACTGGCACCTCCTGGGTGTTCTGGAGAGTGCAGTCCACTACATATGGAGAACTGAACCTCCCCCATCCTTATCTGATAAAGGCAGGCATCACTTGAGTCACGACTATACCTTTTGGTTTATTGTTTCTCAACTACCACACAGGCGTTCCCGCACGTCGACGCTGAAGAGCAACGTCCTCCAGGGAGGTTTTTGGGGACTTAAGTTTTTTCCGGAGCCTCCGGCGTGCAACCTCGTTATGAGTAGGAGTAATCCGTATTTACGGCGATGGCCGGAACGCCGGTGATGCACCGGCGGGACCGGGTGCCATACACGTGGCCACAGCGCCCGCGCGACACGTGGCCGCCAGATTGGCCCCTTTTGTTAGACGGACATTTAGCTATTTAGGATAGACTTTATTTATTCTATTCTACGGTGACTACAGTACTTAGGCCGCCAGCCTCGCGGCCGCCGGTCCAGTAGAGTCTCCTCAACAAGGGTGATCTTGGTCTTCCAGATCTTGGCTTTGGGTCGAACCGCCTGCGCGGATATACAACTCCTTAGGGAGGGATTTCCCGTGGTGCACGGCTTCCCAACCCCCTTGGACGGTCAAGCAGCGTTCGTGTGTTGGGTATCTATTCCCACTTTCGTGGTTCCGCCCGTGTATACGGTTTGCTACACCCGGCAGTGCCGGCTATTCCCGAGTCCCCTCTTGCGACTCGTGGTCAACCTCGCCCTCTTGCCTCCGTTCCCATTTTCCTTCCCTTTTCCTCCCCTTCATTGGGCAATTCCCGCTCTTGCGGCTCGCACTGACACCTGTCGTGCTCGTCACTCTCGTGGGTTTTGCCTCCTCAGAGGATACGTAAGCACCGCTTCGGCGGATATTCTCGGCTTCTTTCAGCCTCCCTGCGCCCGTCGCGACGGTTCGGCTCCGGCTTACACCCGGCATTGCGCACCGATCCCTGGGAGGGCTCTACCGCGCCGGTTACCTCGTGAGAGGAAGATCTGCACGTCTTCGTAGGTTTTCCCCCTTGGGGCATTGCCCTACAAATTGGTCTCCCGACTTAGAAGTCAAGACCGCTTGTGTCCTCTCTGAGGTTGTTTTCCGTTTAACCGGTTTTCTCCGGTCTCACCGGTTTGCTTTCTATTCTTCCGTCGAGACGGTGTGGCCAGTGCCAAGGAAACCGCCTAGCATGGAGCCTCCTGCAACACGCAGCCGTTCCCGCCAAAGCGGTGATTCCAGGGGCACTGATGTTCCACAGGGCCTGGCTCCAACACCCCATTCCCGGGAGATACCGGTCACCGGCACTGAAGACCCGCAGCCCGATTCCGGGTTAACGACCGTCGCAACGGTGGTTTCTCCGCCTCCGCGGTTGGTCGACCAAGCGCGGATTGTACGCTTGGAAGAGCAGCTCCGCTCCCTGCGGGCTGCTCACAATACCCTCTCTAGGGAGTTCACCTCTTTATGAGGAAGCCTCGCTAACCTCCCTCCAAGTGAGTTAGCCGAGGATATCCGCGTATTGCCGTCGGACGTCAATACACTACTCGAGTGTTTTGGCGCTCCGTCTTCCTTCGCAGAAGGTCTGGAGAATCGCTTCGAGCGTCTCCGAAGCCGACTTGAGTCGGTCGAGAGGACGTTAACCTCGCCCGCCAACGCGGCTAGACCGATGGTCTCTCATCGAGAGACCCAGTCGCGGAACCAGAGAGCCGGAAGAACCGGGATTCTAACCGTAAGCACGGACACCCGTCCGACTCATCATCTGAGTCGGACGGTAAACCGAGTGACTCGGAGAGTTCCGATTCGTCGGTGAGCGATGACCCACAGGATCGTTATGGGCGCTCTTCCCGCTCAAAGCGGTCCTCTGCCACCTACGGGGCCATCCGGTCGCGCCCCAAGGGTCGGCGACATCCGGGCCTCAAACCCTTGAAGCCCACCAACCCTCTGTACAGGAGACTACTGTCCTACCGATATTACCGGCTAGAAGATTCCTCTTTAGGTCGGACACCGCGTGACACGGGTAACGTGAAAGACTGCATCAAGCGGATGCAGCTTTCACTTCGTAACCAGTCGTTTACTGGGGATGATCCAATTCTGGTCTTGGATTTCCTTCACCGCTTTGTAGCGGAAGCCGATATACTCGGAATGAACGAAGGACAAGCCTACTTGGCGCTACCCTACTTTCTACGGGGTGTCGCTGAAGATCAGTTTTTGTCGGTTCGGGGCTCGTCGTGAGCCTCCGAAGGAGGTGTGACCAGCTGGCTCGAGGCCGTGCAGTACCTCCTGCGTTCCTACGCAACCAACTCCGCGATACAAGCGGCGATACTCGCTTTGCGAGACACTCGACAACGCTTCGGCGAGCTCGAGACCGATTACTCGGTACGCCTGAATAAGGCTTTCCACCGTTGTGGTAATGTATACCCCGCTGGGGAACGCTGTATGATGTTCATTGATGGCTTGGATCCAGCCATCAAGACTCTTGTCACCCGTTACAGGGAACAAGAGCCGAAGGTGACCTACCTTGAACTCGTACAGTTTGCCCGCGCAGAGGGAGATGCACTACGTGCACGCAATCCGGGAACCCGGTCGAAGGCCGCTAAGGCTTTGCTGCTTGAGTCGGACTCTTCTTCACCGTCATTTGCGACGGATGGCATCCCCAAACAGAGTTATGACAATATGAATGTCATCCATCACGATGGTTTATCTATTCCGACAACGGAATTACCGTCTACGACGGATGGCTCGGTTGACTCAACCGCAAGGGACACGGAGAACGGGCACGTCTTTTATCTTAATGACCGCCACACTCCGGCCCCCCGTATGCCGTACTCGAACGGAATGACACGAAGTCAGCGCCCTGGATGGGTTGGAAACCGGGAACCCGGAAGATACACCGATGCTCGGAATTCCGTACCGCGAAACGCGGGAGTGACGTTGGTGTGCCACTTGTGCTACGAGCGCGGGCACACCTCCCCGCAATGCCTTTTATCGCTACGCAATATGGCGCGAGTGGTGGATAATTACGAAGCCCTCTCCCCGCAGGAGAAGGGCTCCGTGCCACTCACGTCATATCTCCGCACGAAGACGGACTTCCCCGACGCATTGGCTCACACTCCGAATTCTCGGTACAAACCGGCTCAGCCGGCACGCGCTGCGCCAGCGCCAAACCACGCTGGTGGATCTCAACCCTCTCCTGCGGTAGCTACCGTGCAACGGAATCATGCACTCGTTGCCGAGGAAGTCGGGCCTTCGCCCGACCAAAACCCTGTACAGGGAAAAGAATAGAGGGAGTCTCCCCTTCGGGAGAGGCGTCCTCAGAGTTGAGGCTGACGACGCCCGAGGCGCCGATGCCTCGCTCCCCGGTGAAAATCCTGACAAGGAAGGACACCGCAGACGCGGACTCTAAACACCTCGGTGTTTTGCGTCGACCGTGGATACGGATTAGAAATAACCGGATCCCGGATAGAGTCTTGGTAATGGCCAAGCGTAACTACAAGGTTTACGCTGACCTTGGTCTGCACACGCAGTTTATGGTGAGATATCTCACTGTCCTGGATACAGGTGCTGGGCCAAACTTTATTGTGGAATCGGTTTTACCCCCGCCATTGCGGTCACTCATCCGTTCTGAAACGGTACCCGACGTCTCAGACGCCAATAACAACCCGTTGAAAACGTTTGGTGTGATCGACCTGGTCGTCAGGCTAGGGCGGATGGTGGTTAAACTAACTTTTATTGTGTGCCGCTCGCTGGCCGCGCCAGTTATACTGGGATGTGACTACTGCGACAGGTTTGTCGACGCCATCCGCCCACGCCTTAAGCAGGTGGAACTTGAGGACGGATCGACCGTCCCCATTGTTCGTCAACCGCTGAAGCGGGCATCGAAGAAACACGTTCCTCTACCTGCTGCGCAGGAACCCACACCGGCGAACCGGGATTCTACGAAGCTACGCGTTGCCTCGTCAATCACCATATCCCCGGAGAGCCAGGTTATGGTTTCAGTCAATTCCCGTCAACACGGTCTTCGGGTTGTTCAGCCCTTGCCCTCGTTGTACGAGAAATTTCAGTTAACCGTTGCGAACGGAATCGTGCAAGTCACGCCGAATTTCCCTTTCAGGGTGTTGGTTGCCAATCTGGGAAAGGCTCCCCAGACGCTGGCAAAGAACCAAGTCATTGGGTCTGTGACGCCGCACCCGCTCGCGATGCTCCCTACAAAGGTGACGGCTGCCGAAGTACTCGGAATAACTCCCTCTACCGAGGATGGTCTCCCGGTATCCGGTGCAGAAACGTCCGGGGAGGCCCAGCAGTTGGCGCTCGATAAAACCGTCAAGACGGATGCATTTCCGACCTCGTCGGTTCCCACACCTGACACCAGGGCACAGCCTACGAGCTACGATAAGATAGACCCGATCAAGGCCCTCGAGGACCTGGACCTGAGTCATGTACTGGTCTCACACCGGGACCGCTTACGCGGAATGCTACGCGAGTTTACCACAATGTGGGACGGCTGACTGGGTGAGATCAATACAACCGAACATCGGATAGACTTGCTACCGGACGCACGTCCGGTTGCACAACCCCCTTACAGGGCGGAACCGAAAGCTCGGGAGGAGGAAGAATTTCAGGTGGACAAGATGCTCCGTGCTGGAGTCATCGAGCCCGCCCAATCTCCTTGGGCTTCACCGGTGGTGCTGGCCCTCAAGGCTGACGGTACGTGGCGGTTTTGCGTTGACTACCGCCGCCTCAATGCCGTCACCGTGAGGGACACCTACCCGATTCCGCGCATGGACGAGTGTATAGACTCGCTCGGAGACGCTACCGTGTTTACGGCTCTGGATGCTAACTGGGGCTACTGGCAAGTCCCAGTCCGGGAAGAGGACCGAGAAAAAACCGCGTTTGTTTGCCACTCGGGTTCCTACCGCTTCAAGCGGATGCCGTTTGGTTTAACCAATGCACCGGCCACCTTTCAAAGGGCAATAGACATACTGATGTCGCGTTTCAAGTGGCGCACGTGCCTTGTCTACTTGGACGACATCATTGTCTTTTCCAGAAACCAGGACGATCACCTGACCCACGTGCGGGACGTGATGACCGTACTGCGAGACGCAGGAATAACCCTCAAGTTGAGGAAGTGCGAGTTCTTCACCGACACGGTGAAGTATCTCGGGCACGTCATCCGTCCAGGACGGTTAATGATCGAACAAGTTCGTATCAAGTCCCTCTGCGAGGCGAAGGAGCCCCGTACTCAAACGGAGCTCCGATCCTTTTTAGGTCTAGTCAACATCTATCGACTGTTTATACCGAGTTTCTCGGATATCGCCGCTCCGCTAAACGCGCTACTGCGGAAGGGCCAGCCACTGGAGCTTGCGCCATTTACCACCGATCAGTCGGAATCTTTTCGCTCCTTGATTAAGGCAGTTACGACAGCTCCCATCTTATCGTTGTCCAAACCTGGGCTTCCCTACTCCATCGATACCGACGCCAGCGACCACCAGGTGGGCTGCGCACTGTTCCAAACCACCCCCGAGGGGGAACGCAAACCCATTGGCTATTGGTCCCGCACGCTGAACGTCCACGAGCGCAACTACTCGGTCTCCGAGAAGGAGTGCCTCGCAGTGGTCTGGGCGCTATCCACTCTGCGCCCATACCTCATGGGCGTTCATTTCACCGTATACACGGACCATGCCTCGTTGAGGTGGCTGCTGAACATCGCAGATCCTTCTGGCCGCTTAATGCGGTGGCGCCTCCGCTTAGCGGAATTCGACTTCGAGGTCGTCTACAAGAAGGGTGTCCAGAACACCCAAGCAGACGCCCTCTCTCGATTACCTACGACAGGTGAAGCACTTGCCCACCCGGAGGTCGACGAGATCCCGTGCTTTACCTTGGAAGGGGAAACACCGACGGAGTCGGATTGGCCCGAAACCGGGGAAGATACCATGGAAATGGATGAGCTACTCGCAGCGCGCGAGAATGAAACACCCGTACCCGGGACCTTTGTACCCATCTCCACCGAGGAGATGAACCGAGAACAGTTCGGCGATCCGTTCTGCACGCGCATACGGGCCCGCCTAAACGGTGGAGGGGACCTCCCGTTCGAGGTAAATGACATCGGTTACCTCGTCCGGACGGTGGACCACCGATCCCAGATCGTGGTCCCCCACACCCTGCAAACCAGGGTGCTCCACCTCTCACACTACCCGACCCTCGGGGGACACTCCGGTGGGAGAAAACTTTATTTAACCCTGCGAAGGGACTTTTATTGGCCCGCTATGGCGGTTGATTGCTACGCTACGGTGCAGTTCTGCTCCCAATGCGCAAAGAACCGGGTGAAACTCTGGAAGCACTCCAAACGGATGAAGCTTTTTCCCGCAAGGGCGCCCCTCAAGTTTGTCGCAATCGACATTCTCGAGCCTCTACTCAAGACACGCAAGGGAAACAAGTTCCTCTTGTTTATCACTGACCGCTTTTCGAAGCTGGTGTGCACCGTACCTTTACGGAAGATCACCGCTTTCACGGTTGCGAACGCCTTCGTTGTGCACTGGGCGTTCGTTTATGGCCCTCCGATAGAGGTTCTATCCGATAACGGTAAGCTGTTCGCCTCTAAGTTCTTTCAGGACGTCTGCCGCATCCTCGACGTCAAGAACCTGTTTACTACCACCTACCACCCGCAAACAAACGGGCAGGTGGAACGCTTCAACCGCACCCTACTCGCGTCGCTACGCTCCTACGTATCCGATCACCCAATGACGTGGGACATTTATTCTGATGCTATCACCTACGCCTACAACACGCAGGTTCACCGGACAGCCGGTCTGACTCCCTTCGAGCTTGTGCTCTCCAGGACACCCCCGCCAGTGGCGGTCGAACCCCAACACAGGGTCACCTCTTTCCCATCCGTGGGTCAATACCGCCTCAAGTGGAAGAACTGGCTTACCAAGCTCGTACCGGTCGCCCGGAAGTCCATGGAACGTGCCCAGGCCGCCTACAAGCGGGATTTTGATAACCGCTTACGCGGACCACTACCGGCACTGCCCAAGCCGGGAACCTACGTGTTCGTTCGCCGGGAGTACTACAACCCCCGGACCGACAAGCGTCACAAGCTCTCGCCTGTCGCTGAAGGTCCGTTCCGGGTCGTGTCCTCCCTCCCCGGCACCGTTGTGGTGGACAAGAACGGCGACCACGAACGTCTTTCACAAGACCGCATCGTAGCCGCCCCACCGCCGCCGGCGGAAAACGCATCAGCCCCCATCAAAACGGCCTCGGATACCACGGGTACAACGGTGGCACCACGCCCCGCCGTGGTACCGCACCCCTCACGGGGTCTCTCCGATATACCGACTTTATCGGAACCACCGGCAATGCCAGAAACACCTGGCCCTCGCGGCCAGCTACCCTTACGGGCGCCGCGCAGCGGTATTTATACCCGCCATGCGGTTAACCCACCATCACCCGTCGCTCCGTCTAAGAAGGGGGAGGGGACCCGCTCAATCGCGGAAGCATCGCCGTCGCAACGGATGTTTAACCGGACACCCCGGGCAAGGCCCCCGAGCGGGCAACCGGCATCGTCGCCGGACGCCAATCCGCTCCCGCGGGACGCGGCGGTCAACCCAACCGCCACGCAACCCCGCAAGGGGAACCAAGGCGCTTGAAGACCCGAAGCCGGGAAGCGAGACCCTACGGACGCTCAGCATCGCGTGGAAGCAACTGAGGGCTCCCCCCACATTCGCGGTCGCACACCGAGCGTTTCGGTCGATACCGGTACTCCGGCGGGCGCTGCGCAAGCAGGTCTAGCGAACCACTCCGTTGAGAACGGTACGAACCCCATGGGGGAAAAGGGGCGCGACGAAAAGTCGAAAACCGCCTCCCTTGCCGAACAATCGGAGCCAACCGTCCGCGACGGTCCGACCACCCGTCCTCAAGGTCACGTGACCCGGGCGGGAGATCGGACCAATGGGCACCCGGCATCCCGGTCATTGGCTGACAGCCACGCCGCGGAGGCGGATCGCCCGGACGGTGAACCACTCACCGCCCACGGCGCACCGCACAGCGGAAACTGCCCACCAATGGGAACGCCGCATGCCGCAAATCAAGCGGAGGCCTCCGGCGAACCGTCACCAAGACGGAAGGACCCCCGCAAACTCGCGGTAAGAGCGGACTTCAGGGAAGCCCCTACCGCCCAGCGGAAACACAACCCGGCCGCGCCCGCAACTTCCGCGAAGCGATACAGCAGCCCCGGCAACCCGGCAACAACCGCCGAGCGGAATGACAAACCGGGTGACCCGGAACAGGCGACGACGAGCCCAGCACCACGCGGCGCTGAGGCTCGGGTCACCACCACCCGGCAAGGCCGGCAAGTTTACGTGCAGGAGTACGTCCTCGACCGAATCTTCGGACATAGCTACGATGAGCACGGGGTGCTCCAGTACCGGACCCGCTGGTACGGATACGGGCCGGAATGGGACACCCCGGAGCCCATCGAGCACCTCCCACGCTCCGCGATAATGCGATACCACCGCCTTGCGGGGACCGCACTCCCAGCCACGCTGGTAAACGCCCAAGAGGGATAAACCGTGAACACGGAATGGAATGGCTGATGGCGGCACGCGCCATCTCCGTCCATGCCCCAACGCGGGGAAGGAAGCAACCGCTCACGCTATCCCAACGTCGTTGGTGGTCGTGCCAGTTACCTGGTCCGCGCGCGAAGCGCCCACCGTTAAACACGGAACTCCCAGCTAGGCTGGTTCCCTGCAACGCCGGAACCCCGGTTGAAGGCCGGTACCCCGGAAAGAAAGAAGTGGACTTGGGAAAGGGCGTCGGAAAGGCGACCCTCTTCTTTTATTTCTCACTACTGGCAAGGGCGCCCTAGTGGCGCCGCCCTACATTCTACCGGAACTCCGGTCATTCCTCCGCACGAGGTGGACCCCCGCCCAGGCGGTTGGCTAAGGCATCCCGCATGGCGGCCACATCACCCGAGATCTCGGAAGGGCGAAGCCCCACCTCCCGAAGGAAGCGCGCGATGACCTCGCCCCGCTCCACGCCAGTGGCAGTTGCGGGCGGGCCCGCCACCGATGGAGTCGGATAGGAATTCGTTCGCACGGCATCAGCAGCCCCGGATGGAGCCGCACCACCGTATTCAACGGACTCCTCACCGGCCTCGCCGGACTCGTCATCCTCCATCGGAGCGTAACCCGGATCCCCCGGTTCGTTGTCGACCATCGGGTCACCATCCGCATAGCCGCGATAATAGTCGCTCGAGTCGACATACCCTCGCGGGCGGTCGGCCGGGACTTCACGCGGCGAATGCCGGTTGGCTTCTTCTTCCTCGCGGCTGATCTCGTGGTACTCCCAAAGGTCGAAGTAGATGAAATCCCCCGCTAGCGCGGTATTCCTCCCGAATCCGGGGCCAGACCCGCGACACGGTTGAATGCGTTGGGAGTTCTCCAGCGGGACCTCATCCCACCGGACCCCCTCCACAAAGTCGAGGAGGCCCAGCATCTCTTCTTCGTTCGCCTCGCCCCCGAGGGGGATGCGCATGTCCAAACGGCGGAGCGCAGCCCGCACACGCGGTGGCACGTACCACAATTGGTATTGGTCGTACGCCTCAGAGAGGATAAAAGCCGCAGTGCGGACGGCCCATTCGCTTACCACGACGGACCACCACCCCGACTGGGGATCGTTCAAGAACGACGACCCTACATAGGTGAAGACTGGGGGCAGCTCAATGAAGCAACCCCAGCACGCCTCCAAGGAGGACCACCAGTCTGGGAGACTGACGTACCGACCACGTCGGTGAGCAGGCGCGATGCGCTCAATCTCCGTGTTCTGGTACGGTACGAAATACCCGGTCCGGGCCCGCCAACGCCGCTCATCGCGGATGAAGTTCTGAAGGAAGTTCGAGCGCGACTGCCACGGTTGGTAGCGGAACTCTGCCCGAAGAATCGGTCGTGCCCAGCAAAGGGCTTCTTGCCGAGCGATCGGTGTGCCCCTCCAAGCGAGGGTTTCCAATCCGTTAAGACGGTCACAGTACGACATTTCCCCGCGAGTGCGGTAAAGGTGGACGTCGAATTCGACCTCTGGCGGTATCGGGAACTCGAAAGGCGCCCGATGGTGCCTGAGATAAGCGATCCGCACAAGCGCGGCCTGAGCCTCCGCAGAGGATTCACCGCGTCGGCGGAGTATGTGATGTACCGGGATGGCGATACGATTACGCCAATCCCAGGACATGGTCACCACGCCGGGCAGGTCGCCCGGGAGCATCTCCGAGTTATCAGTGTAGGACTGGATCAAATCCTCGTCGCGGACAGCCAATGGGTGAAACCAAGGCGCATACCGCAACATCGCGGAGCCATGCCGAGTTCTCGGATTTGCACCCACAAGGGGGGTCCGCCTGTCCGCGAAAGCGGGCGCCAATACGGCGGTTTTCGTACGCGAGGTTGGTAACATCCCCAGGGTGGGGCGCGGAGCGGAAGCCGGTGGAACCGCCAAGGGCGGGAGTCGCGGATGTGTTATGACGGTCGGGGTTGGACATGGTGCGTGTTGGTGTGCTGTGGTTGGAATCGGATGCGAAGAGCTTGCGTGCGATCCTTAGTGAAGGTGTGTTGGTTTCCGGAGACCCGGTGTCGGACGCGCTCTTATCACGACGAGCTGCCATGCCGACTTCCTCTTCGAGGTGTTCGCCCTGTCCTAAGGGGGGGGATATGAAGAGCAACGTCCTCCAGGGAGGTTTTTGGGGACTTAAGTTTTTTCCGGAGCCTCCGGCGTGCAACCTCGTTATGAGTAGGAGTAATCCGTATTTACGGCGATGGCCGGAACGCCGGTGATGCACCGGCGGGACCGGGTGCCATACACGTGGCCACAGCGCCCGCGCGACACGTGGCCGCCAGATTGGCCTCTTTTGTTAGACGGACATTTAGCTATTTAGGATAGACTTTATTTATTCTATTCTACGGTGACTACAGTACTTAGGCCGCCAGCCTCGCGGCCGCCAGTCCAGTAGAGTCTCCCGAACAAGGGTGATCTTGATCTTCCAGATCTTGGCTTTGGGTCGAACCGCCTGCGCGAATATACAACTCCTTACAGAGGGATTTCCCGTGGTGCACGGCATCCCAACCCCCTTAGACGTTCAAGCAGCCTTCGTGTGTTGGGTATCTATTCCCACTTTCGTGGTTCCGCCCGTGTATACGGTTTGCTACACCCGGCAGTGCCAGCTATTCCCGAGTCCCCTCTTGCGACTCGTGGTCAACCTCGCCCTCTTGCCTCCGTTCCCATTTTCCTTCCCTTTTCCTCCCCTTCATTGGGCAATTCCCGCTCTTGCGGCTCGCACTGACACCTGTCGTGCTCGCCACTCTCGTGGGTTTTGCTTCCTCAGAGGATACGCAAGCACCGCTTCGGCGGATATTCTCGGCTTCTTTCAGCCTCCCTGCGCCCGTCGCGACGGTTCGGCTCCGGCTTACACCCGGCATTGCGCGCCGATCCCTGGGAGGGCTCTACCGCGCCGGTTACTTCGTGAGAGGAAGATCCGGACGTCTTCGTAGGTTTTCCCCCTTGGGGCATTGCCCTACAGACGCCTACCATCGTTTACCTACACGGTATAGGCTAGTTGCCCCGCCGTTTGTCCCTGCGGGTTTTCACGGTGCCCTGTTACCATCGACGTTTACTACTTCTACCTTCTAAGGTTGAGCGTCAAAACTTTCTCTTGAAGAAGAGACCTTGTGTTCGAGTGCCTTGTATATAGTGGAGGAGACATTTGAGAGACTGGTGGTGGTAGCACTTTGGTTTAGACATGTGTTGCGCCAAACGGTTGGTGGCATATGAGATATCTGGTCTTGTGGTATCGCTGAAATATCTTATGTCTCCGTGTATCTCGCAATAGCGCGTGGCCTCTGTTGTTGAAAATGGCTTGGGGGGTTCGTGTTTGTCCAGGACTTTTAAACTGGTGTATGGAGTGAGGATGGGGTTGCTGTCTTGCATTCCAGTGTCCTGTAGTATGGCGCCAATTGCATCGGGCTGGGAGAGTTGTGTGCAGTCGTTCGTGTGGGTGATCGTCTAATTGAGAAAGCGGGTTAGGGAACCGAACCATTTGATGTTGTACTTGGTTTTACAGCTCGTCGACGAGGACCTGTGTGGAGGCTAAGACCAGAAAGTCGCCTACAGTTGTGCTCACGATGATGAAACCTTTGTTTGGTTTTCGTTTGTATAAGCATGGGTCGTGCTCGGAGCTGATGTATCCTATTGATTCGAGGCATTGTTCGAGGCCGTGGTTTTAATAGTAGGCTGCGAGGAGTGAGCCATAGAAGTTGCCTACGAGTCGGCCATACGTTGTTTTGTGACGATAGGTGCCGTTGAATCTATGCATTCTTTTCACGTATATTGGTTGATCGTGGTTTTATTGTTCGTGAACGTATGCGTATTTAATGTCAAAATGATCTAATGGGATGTTCATAATGGCGTGTAGCTGTCCAAGATATTTGACCGAATCGGTGAAAAACTTACAATTCTTCAGCGTCAAGGTAGTTCCTGCGTCGCACAGTGTCGTCATAAAATAGTTAATATAGGAGTGATGCTCGTCCGTGTTGTCGGAGAATACGATGGTATCGTCCAAATATACCAAAGTGGTTTTCCACTTAAAGCGGGCTAATAGGATATCTATCGCACGTTGAAACGTTTTAGGGGCATTCGTTTAGCCAAAAGGCATTCGGCTGAACCGATAAAAGCCTTGATGGCAGATAAAATTCGTTTTATCACGATCTTCCTTTCGAACAAGGACCTGCCAATAATCCCAATTCGCATCAAGGGCGGTGAACACAGTCGCGTTTCCAAGCGAATCGATATATTCATCCATCCGAAGGATCGGGTATACATCTTTCACTGTAACTGCATTCAAGCGTCGATAATCAATACAAAATCCCTAAGATCCATCCGCTTTCGGAGTTAAGACAACTGGTGATGCCCAAGGCGATTGAGTTGGTTCTATAACGCCTGCGCGTAACATCTTCTCAACTTGAGTCTGCTCTTCTTGCCGAGCCTTCGGTCCAGCCTTGTAAGGGTGCTGAGCGATTGGCCGAGTATTTGGAAGTAAGTCAATACGGTGTTCCGTGATTCCTATTGTTCCAAGGGAACTATCCCACATAGAGGTAAATTCCTTCAACATTTCTCTTAACTTCTCAAGATGAGCTTCTGGGCCATACTCCAGATCTAAAATTTCGAACTCCTTCATAGGATCAACATCATCTGTACTAGGAATCGAAGCCTTCTGTTCCAACCCTTTCGGTTCTGTCAGTTGTGTATCCGAATATTGGAACTCGGGCTTTACACGTGTAGTGTCAACATCATCATTCTCCTCCTCCTCTCTAGGTTCGAGGACTCCGAAAACATCGGTAACCGGTATCTTCGTCGGAACGATAGCGGTTGGGTGTGGGAGTACTGAGCCCTGTGTTTGATACTTCGTTAACCATTGATTGGTTTTACCGAAGTTGGCCACCAGAACCATGAAAAAAGTATCGGGTTCGAATACAACCAGACCATTCGCCAGAGCGAGTTGATGCTCAGTATACAAAGAGGCCAGAAGTTGCACAATGTGTAGCCCATGTTGTTGGGATGTCACTGTAACCTATTCCTGTGATTCTGGGGACATCGTAATCTATTTCTCAACCTTGAGACGCGTTGAGCGGGGGTCCTTGTCAGGAGATTCCTGGGCAACCGGTACCGGAATATTCTTTTGTTTTGCCCGCGTCAGCGGTTTCCTTACTACAGGAATCGTGGATCCGTCATCCATCACAACGGTTCTCGTTATGGGACGAATTGCTTCAACAAATCGATCACAATAATCACAACCCAGTATCACGGGTGCAGCGAGGGAGTCGCAGACTATAAAGTCTAACTGAACCAAATAGGTACCCAACCGTACTGCGAGGGATTTTTTCCAATCTTATGGAGAGGATTATTATTTGCATCGGCGATACCCATTCCTGGACCATAGAAAATATTATTCTGAAGTGTCGACGGTATGATATTAGCATTGATCAAGTTTGGCGCGGCTCCTGTATCCAAAAAAGATAGCTGTCTAACCATTAACTGATGTGATAGGCCAAGGTCTGCATACAACCTTGTAGTCACGGTTGGCCATCACAAGGACTCTATCCGGAGTACGGGGAAGCATAAAGAGTTTACACGGACGACTTAAAACAGCTAGGTGTTCCGAGTCAACGTCGTTTTTAGCCATATTCCTTGTAAGGATTGTGACTGGGGAGTGAGGCGGTCACACCTCGGGCGTCTTCCACCTCAACTTGGAAGAGAACCCTACATCAGGAGAGACTCCCATGTCTAGTTTTTCGGGTTCAAAGCTTCCGCAACAAGCGGTCGACCTCCATCTGGGGAGACTGACGGATTCCCATTGTTGGGAACGATGTTCTGGGTCTGCTGACCAGCGTTCGACGTTTCGATTACCGGACACGGTAGGACCGTTGTCAACGGACCTAAATTAGCTTTGGCTCGAAGATACGACCAGTTCCGAACTCGAGCTTGATCGGCAGGCGATAGAGACTCGTACTGAGGGACAACAGGCTGCATCTCCCTCAAGGTCAACGTGCAACGGAGCGCGATATGACCGAGTCGGTAACAGAGATGAAAAATAGGTGCACTCAACGCATTAAACGGCGGACGAACATTCACGTCCGTCCGTGGGTGTGGTTGTGTATCCCTCCATCCGGGATGGGTTGTACGCATTGCGTTTGTCGCATGAGCGAGTTGGGCTGCGGTAACTCTCGTACCACTATAGAAGGCTGGATCACCTTAATACGTTTCAACAGAAGTACATGGCAAGTCCGTAATGGCCATCGAGTAATTATCATTCCCAATGAGGTGGACGTTATCATGGTCCGTTCCAACAGGTCCTCTGTTTAAGAGTGAAAGAGATGGGGAAGACACTTCGGCGTGAAGTACCTTGGACGGACGACGTCCAGTAGTTTGTCAGGCACAGAGTGAATCTCCCTCAGCTTGGGTGTACTGTACCAGTTCCAAGTAGGAAATTCTCCTTTTTTTCACGGCGTCGCGAAACAAGCGCCTTAATGGCAGGATGAGGTCCATCAACAAACATTGTACACCGTTCGGAGGCGGAATACGTTTTATCACATCGGTGAAACGCCTTCTTCAAACGATTTGAAAAGACCGTTTGGGTTTCACCAGGCTTCTGTTTCGTATTGAAAAGGGAGATGATTGCATCCTTAATTGAAGTACCAGTCGCGTATGACCTAAAAGGTATTGAACGGGTTCGGGCGAACAGGTAACTCCTCCTTTGGAAGGCTCTTGAAGATCCTCGACCTGAATTGTACTGATCTTCAGCCATTCCTTTAAGAAAATACGGTAGGGAAATGTAAGCCTGCGCCTCGTGTGGTTGGAGGATGTCAGCTTCCTGAACAAATCTTGCAAGAAAGTCAAGTATTAGAATGGAATCTTCACTATTGGATTCCTGCGAACGCAGCGTAAGTGTGAAGGAGCGATGATAGCGGTTGAGCCCGGTAAGCTGCCGGGCCCCGAAGGATCTTGCAGGTGACACGTGTACGGGTCGACCTCAGGTGGTGTCATGTAGATTATTAATATATTCTAATCAGTGTAGTAGATTATCAGTACAGTGCCAAGGAGATCTCAGCGTTTCGCCAGTACTATTTACTTGGCTCGAGTGACGCTTCTTCTTTACAGTACGGTATGCACCATTAGATACTAAATAACCCCCTTTGGTATATTAGTTCCACTCTTTGGTCTTCAAGCCATCGTTTCCGTAGCTCCAACCTGTAGGACTACCCAGTAAACCCCAGCCCATTGCACCAAGTACTCTGGGAGTGTCGCTGTCAAGGATTCGGACCTTAGAACCCGCTCTACCACGCTACCACCGGTCGAGACACGTACGCTGACCCAACAGTCATTGCGTTACATTTTTGTCTCCCGACTTAGAAACCTTTGGAATAATTGAACGGGCCACTGGAACGAAGAATTATCCGGATTCTAATGTTTGGTTTAATTCCCCAACGGACCAGAAGTACAGAAGAAACCGCCATTATCGATGCAGGAAACACACCCAACCGACCCGACCATAGAACTCCTACGGCAGGACAAAGTGCCACTACAACGCCGGCGATGTCGCCTGACCCTCAGGTTGACACCGCTAGCGACCGCAGGAGCACAAGGAGCCAGCCGCAAGAAGTACTGACCCCACTGGATAGCCCTGAAAGGATTCGCCCAGAACCCACAGTGGCAGCGCGTTTACGAGAACGCCTCACCAGGGCCACCTCTGGCTAGAGACACCTCAAGGAGAAACCCCCCAGACCGAAGAAATCGATAAAACATGCCCGCAGGGCTTGACGAACTTCTCTGGCCCCGTCTTCGTGAGCTCTGCTCAACCCCAGTGGAATCCATTATGGACGTGCGACTCGCTAAGGCGTTCGCTGAACAAACGGATTACCTCATCGCGCGAATCGTCCCTAAGGTTTTGGATTCTGACTTATTCATTTACTTTCTCCTACAGACCATTCGAGGAGCTGTCACCCGCCAGGCAGGCATTTTGGTCACCAGAACCACCCCACCACAAATTAACCATCCGGTCTCTATATGGCAACCCCCTACCGAACCCCCAGGAGCGGCGGAATTATCCGCCCCTCGCCGGGAATACCATCTGGAAAACCCCATGGTGGGACAATCTAGGAGCAGAAGAGAAGCTCTGTGTCTAGATGAGAGACAGGTTGCCCATCAGGAGAATAAAGGGAGGGACAAGCGAGGAGCAGAAGAGAAGCTCCGCGTCTAGAAGAGGGACTGCTGGATCCACCCGACGGATTATATGAGGTACAGCGACCTCAGGGCTCCAATGGATCTGATATAGAGATCGAATTTTTTGGTACCTACTCTGCTGGAAAGAAAAGAAGTAACCGTAGAAGAAAGAAGAACAGAAGAAGCAAGAGAAGAGACCATTCGGACACGACTGATTCCGAATCGGCCTCAACCGAAACGACCGACTCGGAAGTGGATGATGCTGCCGTTCGAGGCCTAAGAACACTAACAACCACAAACGAACTTTTCCCTTAGGTTTTGGACTACTTGAATTACCTGCTGACCGACAGGTCCGCGAAATATTCTGGTTCGGTGGCTCGGAGAATCGCCAAATGGGCCAAACGGATGCGACTAACCATTACGGACAAGTTCTCGGGTTCCGATCCCATTGCTGTCCTTAGGTTTCTCAGTTTGTTCCGTACGGCCTGCGATCAGAACGGTGTCCACGAGGGCGCCGCTCTGTAACTTTTCCAATTTTTCCTTACAGGACAGGCGCGTGACCGAGTGGTTTCGAAGATATCTGGCACAACTGACCCCGTGGATGCTAAAGACCGTGAGCTCCTCAGGTCATACCGTCAGGTTGTTCACTACCTCTTGGAAACTTACGCCACGGATGACGTTATAATGGATGCCATCCAGGAAGTAATATTTTTTAGGCAGAGCTCTAACATGACCGAATCGGCTTTCGCAGACGACCTATGGAAGAAGGCTTACCGATGTGGAAACGTGTTCTCCGAAGGACGGCTTAAACGTCACTTCATCACGGGATTGCTCCCTGCCATTCGGACACATGTGCGCAATTACCACACGGAAAACCCGCAATACTCCTTCCAAAGGCTCGTTACCTACGCCGAGGGTTATGGCAAAACGTACAGGACCTCCAGGCGCAACGCTGATTTAACCAGAGGACAGCCAACTCCATTGCGTAAACCCAACCAAGCCCATTTCGTTAGCTCCTCGGAGTCGGAAATGGATGCTTCACTCCATTAAGCTGATTCGGGAGACGACCTCGCGGTCAATTTCAGTGCTACTCCGTCCGGGCCCCCACCGTAGTCCTCCCAGGGAACTACAGCGACCACTGGACAACCCACACTCAACTATTCTCCCTTTCCGCCCCGCAATGGTGTTTTTGTTCGCTCCCCAAGGGCCTGCTTACTCTGCCTGTCAGTGATCCAGCTTTGTGACTGTACGAGGTATCTGCCTGAGGACGCACGTAAAACCCTCCTATCCCTAAGGGAAAAGAATTACATGGGGTTGAGATCCGAAGGAATGTATAACAGGGCACAGCAACGAACCACAGGGACCCCTGGAAGCTCACGCTATGCCATGCCTCCAGATACTCCGGTCAAAGCCCCACAGATCTACGCCATTGTAGGTCCTACGGACGAGCCCTTGGAAGAACTCTATCCTCAGGAAGAAACGGAAACCCCATCGAAAAATTCCTAGAGGGACGCCTCGAGGCAAATCCTCCCTCTTTAAGTCCCTGCCTCAACCAATTGGACGGTCATGAGCCAGAGAGCTCTTCACTTTCCAATACGAACCACACGCAATGGATCACTCAGGATGAACCACAATTGGAACACAATAACGATCCCATCTGCATCCTTAGGAAAGAGAAGTATAAATTTCGAGTAACCGTAGGACTTCGTTCCAACAACTCTCGAATGACCACAGCTGTATTGGACACAGGCGCTGGTCCCAACTTGGTCCATTCTAAGCTACTCCCACTGGGTTGACAAGATTTCGTTCAGGCAAGGAAGACCCCAAGGATTACCGATGCGTCTCGTAGACCAATGGAAATTTAAGGGATAGTACCTCTTTACCACCAGGCAGTACAATTCAAAGTCCGCACGTGGTTCCTTTTATGTCCTAACTTAGGCACTGAAGCAATTCTAGGGACCTCCTTTATCAACCGATACATTAAGGCTTAAGGCCATTTATCCAGGCCTTAGGAAAGTCGCGTTTTACCGCGCACCTTCCATCTCCGTAACTGGTTCCGCCCCAGGGCCATAAGCGAACCGCAAACCATCGGTTGCCTACAAAAACACGAAGTCCAATAAGGTTTGCCTGTCGAAGGCCATAACGATACCTTCGAAGGCCCAAATCGTTGTATAGGGTCTATTCCCAGTCCTCAGGTTTCGTAATGATTTAGAACCACCCGAAAACGGTTCTGAAGCACCTTACCTTGATGGCCAATGGAGTAATGGACATCAACCCCAACAGGTCCTTTTCGGTCACTTTCAGCAACTTCCGAGATAAAACAGTGCGGTTACCTAAAGTTAAAGTGATTTGTATCACTCTACCCGCGCCCGTGGCCATTATGGAGGCCCAAATGGATAATCTTGCGACGCTTAATCCCGACGAGGACGTCATCTCTTGGGAGGGGACGGTCGCAATCGGCGAAGAATTAGAATCCTATAGGCCCCAGGTACTTGATCTCCTCAGGCAATACTAGGCCATATGGTCAGGTAGATTGGGCAAAATCAGAGCCACTATACACCGCATTGACCTTCAGGATGATGCTAGACCACAGTTCCAGCACCCGTACCGTACCAGCCTTGAAGGTAGGTAAATTGTCATCGACCAGATGGACAAGATGCGCAAATCACAAGCCATAGAGCCGCCACCTCCAAACCAATCCGAATGGGCATGTCTCCTTGTCCTCGTGGCGAAGAAAGATGGCTCCGTCAGGTTCTGTGTCGACTACAGGAAGCTGAACGCAGTAACCAAGAGGGACTCATACCCGATACCGCGCATGGACGACTGTCTCAATTCCTTAGGCAAAGCTGTCGTATTTACCACACTGGAAGTTAACTCTGGATACCGGCAAATCCCTTTGGCCGAAGATGCGAGAGTGCTGACAATCTTTACCCCCCATGAAGGTCTGTTCAGATTAACTCGTTGTCCTTTGGTTTGAATAATGAATCAGCCACGTTCCAACGGGTAATGGACATTATACTGTCCAGAGTCAAATGGAAATTCGCCCTGGTCTATTTGGATGACGTTAAAATTTTCTCACGGACCGTAAAGGAACACTTTCCCCACGTGAAGAAGGTGCTAACTATCCTACAGGACGCTGGAGTAACACTGAAACTCGGCAAATGCACTTTCTTCCAGGCCTCAGTAGACTATCTCGGTCACGTCGTCCTCCCAGGAAAGCTAAACGTGGCCAGACGGACCACAAATGCGATTCGCCAGGATAAGTCTCCTAGGACCCACACGGAACTACGATCCTTCGTGGGCTTGTGCAACGTCTACCGACGGTTCGTCCAAGGGTTTGCCAAGATCTCGGCCCGTCTAAACGCGATGCTGAAGAAGGGAACACCTCCGGAGTTCGAAGCCCTTACCTACGACCAGTACGAGGCATTACAGACCTTAAAGGACAAACTGCTGAGGCCACCCATATTGGCTTTACCAAAGCCCAATAGGCCTTTCGACCTGGACACAGATGCCTCTGATGTCCAAGTGGGTTGTGCACTGCTACAGGAACAAAAGTCACCGAAGGACTATCGACCTATTGGCTACTGGAGCAGAACGCTCACCAGCGCGAAGCGAAACGACAGTACGATCGAAAAGGAACGTCTAGCCATCGTATGGTCCGTATTGACACTCTTTCCTTACCTCGAGGGAACAAGGTTTACCATTAAGACAGACCATGATTCACTCCGCTGGTTACTCAATATGACCGATACATCGAGACGCCTCGCTAGGTGGCGCCTCAGGCTGTCAGAATATGACTACGAGATAACCTATAGGCCAAGCATCAAGCACCAGGCAGCAGATGCCCTATCGCGAATCATTACCGACGAAACTGATGACACTCCATCGGAGGACCTATTTCCTACCCCCTTTACAGATGATGGACCTCAGGACTATACAGAAACAGATGACCTTATGGGTAAGGTGCAATCAGAGGACCCTGAGGTAAAGGAGAACGAATTAGACCTATTGGACAGGGAGGCAGTACCGCCCAGTTTGGCACCGCCTCAGGTTAATGCGATAGCCCGGGAGGAAAATGAACTCCTCCCTATAAATATTGAGGAACTCCTACAGGCGCAGGTCGAAGACGAGTACTGCAAGGAAACAGAACAATTGGTAGGAACCCCAGCACGTTTATTCGACTTTGACCGATTTGGACTACTATGTCGCCGCTCACAACTGTATGGCGCACTCCAACGGGTAATACAAACTTCGCTAAGGGCGCGATTTCTATACCATGCCCATTTCACTCGCTTGGATGGTCACCCTGGAGGCCGTTAAATGTACCAGACCCCAAGGAAGTTCTTATACTGGCCACTAATGGCACAGGACCTATGGCAAACCGCACGGAACTGTGCATCTTGCTCACAGATCCGAGGGTCTCGCGCCAACCATCAGGCCAAACTGAAGCTCTTCCCCGCCGCAGGTCCAATGGAATTTGACATAATGGATTAACTTGGGCCTTTGCCTAAGTCGTCCACTGGGAAACGGTTTGTTTTGGTTATAAACGATAGGTTTACCAAACTTACCCGAGCACTGCCCCTAGGAAAGACAACGGCCACGGATGTCGCCACGGCCTTCTTGTTCCACTGGGTATATCCATATGGCATGCCACTCAACCTCTTTACGGATAACGGCACCCATTTTGTATCCAAATTCTTCTCGCATGTTTGTGCTACCTTAGGAATCAAACATGTGACCACCACGGCGTACCACCCTCAAACCAATAGCCAAGCCGAACGCTTCAACCACACCCTTCTGTACTGATTGGCGCACTACGGTTTGGAGCACTAGTTGGAATGGGATGACTACGTTGAGCCACTTTTTTATGCCTACAACACTCAGGTGCACGCTGCAACGGGTACAATACCTTTCGACTTAACGCTAACGACAGCGCCCCCGCCAATAGCTGTTGACCTTCAGGAATCGATCATACCCCAGTACATAACCGAAGGAAGGATTCCTACGCAGGCGAAGCGCTACTCGCGCCGACGCATTGACCGCATTCTTCAATAGGCCAGAACTGTACTAACCAAAGCCCAACGGCGCTACAAGTTCAATTTCGACAAAGCCGTTTTGAACACATTGGCCTTTGGGAAAGGAGACCTGGTTTACTTGGACCGGCCACCGAAGGACTGTGAAGAACTTGAGGACAGTACGCGGAAGCTCTTATCCCGCTCTACGGGACCATACAAATTCCTGAAGGCCAATGAACACACCATCACGTTTCTCATTGACGGCCTACAGGAAACCCTGTCTATTGACAGCGTGACACGAGCTCCCAGTTCCTCCGGAAAACCAAAGTCCCAGCCCCCTGGCCCAACGGAAGCACTACGACCTCAGGTCGACGCTCAAGTCTCCGAACCCCCGATGGCAGTTCCCGAGGACTCGGCTAGCCCCACGGACACGATGGTCAGTTCCAACTACTATGACCCATCGCTCCCAACCGACTCCGATGTATTCGTCCCCCTGGACCACACTCTCCTTCCGGAGGATGAACATCAACCGGAATATGTGATTGAGGGCATCATCTCTGCCAGTCCGGGAGGAGATAGAACTATGCGCTATCGCGTCCGTTGGTTCGGCTACACACCTGAGGAAGATACTTGGCAAGAGCCTCAAACCATTCCGGCTAATTTTATCGCCCGCTACTGGCCCAGAATCAGCCAGTCGGAGCACGGCCTTCAGGAAGGGGCCATCATTGGTCCGAATAATCCAACAATTGGTCCGAGTAATCCAACAATTGGTCCGAATAATCCAACCATTGGTCCGAATAATCCAACCATTGGTCCGAATAATTCCAAAACGCCTCCCAAACCGCCTCCCGACACGACGGTTCGCTGGAGCACGACGGTTCGTCATAGCTCCCGCATCAGGGAACAAGGTCAGTCCTTCGGATACACCTGAGGAAGGCCTGAGACGCTCTCAAAATTGGACGCCGTCCCGGGGCACGTACATTTGAGATAGAAACAAGACTTTGGGAAAGCACAAGCACTACTTTATTTAACTTATTCGAGAAACTAACAGAGGCCTAACAGCTCTCTGTATGACCTCAAGGTTCGCGGAAGCGCTCCGAACACCAACCGAACTCACTGGAGCGTCGCAGGAGTAACTCCGTCGTCCTCATTCGAACCTGCAGGAGCGAAACCAGAACTATGGTCACCCACGGAGCCAACTGGACCACATGAACCGGCCCCAGCGAGCCGAGCACGATTCTTCGGCAGAGATTCTCCTGAGAATCTATTGTCACAATCGAAAGCCCCCCCATGGTCGCTCAAAATTTGCCCATATCGGGCATCCAACTCGGCAGTAACCCTATGGGACATCGGCTGCGCATTATGCTGCAGAAGATTGACCATGGCGGTCTTCAGATCCTGACCCTGTTGGAAAACCGCGGCGTAGCGCACCGAGCTGCGCGCTCAGGAGCAAGCTTCCCTCAGAACTGTCGCAATGTCCATCGAGGCAGGAATACCAACGGGACGGCAGAAGGGCATGACGCACTGCCCGCGGATTTCGTCCGATGGTATGTTCATAGCGGCCCCTGGGGCACTCATAAGTTACTTGGTATCCCGAGGAATCCCGCGCTTAGTTGGCGGAAGCCATGGTGCCGCTGCATACAGGTTTGTCTGCCGGGAAATGGAAAGAAAAACCGACGAAAGCGACAAAAGTCCGGAGAGAGAATGGCATATAGGATGGACTTATAAGGCCATCGCGGCATCGCGCCCGACGAATGGAGAAATACCGCGACGGGAAGGAGGAAAAGAAGAAACGAAATCGGGCAGGATGACTGACGTGACCTTGAATGGACGAAGTGCGCACCGTGGTTCACGACGGACAACGCGCGTGGGGTCGCCAAAGGAATACCGAAGGATAAGAAAAGCGGCAAGGAGCCCCCCCCTTCAGGTGCGCGTACAGTACTCCAGGGGAACTAATTTTTAACCTGGCGCCAAGGGTGGGCTCTTGCACACTGATGCCCCCGAGGATGGTGGCAATGCGACGCCCCGTCACGCCCACTGGTAACAAGAAAAACTTACCCCCGGGATTGTCATAAGACGCCAACATGTCGGGCACGGCACCGCTCGTGTCCAGGCCATTAGGACGCTCAGGATCACGACTTTCCGACTCCGAAGGCAAGATTGGAGGTTCACCCATAGGTCCAGTTAGAGCCAGATCCCCAGAAAGGTGTGAGGCAATTTGGACTTCTCCATGACGGTCGAATCCTAAGGAGGGAGATATGTGAAGGAGCGATGATAACGGCTGAGCCCGGTAAGCTTCCGGGCCCCGAAGGATCTTGCAGGTGACACGTGTACGGGTCGACCTCAGGTGGACTCATGTAGATTATTAATTTATTTTAATTGGTGTAATAGATTAGCAGTACACTGCCAGGGAGTTCTTAGCGTTTCGCCAGTACTATTTACTTGGCTCGAGTGGCTCTTCTCCCTTAGAGTACGGTAGGCACCGTTAGGATACTAAAAAAACGCCTTTGGTATATTAGTTCCACCCTTCGGTCTTCAATTCATCGTTTCCGTAGCTCCAACCTGTAGGTATACGCAGTAAACGCCAGCCCATTGCACCAAGTACTCTGGGAGTGCCACCGTCAAGGATTCGAACCTTAGGACCCGCTCTACCACGCTACCACCGGTCGAGACCCGTATGCTGACCCAACAGTCATTGCGTTACAGTAAAACCCATTCTTTTGATACAGCCCTTGACGTTTCCAGTGCCCTGGGGTGTGCAACTCGACTAGGCATCGTCCAGTAGATAGTAACGGTACGAAAGTAGCTTCCGGTATAACGGATTCGTCAACTTCAGCTCCTTCAATCCAAGGTGACGGCGACCCTTCTCGCGGGAGCGAATAACTCCTTGAGTAGTGCGAGTAGACTTCGAACGTGTCATCCGAGTATTTTGATGGCGATGATCTTCTTCTGAGGAGTCAGAGGATGGTTCTGCAGAGTGACGGTTCGAATCTGAACTAGAAGAACCCGAACTGTAGTGTACCTCTTCTTTGGAATGACGACAACTTCGTTTCTTCTCGAATCCAACCGAATGACCTGACGAGGCAATTTCATTCACCTTGACAGCTACTTCTTGATCCAATCGGATTGTCGCTTCAAGCGTGCCCAAACGACCTTGGAGTCGTTGTGTGTTGGCGCGGACTTTAGGACAACGCTTGGAGCGGAGAGACCACGAAGATGTTCGGGATCTTCCTCTCTTGAGAGACACGCCTCAGGCGGAGGAGACGCGTCCCAGCGGAGCACAGGAACAGAGCCACTCTGGAAAGGCACGACGGAGTCGGGTGTAAGACCGAGGCCAATCCGGCGGGATATACCTACAGTGTTTAGGTGAGCACGGCACAGTCCGGGGTGTGACCAATCCTAGGCGGGGCGGTACCACGGCGATTGTCAGAAAAAGAGCGAGGAAACACTCGTATGAGGTAGACGAGCGCGGTGAGTGGGGCGGCGACTCACGAGAGCCAAAAAGGACGACAAGAGGAAACGGGGGCGAAACCCTATACAGAGGCGAGACTACGACAAGTGTCGGCGATTAAATATGAACTTACGGTGGTTGTAGCACTCTGGTCGACAGAGGGGTGGATGAACTAACGTGCGACGGGCGCTCACGCAGTATACGGTGAAGACGCGCCGAAGGCGAAGAGTTCAGAGCCAAGACTCCCTCCTTGGGATCCCCCAAGAGGGTGTTTACTGGGGAGCAGTGCTCAACCTGCTAAGTAGCGTGGCGCGCGACCCCTGACAGTGGGCGCGCGCCCGAAAGTTAGACACTAAATAGCGATAGCGTAGCTAAATAAATACTGAAAATTACTAAATAATACTAAACATTTGGTAGAATTCGGGCCATGTGTGGCACGCCTCGCACTCGAGCGTCGGCATCCGTGCAGTTCACGTGTTCCACCAGTGTGCACCTCCGGTCCTAACCGGCCGTCGGCACGCAATAGCGGTATAGCTTGTCATAGACCAAGCTAGTCCTCAAGCGAGCGAAATATCTAAGTCCTACGAAAAAACCCCCTTGAAGGGCATTGTCCTTCATATCCGCCTCCTTAGGTGACGAACACGCCGTCGAAATGGCGGGGAGGCAACGGTCCAACCGGCATAAGAGTGAGTCGCGTAACGCGTCCAGCGACCACTCGACTGTCGAAGGCAGAGCTGCACAACCGAACGACAAACGCACCAACGTGGTAACCACTCCTCGAACTCCGAGCGCGCTTCTGCATCGTACACCAAATTTCGGCGACCACATTCTGATACCTCGGCGACCAGTATTCCCGATTAACGGTGGTAAAAATCACCGCTGGGGTTAATTTTCCGGTTTCCATTCGGCTCCCCTTCCGCGGGGGAGTGCCTCGTCAACCGCGCCAAGCCCATCCCGGGGTCCCGTTGAAGCTTCAAGCCACATAACTCCTGCGGAGAACACCTGGCCCACTTACGACGAACTCGTCGGGTTAAACCCGCGTCAATATACGCCGATTCTCCGGAGAGCTCCGTGGTTGCATCCGACAGCGGTCTTCGACGAAGAACTCGTGGCGTCGTATGGTGATGGCAATGCGCGTCTCCCGGGCGAGCTGCCGGCTTTGATCAAAACCTCGTGGGATTGGCGACGCCGTGTGGCGGTTCCCGTTCACGTGATTCTGCGGCGAAGGCGCGAGTCAGCGGAGGAGGCGCATTGTGTATTGGTCGGCATCGGCTATTCATGGATCAACCGGGCGAACTTTCAATACCCCATCCCCGACGAATTTGGCTTCGACCTATAGATGTACCGGACGCATGTTGAGATCGGCTATTGTGACCGCCTCGCGGCGTTGGAAACTTACGCATGGCGCGGTTAACCGCGAGCGCTTCAAGAAGCGATCTTTTGGGTCCGTCCGATCATTCGTGCCGAGTACCGTCATCTTCGTCGTGATTCCCGATATCGGTGGTTACAGAACTTCATCCGCGAGGAGCGTCGGGGTAGATCCCGCTTTGGGTTCTTTGTCCCTTATCAGAACACGGAAATAAACCGGATTAGTCCCTTCTATCAGTTCGGGCGATACGTTCCGCTGCCTGGGTGGTGGTCCTCCGTCGAGGTGTGCCGGGGATGTTACGTGGAGTTGCCTCCAGTCGTCTTCTATCTGGGCTTGTACCTCATCGAGGATCTGCACTCCGGCTTATGGTCCGTGGTCCTAATCGTATGGGCAGTCCGCGCTGCGGCGTACATCTTGTGGGAAGCCTACGACCAGTATCGACTGTGGTATCTTCCTCCGCGTTTGCGTGGTTACATCCAGCAGCTGGATCTTCAACTCCCTCTTGGAGGTGTCAATAACGCTGATGAAGCTCAGGAGCTCATCGGCATCATTGGGCGTGGTGACTGGGCTGTCGTGCCTGTCCGGCAGAGCGGCTGTGGTCAAGAAGCCGGTGGGGCTGATCGGTCTCCGGGGCGTCGCACGCCGTTGGCGGGAGATTTCATCTTCCTTAACCCATGGGAGCAGCAAGAGGTCTCCGAGGGGGAGGCGTCGGCACTTCGGATGGCTCCGCAAGGCATACCATAGGGGCACCCCGTGGGGTTTGTCAACTCGGATGACTTCTACTACGCCTATGGCGGTGATGATCTCCCGTAAAAAGATGGCGAATACCATGGCGACGAGGTCATTGAAGACGTGGTGGACCTTGATGGTGCCGATACTACGGCGCAGCCGGCGCAGGGAGCGACTCACGCAGGTGCAATCGTCGATCCAGTGGCGGCGGCGTTGCCGGACGAACTGGAAGTTATCAAGGTTCCTATACGCCCAGAGGCGGCGGTGATCTCCCAGTTCCTCCGGGGTGTCGGACTGAACGCGCAAGCGGCGAGCGGCGACATCGATACGATGAGAGACGCCCTTGTGGCACGCCTGGCCGGCGGGAGTAACTCCGCTAGCGATTCGGCTGGCGCGCACTGTAATCCGGGTTCTTCCAACTGATCCTTGGGATCTTGGTTAGTATATCCCGCTGTGCGGTAGTGTGTGCAGCAACTTCGAAAATGGTAAACTGCTTCCGTCTGTGACGTTTTTTTTTCTTTCTTCTCTTCCACTTCTTCTGAGTGTCCTTCTCCAGGTCTTCTGTGCATCTTCTCCTTCTTCCAAGGGTCCTTATCCAGATCTTCTGTTTTTTATCCCCATCGGGTGTCTTCTTATCCCACTTGGGCTCGGTCTATGGTAGCCGGCAAAGCCGTGACAGTACGACGATGATACTGTACCACCTTTGACCGAGGTAGGTGCTCTAACGGTTCGTCTGAATCCCATTCGGGGCCGTACCAGTACCAACGGACCACGTATTGGATATAACCCTTTGGGTGGTAGGAGTGCTCCAAAATGCGCCCGACCACGAACTCTTGCCGGTACACTTTCCGGCCATCTCGTATGACGGTGTCGCTATTTCCGGGGGGTACCCATCCTGATCCCGGGGGTACCGAAGTGATCACGCGTTGGGCGGCTTCGCTCCGGTCGGACCGTGTAGCGCGCAAGGCAGTCCTCGGCTGAGTGGAATGTCGACCCGACTTCGGCGGTTCATCTTTTCGAAGTGCCTGGTTTGCTTCGACGTTTCCCACTCCGGTTGGAGGGCCCACACCGGCGGGTAACCCGGGTGGTCGTTCCGCTAATCGGCGTGGTGAAGCTCGCTTCGGCGGTGAGATTCGCTGGGGCAGTGGCGCATTGTCGCACCTCTCTGTCCCACGGCGAGGTTCCGTGTAGTCACGTGAGCGTTCCAATGGCTGGCTGTCCGGCTTCGGCGCCGTGGATGTATCCGCCTCCCTGTGCGGGGTACTTGGCGGTGCATCGTCCACTCGTACTGTATCAGGCTGCGGTGCTTCGAGCGTGTTGCACGTGTGGTGACACCTCGGCGAGTGTTGGTGGCGTTATCCGCAGCTGCGTTCTGAGGCTTGGATAGCGGCTGCGTCGAGTCGTGCAGGACGTCGGTATCAGGCGCCCCTGATGGGCGAAGAATGACACGCTACGGTGCGGCGTTTCTAGCGACGGTATGGACCGGATTAAGACGGCTGTCGGGCGCCTCTTCCTCCTTAGACGATGCACCGGAGTTGATGTCCGTCGGGTGGACTGGGGAGGAGAGACGGATGCGCGACACGATTCCTTGCGAGTTGTGCGCCGCGGGTAGCCGAAGGTCAGACAAACCCTGAGATGGGTGTGGTAACGCGTAGGGACGCGGGTGGACCTGGGGTAAGGGGGTTTATGAATCCGTTTCAACGGGAGCAGTCACAAGAGTAGGTTGGGATGTTAACGGTGGAGGAGCCGATGCCACGCGATTGGGGGAGATGCGTTCGTGATTACCAGCGAAGTCAACAATGACAGTGTCGGAAGCCACCGAAATAACCCGAAAGGGGCCGTCGGCAACGGGTGATAGCTTGTGTCGTTTCTCCTTCTCTGGGTTCCAATACTACTTGCAGATGAATACATAACCATCGGGGGCGAGACGTGGCGGCGAGTGAGGGGCTTTGATATCAAATTCACGCTTGTAAGCGGCCTGGGCTCGGCCCATTGAACGCCGTGCGGCGGGAATGAGCTTCGTGAGCCAAGTTTTCCACGCTTCGCGGTAAGCAGTCGGTGACGGAAAGGTATCCAGCGTGGGCTGTGGTTCGAGCGCCACGGGCGGTGGGGTACGGGACAGTACCAGCTCGAAGGGCGTTAATCCAGTTGTCTTGTGCACCTGCGTATTGTACGCAAAGGTGAGCGCATCATTGAACAAGTGCCCATTTTTGGGGTGGTCTGCAACGTTTGAACGGAGTGTCGCAAGTAATGTCCTGTTGAGCCGTTCGCCCTGCCCATTAGTTTGGGGGTGGTAAGTGGTCGTCAAAAGGTTCTCAATATCCAAGATACGACACACATCCTCGAAGAAACGAGAGGCAAACTGTCTCCCGTTATCGGAGAGGAGGTTGACCAGTGGACCGTAGACGAAGATCCATTGTAGGACGAAGGCTTGAGCCACGCTCATAGCGGAGATCTTCCGTAACGGTACGGTCCGGACCAGCTTGGAGAAGCGATCCGTAATTACGAGAAAGAACTTATAATTCCTCTTAGTGGAAAGGAAGGGACCGAGTATATCGATGGCCACCAACTCCAATGGAGCGCGAGCTGGAAACAGCTTCAACTTCGTCGCATGACGGCGGAGTTTGACACGGTTCCGAGCGCAATCGGTACAAAACCGCACAGTTGCGTAGCAGTCCACTGCCATGGCAGGCCAGTAGAAGTTACGGCGTAGGGTGAGGTAAAGTTTCTGTACCCCGACGGGGCCACTCAGTTTGGACTAGTGCGACAACCGCAATACTCTCGACTAGAGGTTATGTGGTACCACGATTTGTGGGTGCGATCCGACAGTCCTTACAAGGTATCCAGCGTCATTCAACAGAAAGGAAAGAGTACCTCCTCCACTGAGTTGAGCGCGGACTTTCGCGCAGAACGGGTCAGCGAATTGCTCCCGTATCATCTCCTCTGGAGTAATAGGCACGAAGTTCCCTGGTAAGGGTTTCTCGGAATCTTCCGAGAGAAGAAAGTCGTCCAATTTAGAACCGGAATCTGAAGAGTCCATGTCTCGTTCCTCGCCCTCGATGGTAGCGTCGTCTCCATTCACTGCAAAGCAGGGTATTTCATCGTCTTTGACGGTTAGTGCTTCGCCATTAGTGACCAGGCTGGAGAGATCATCGGCTTGGGTGTTGCACGATCCTCTTCGGTACTGCACGTCAAAGTCAAATTCCGCTAGACGGAGAGGCCAACGCATCAAGCGGCCGGAAGGCTCCGAGATGGAGAGTAGCCATCGAAGTGATGTGTGGTCCGTAAAAACGGTGAAATGATTACACATGAGATAGGAGCGCAACGTTTGTAATGCCCACACTACTGCAAGGCATTCCTTCTCCGAGATGGAGTAATTCTTCTCGTGGACGTTTAGCGATCGGGACCAGTACCATACGGGGCGTCTTTCCCCATGGGGTGCAGTTTAAAACAGTGCACAACCTACTTGGTAGTCGCTGGCGTCCGTATCTACGGTGAAGGGCCTTCCAGGCTTGGGCAACGAGAAGATCGGGGCGGAGACGACGGAATCCTTAAGAGAGTTGAAAGATTCCGTTTGAACGGGGTTAAGGGGTCCAGTTTTGGTGGTTTGCTTTTGCGCAAAAGCGCGTTTAACGGTGGAGCTTTGTCCGCAAAGTGCGGGATGAATCGTCGGTAGACGTTTGCGAGTCCCAAAAAGGAACGAAGCTCGGTTTGCGTTCGAGGTTATTTAGCCTCTTTGAGTGAATTAACACGAGTCTCCTCGATTTTAACACGTCCTGAACGGATAAAATGGCCGAGATACTTCACGGTGTCCGTGAAGAAGTCACATTTATTCAACTTAAGAGTGACACCCGCATCTCGAAACGTGGTCATGATATCCCTCACATGAGTGAGATGTTTGTCCAGATTATCTGAGAAGACGATTATGTCATCCAGGTAGACCAGGCAGGTACGCCATTTGAAGCGGGCCAATAGGATGTCGATGGTTCGCTGGAAAGTAGCGGGGGCGTTGGTAAGACCAAAAGGCATCCGTTTGAAACGGTAGAGACCAGAGTGACACGCGAAAGCGGTTTTATCCTGGTCTTGCTTCCTTACCGGAACTTTCCAGTATCCCCAATTGGCGTCCAGGGTTGTAAAGACGGTGGCGGTGCCTAGCGAGTCAATTTACTCGTCCATTCTTGGGATTGGATACACGTCCTTGACGGTGACGGCATTCAACCGACGGTAGTCGACGCAAAACATCCAGGAACCAACCTGCTTTTGAGCCAGTACTACTGGAGAAGCCCACGGCGACTGAGCCGGTTCAATGGCTCCTGCTCGAAGCATTTTATCCACTTTTGCCTTTTCCTCCGCGCGTGCGGCGGGTCCAGCACGGTATGGGTGCTGAGAGATGGGTCGGGTGTCCGGTAGCAAATCAATCCGGTGTTCCGTAGTGGCAATCTCACCAAGGGAGCCGTCCCACATAGTGGTGAAGTCCCTTAAAAGTTCTCGCAATCGATGGCGGTATGAATCCGGGACGTGGCTGAGATCCAGGTCCTCGAGTTCTTGGACTGGATCGGGGCGGTCACCACTCGTTGAAACGGGCTGCGTCCCTGATGTTACAGGTTGAACCCCGGGTACTGGCGATGAAACGGGTTCCGGGCTGTCCCACTCCTTAGAGTGAACGAGTCCGAGAACGTCAGCTGCGGTCAGCTTTGTCGGCACCATAGCGATGGGGTGCGGCATGACGGACCCTATCACTTGGTTCTTCACCAGATACTGGGTTAAAGTTCCTAGATTGGAGATCAGCACGTGAAACGGTTGGTTTGGCTCCACATGGACGATTCCATTCGAAATTGCGAGGCTGTGCCTGTTAGACTATGACGACAATGGTTGCAAGACCCAGAGTCCGTGTTGACGGGAGGTTACTTTCACCATCATTTGGGACTCAGGCGGGACGCACAACGACGCTGTGACGCGGAGCTTATTAGATTCACGGTTATCCGGTCCAGGTTCCTGTACTGCCGATAGCGGGACATGCTTCTTCGTGGCACGCCTAAGCGGACGACGAACGATCGGAGTGGACGAGCCATCCTCCATCTCGACACGCCGTTGGCGGGGGAAGATCGCTTCGACGAAGCGGTCGCAAAAGTCGCAACCCCAGATGACTGGGGCGGCTATTTTCCGAGATACGACGAAGTCGAGTTTCACCACGCGAGTGCCAACGCGGACTACCAGTTCTATGAAACCCACCGTATCTAACGGTTTGTTGATCGCGTCAGCAACCTCCGGGACTTGGTCGCGGCGGATCCTAGACTGCAAAGCAGGCGGTAACACTTCCTCCACGACAAAGTTCGGACCGACACTGGTGTCTAACACGGTAAGGTGTCGCACCATAAACTGGTGTGAAAGGCCAAGGTCAGCATAGACCTTGTAATTCCTTTTGGCCATCAACAGGACTCTATCCGGGAATCGGTTATGGGAAACACGTTTCCACGGAGGACGCAGAACGCTAAAGTGTTCCGAGTTCACGTCATTGACGGCCTCTTTCCTTGAAAGGAGTTTGACCGGGGAGCGAGGCTTGGACGCCTCGCTCCCTGTCGACCTCGACTCTGAGGGCGCCCCTCCTTGAGAGGAGACTTCAGCATTTAGTTTTTTTGGGCCTGCTCCGCTGGAGGCGGCTGCTCAGGGCGTTGAGCGGGAAACGCCTGGGCATCAGGTCCAGAAGGTACCGCAGAAGCGGTGGGGTGACCGACCACGTCGGTGACACGGAAATCCGGTGCAGGTACGACCCGAGCTCGAAGAAGCGACACGTGACATGGAACATCCGTTCGAGCACGGATAAAAGATGCAATCGGGACAGCTGCTTTGTCCTCCGGGGATAGGGCCTCGGAATTGGCTACGACTTTTGCCCATTCCCGGAGAGACAACACACATTGTGGAGAAGTATGGCCTGGTTTGTAGCAGAGATGAAAAAACAGACCAGAAGCCGGTGTTGGGTCGCGAGGCTCGGTGAACTTCACCGCTGGGCGGGTATCTCTCCAACCAGGACGCGAAAACCTGACATTACCACTCTCGTGTGGGACGCGTGGCGCACGAACGCAACCATTATCCGCATAGAGTAGCGTGTCATCCTCAATCACGTATTGTGGCTCGTCCAAGATTGAGGGTAACTCCGTTGTCGGGATGGAATGAACGTCGCTATGGGCTAGCTGCACGTTATCATAATCCCTTCGAGAGGCCTGTTCGTCGATCATCGAAGCTGACGGGGTACCCGGTTGTAACATCAACGCTTCTGAGGACCTACCCCTGGATCCAGGAGTGCGTGCGCGCAGGGCTTCACCTTCTGCGCGAGCGAACTGCACAAGTTCCAAATACGTGGCTTTAGGTCTATCTTCCCGACGTCGAGCAACAAGAGTCCGGATCGCCGGGTCCAAACCATCGACAAACATGGTACAAAGCTCGTCAGCGGGGTAATCATTATCACAGCGGTGGAAGGCCTTGTTAAGGCGCGTCAAATAATTGGTTTCCGAATCGCCTGGACGTTGGCGAGTGTCCCGCAGGGCTATTATAGCCTGCTGAATGGCGGAGCTAGTAGCATACGACCTCAGGAGCTATTGAACTGCTTCAGGCCAGCATGTGACCCCTCCTTCGGAGGCGCGTGATGAACCTCTGGCAGAGTGATACTGGTCTTCTGCAATCCCACGTAAGAAGTACGGTAAGGCAATGTAGGCCTGTCCCTCGTTCATTCCAAGGATGTCAGCTTCCGCGACAAAGCGTGCCAAGAAATCCAACACCAATATTGGGGTTTCTCCAGAAAACAACTGGTTGCGAAGTGAGAGCAGCATTTGCTTAATGCTGTCCTTCACTCTTCCCGTACCACGGGGTGTACGACCCAAAGAGGAGTCCTCCAAACGGTAGTACCGGTATGATAAGAGCTTCTTAAAGAGCAAATTGGTCGGTTTCAGCTCCTTCAAACCTGTGTGCTTCCTTTCCTTCGTTCGGGCGCGGATCACACCATGGGTGGCTGTCGACCACTCAAAGCGTGAGGACCGCTCACCGCGAGCTACTTCCGCCGATGAATCGGAAGAGTCGGACTCCAAGAATGAGGAGTCTGACGGTTCGGGATCCGTGATACTTCGCTTCTTTCGAGCCTGGCGGTTCTCTTCCTTACTTACCTTGTGGGATACTGCAACCGGCTCGGCCAGATCATCCCCCGACATTAGGGTTTGTTCCAACGTCTCGAGATGGCTTCGGACGTGCGAGAACTTGTCTGCAACGTCCTTGACAAAGGCCGAGGGTCCACCAAGGGACTCTAGAATTGAGTTCACATCCGCACAGAGGACACAGAGGTCCTCAGAAAAATCCTGCGTAGCAGTGTCATTTACCTTCTTGCGAAGGGAATCGAACTCCTCTGCAAGGATGACTTGAGCTTCCCGCATAGAGCGGAGTTGCTCTTCCACAGCTGCAAATCTGGGATGGAGAGTGACATCCCTAGCAGGGGAGAGCATCTGGGCGGCGGCAGACGCCGGTCCTGCTCCACTTGCTGGGGGTGTCGAATCAGAGACAGGAGGTCTCGAGGTCCTTCCACCTGGCACGCCAGTCGATCCACCGGTATGAGACCATGAACGGACCGGGATACGGGATGGTTGCGATGGTTTCGGTGCACCGGTTTGACTCCGCGTCCTCGGACGGTCTTTGGACGACATGAGATCAGAATCCGTTACACGTAAGTATCCAAACCCGATCGGCTAGTGGGGCCAAGAAACTTCCTCAAAGAGGGCAACTGAGATCAACCTCAATTTGTGAGTCCTCTTTCCAATTAATCGTGACAGAGTGTGCCCGACTCAAACTTCCAAGTCGGGAGACCAGTTTGTAGGACAACTCTTGGAGCGGAGACACCACGAAGATGTTTGGGATCTTCCTTTCTTGAAAGACACGCCTCAGGCGGAGGAGACGCGTCCCAGTGGAGCACAGGAACAGAGCCACTGTGAAAAGGCACGACGGAGTCGGGTGTAAGACCGAGGCCAGTCCGACGGGATATACCTGCAGTGTTTAGGTGAGCACGGCACAGTCCGGGGTGTGACCAATCCTAGGCGGAGCGGTACCACGGCGATTGTCAGAAAAGGAGCGAGGAAACACTCGTATGAGGTAGACGAGCGCGGTGAGTGGGGCGGCCACTCACGAGAGCCAAAAAGAAGAACAAGAGGAAACGGGGGCGAAACCCTATACAGAGGCGAGACTACGATACGTATTGGCGATTAAATATGAGCCCACGGTGGTGGTAGCACTCTGGTCGACAGAGGGGTGGATGAACTAACGTGCGACGGGCGCTCACGCAGTATACGGTGAAGACGCGCCGAAGGCGAAGAGTTCAGAGCCAAGACTCCTTCCTTGGGATCCCCCAAGAGGGTGTTTACTGGGATGCAGTGCTCAACCTGCTAAGTAGTGTGGCGTGCGGCCCCTGACAGTGGGCGCGCGCCCCGAAAACTAGACACTAAATAGCGATAGCGTAGCTAAATAAATACTGAAAATTACTAAATAATACTAACCATTTGGTAGAATCCGGGCCACGTGTGGCACGCCTCGCACTCGAGCATCGGCATCCGTGCAGTCCACGTGTTCCACCAGTGTGCATCTCTGGTCCTAACCGGCCGTCGGCACGCAATAGCGGTATAGCTTGTCATAGACTAAGCTATTCCTCAAGCGAGCAAAATCTCTAAGTCCTGGGAAGAAACACTCTTGAAGGGCATTGCACCTCACGGACGCCATTATCGTGGTCTGTGTATTTCTTTTTATAAGTTCCTGAAACACCCAGACATTCCAAAATGGAGTTAACATCTCTTCGAAGGACTCGAACTTCTCCTGAAACATCCCGACCATGGGAGTCATTTAAAATACGACGAAGTTCGGTAACCTCTTGTAACAGAGAAATGTGAGAGATATTAGCAATGTGTAGTATCCACTCTAACGGAGAGAGCAGACAGCTGCGACAGCGTTCGTACTGCCGATGGGTCGCTTGCGGCGAAGGAAAAGGGGTGGTAGAGCTGCAACACCAGCGAGCTGGAAGTGGGGTGTGAGGCCACTACTCACCAGCGAGGGTGAACAGTGCAACTGTAAAAAGTTGATAGAACGTAGGTACGAGACGGCTCGTGAAGTGGTTGGGGGCTGGCTATCTATTATAGCTCGTCCGGATCTCCGGTTAAGGAATCCTAAGCGAGGAACAGAATAGTCATGATGCCCATGTTGTCTTCTTTACTTGGAGTCGGCGCTCACCTCTGGTACACTATATACTGTGTACCAGGGTGAGTGCCCAAATAAATATATAAATAATACCCAGTGGTCAGCCACTTAGCCAAACCACTGTATGGGTATGATCCCTAATGGACGTCTAGCTACAAAGGGTAGTAAAGCCCTCCACGTGGATCGCCACTACATGCGCCGTCGCCAATATGGTATCCCCCTAGGAAGGGTCGCAACTATGCGCGCGCCCTGGTAAGCCACTCGACCGATGAAGCCACGTGTTCCACTAAGACATTCTGCCTCTAGGGATCCTATGCGGGATGCCGTTTCATATCACAATGCTGATGATAACACTCACTTATGAGTTCCAACCGCGACTTCGCGAAAAACCAACCTATCGGATTCCCCGACATGGTAGAGTACTACACAATGTGCAAACGCGAGTCCAAGTTCTGGTACTCAGTCGACTCAATGATTCGGTTTACCGCCGTAGGTGTTTCAACCAATGGCTATGGCATCGCAGGGGCGACCAAATGAGGTTCAGGAGCGGCTGAGGGCGCTCCACGAGCTTCAATATCAGTTTGATCAGCAATTATTTCCTCCGGGGCGGACACCCGCGAGCGTGGTCGAGCACGTGCTCTACCCCTTGCCGCTATAAACCCCTTCCTCGACGTAGGGGAAGGCTGTGAAATAATGTAAACAGTGGACCGACCACTTCGGAATACCAATTAAACCAAATCGAAAGCCTCGAAAAGCGATAGCAAAGTGGCAATGAATATCCGTAGCAAACGGGATCCGATCTTCAAACCTTCAATTCCTGTCAAGTTCTTCCCTTCTAAGTCGGGAGACCAGATGTAGAGCAATCTCAGATGGGGAAATACCTCTCGGGTGGTCGAGTTCCGCTCTAGTGGAGAGGGGTAACTCAGCGAACGAGCCTTCGTGCCACGGATGCATGGATTTAAGACCACAGTGGTTCAGGAAATACCTACGAAGGTGATGAACCCAGGAAAAGGAAAAGAATCAAAGGGGTATCCAAGGACAAGGATATTCCGTAGACAACAGCGAAATGTAGGGCGAAAACATAGGGCGAAAATAGAACGCACGACCACGCGTACAGACCTATGAAAGGGGTATCCACACTGGATAAGCGAAGGGGAAGAGCAACCATATACAGGGGCAGTATACTGACCTAAACACAGGAAAGCCAAGAAAAGAAAGAAACACACCACTAACGATGGTACAGTGAAGCCTGATCTTCCCGAGGGGATAGAGTAGTCAAACCGGTCGCGGTTCCTCCCTTTAAGAGATAGAGACTCGCGTAGGCGACATAATCTAGAGCCAAGCACTCGGTTTCCATTTACTTGGTAGTAGCGATGGCGGTGAAGCTATCGCTTAAGTTTATTCTAGACAGTGAACTACAGGTGTAGACTATAGTAGTGCAAACCAATCTTGGTCCACACACAAATCATGTGTGTAACCCCAGCCTTGCACGTCCATCCGTCTACTTCGGTGCTACTGTAGAGACTTAACTAACATACCTTGTAAGGTGTCTAAAAAATTAAAAACTAATATTACTCATAGAATCGTTGACGTGGTTCCCGATATATCGGATGTCATATGAATGGTGCCCCTGCCGGTTATACGCGCATGCATTGCTATACAACACCCTATAGACTAAAGCCATAGACAAGCGCACTATTGAGCTCATTTATGCCCGCAAACCTGGGGATGCCCATCTCCATATCCAGCTTCCACTGTTGCAACTTCTCCTGACAATGTTACGATGGGTCGCGGTAAGAGCTGGGACAGTGAGGAAATTGATGCCTTAGCAAAAGCATGAATTTGTGCTTCTGAGGATTTCATCACCGGCCCAAACCAGACGTCAAAAACATTCTGTGAGGCAATCCACCGTCGCTTCACTGAAAAGGGTCCAACGTCGTGCAAGGTTCCGAAAGGAAAATATGGCCATCACACCGTCGCAAGTTGCAAAGCACACTTTGCTCTTATATATGCTGATGCGCAAAAGTTTTCTGTTGCATTCCGAAAACTAAGCGCATGCAATCCAACGGGAGCTAATGAAGACAGTATTATTTCCATGACAGTAGCTGTTCACATTTTAAAAGCAACCACAATGGACTACAATTACAAGGATATAGATGAAGGCCTTTGGAAAGGGTACCAGGCCTGAAAAGTTCTTAAGGCTCGTCCCAAGTGGGGAGAAGGATATAGTGAGGCTGATGGCGCAGCCTAATCTCTCTCTCATGGGAACTCTTTTCAAACAAGAACGAACAGTAGCAAGGCTGGTGGTACAGATATGGTAGCTGGGACGTTGGAAGTAGGTTCAAGGACAGATGCAGTTAGTAGCTGGTCGAAGATTGAAGATCGTTACAAAATTAAGGCACGGGGTGCTAAAATAATTCGACAAGAAGAACTTCGTACGCAGGCTGTCAGGTTGATGGCGCAATCTGCGAAGCGCAAGTCATAAGCATTGGAGGAGCGCAACGCTATCGCTGTTTTCTCGAGGGAAGATGCAGCCAGCCTCCCTGAGGCTGCCTAATTCTTCACTACACTGAGAGAAACCTACATGGTGCATGCTTTAAAGCGTGCCCGGCTCGCCAAATCGGGTATTGAAAATGCAGTTCCCGCCGACAGAAACATCATATGTTCTACGGTTGACGCCATTGAGGAGTCTGAGCCCGCGCCGAACGACCAATCGGCCTTGGCGGAAGCGAATAACCAAGCCTCTTTCTAGGATTAGAGTGGCCAAGCATTTTGTTAACTCATTTTTTTCTTGTAAAGGTCGTGTATACCCTCAAAGAAGGGCATGCGGCGTTGGGGTATAGGCGGAACAACGGGTAAACCGAATTGTTTCATTTCGAAGCATCTCCGCTGGCGCCCCATGTATGTTTGCTTAGGTCGTGTTTAAAGGAAAAATGGTCAGAAGCGATCGTAATTCTTTCATCCCGAGAATGTACTATGCTCGCCCAAGTCCCTTCAGGGAGTTGTTCCGCCGTTCGCCATATCTGAAGCATGTAATGAATTCCACTCTCAAACATTGCATTGACCAAAGAGTTGTTGGACTTCTTCGGATTACTGCGAGTAACTCATATTGCTCGCATAGGAGTCCCTTCGGTACTCCATAAACATGTTGTGTAAAATGATACATGCTTCGAGTACTTCCGAAATATCTCTAGTATACCACAAGCGGAATGGTCTCTCTAGGATGTTCAATCGTGCCATAAGTACACCGAAGGCTCGTTCGATGTCTTTTCTGACGGCTTCTTGGACACTTGAATATAGTTTTTCTTTTTCGATTTATCCTTTTTGATGTTCTTCGCAAAGATCGCTCAGTCCGGATAAATTCCACCTGCAAGGTAGTATGGCATTTCGCACTCTCTATCCTTGACTTCATATCTGAAAAGAAAGATGGAACTCTCCTGCTACAATTATCTCTATTGTTGGAGAGCGATCCAAATTTTTGATGTCGTTAAGCGTACCCGAGATCCAAAAGAGCTCGCACCATAACCACAACTCTCCATCATTGATGGCCTCCAGAAAAATAGTTGGCTTTTTCTCTTTGCCTTTGTATTGGCAAAACCATGCCATTGGGTAGTTGTTTCAATTCCAGTGTTGACAATCAAGAGACCCCAGACAGCCAGAAACCTCTCTAGCGGTATTAAGTAGCATTACTCTACGAAAATCCTCCCCTGTAGGTTCCCAAAGATATTAAGCTCCAGACATGCTGATGATGGCTTTGCAAAATGATTTTAGAGAGAACAACACTGATTTTTCGGATGTTTGGAAATAAGTTTATCCAAAGAATCTGCGGCAACATTTTATGCTAGCGTTTGTAGTGCTGCAGTTAAAATCTGCATAAAACGACGAATTCCTTTCGTTTGGGCTGCGTCACTTCTTCGAGCAAACACATTCTTACGTACCGCCACCGTATGTATACTATCGAAAACAGCTCTTGGCATTCGGAAGCGTCTTTTAAATACTTGTTGGTCATATTTGGCGTCTACGGCAAAGTAGTTGTAGATTCGTTGAGTGGTGACATCAAAATCACGTTTAATTATCGGACTTTTTCCTTGTACAGAAACTGTTCTTGAGGATTTCATGTCGCTTGTTTTTATTCCAGGCAATATATTTGTTGCGATGAGACATGCAACTTTTTTGTCATCGCTGGAGTCTTCCTGCATGAAGTTCATGTTGAAGATCAAGTACTCATTCTGAACAGGTAGATAGTGAATAGGGGGTTTTCACGCAGTTATTATCTTGACGCAGATGCTTCTTGAACAAGAACCGGGGTTTGTTGAGTGGTGGTAGGGGTGGAGAAAGACTCGCTTGACGGGACCTGGTTGTGCGCTTGGCAATTATGGACGAGACATATTCGTAAACCATCAGAAACCATTTCGGTATTTTACCACGCCTCCCAGACTGTAGACGCCAAATTTTCTAATTTGCTGATTTGCAGCAGCACTGGTTGAGACGGAATTCCCGATCATCGAACCTCGGAGCAATAGGACCTGGCGGAAGAATTCGAGGCTTACGGACATTGGTGTATTCCAAATTACTTACGAATCTGAGCTGACACTGAGTTGGTCCGACAACTGTGTATCTCATTCTTCCTTAGCTCCAACTCTCACCGGGCCATTCGCAAAGAATAATTTCGGCCAATTCGATCATCAAGAAATGCCGAATGAATCACGCCTTCCGCGTGCTTTTCCCGAAAGAAAACGCAACCTACGAGCCGCCAACATTCGACGTCTTGGACTTCGATCGCTTTCAGCTCCACAATCACAGAATAACTCGTGTCCCGGTGCATACGGTGATATAATCATGGCTCTGCCAAATCCGCCCCCGCCTCGAATATCACAGACTGCCTTGTTTCTTGCTTTCGTTACCTTATTCGGTATAGCCGGATTTGTCATTCCGGGAGGTTTGACTCCGCGCCGAGACACAGAAGAGATAATATCCAGAAGAGTTGCGGAGAATCTGGATGTCTTTTCAGACCAAGACCCACACCTGCGTGAAAGCGGACCGTTTCACATTGATGAAATCCACAAAAAAGGCCTTGTGCATCATGGAGTGTGGATTTTTGCTTTGGATTCCCATCTCAGATTGCTTCTGGCCTGGCGTTCCCCGTCGACGAAAACCTGTCCGATGACATGGACACCAATTGGCGAACATTCGATAACGAACGAGACATTTGAAGAAACCGCGAATAGAGGTCTGACAGAGGAAGCGCGCTTTATTGTAAGGCCCAGAGTATATGCTATTGGGCAACCCTTTTTATTTCACTATGTTTACGCGAACGGAACCCGTGAGCAGCGAACTGACAAGCAGTGGACACAAGCTTATGTGGTTCTCCCTCGCGGCGACGCGTTAGATTTCAGATCACTGAACGACGTCGACGCGCAAGCCACTCAATCATATGGCGAAAATCTTCGCTATCAAGGGATGTCACTCCCAGAAGTCGTACGCCATGGTGTGCAGAAACCTAAATACTTCTGTAACAAAGTATTAGTGAAATGGATACTGCGAACAATACCACTGGTAATCCGAGTTCTCAAAACGAAGGAAAAGCGCTTGTTTCGAGCGCATCTACGCGAAGATTGGGGTTCCCTTCTGCAATCAGGCTCACCAGTATGTTGTCGAGCTTCAGAACATGGAGTCGAGGTCGAATCCGTTAACGTATCAGCATGTGGAATCCCGTGTGAAAAGCACACAATCGATGTGTCTGATGAAGAAAATCTCACTTGATGTGCGTCAACATTTAGTCACCGCGCGCTTCGCCCGCCGAAGCATGCCGTCGATCCGAATGTAATATAAGCACTCGTCTTCACCAAAGCGACAATCATCAGGATGCTTACGATTTTTTGGGGAGTTGGCTCGACTTTCCATCACTATCATCAGGGCCTTTTTCCGTACCACCCAACAAATTTGTTATACTTGAGGGATCACCACCAAGTTTACGCTGCAGGTCTAGGTGAACTTCGGCTTCCCTCAGGAAGAATCCACTAACCATTAAGTAGAAGAGAAGCTGGCCTAGGTCTGGAGTAGCTGCGTGAATTATACCATCTTTTTCCATACTAATTCCTTGTGACTTCGTGACGGCTTGGACAACTTTCTTCATGGCATCCACGACTTCGTCTCCCGCATTCTTTGTTAGAGCCTCGATATTTTCCTTTTCCATCGTGGCGATAAAGCTCAACAGTTCGTTACCGCCCTTGCGTTCTCTCTCAAGCTCTCCCTTAAGGTTTGTGACGGTTTGTCGTAGTTCTGAAATGTATTCTTCAACGGGCACCTCCACTTCGGAACCATCGTTCTGCTTAAACACAGCAACTCCACCTTCAATCTTTGGAGGCTCTTTTTCTGATGAGGGAAGAGCTCTAATGCCAGACCAATCCAAACTTCTTGTGAGCTCCATTCTGTACGTGGCATTCCTGAACATGTACCCAGTTACCAAAGAAGAGTGAAACAACTGGACAAGATTCGACGACATGGTAGAAACAGATGTCGCGAAAGCGAGGGGCGGCAAACTTCCAAGCATGCTGACAAGTGTCTCTCTGATTGCGTTCTGCACAACCGGCGGTGAAGTTTCTGTAAACTTCTTCACAAGGTCTGGTGGAGGCACCTGTTTGATTATCTTGAAGAGTTCATTAGTCTCTTCCACCTCGGGTTGTGTGGACAAGTCAAGATTAAATTCTGCGTCTCGAGATCCGTCATCACTGCGCCCGGATCCGCCACTGAGCGAGGGGTTCGATTGGTCTGCTAGCGCAGTCCAGCAAAGGCGATGGGAGCGACGCAGAGTGTACGATGGCCGACGGTAAGAACGCCGTGTTAAATGGTGAATGCGGGGCAGGACGACCAGTGATTGTTGAAAAGCGAGGTCCATAGCGGTAAAGACTTGAGGGCGTGTGGGCTTGACAGGCTGCGGTGTGGCCGAGATGGGACTCTGAAACCAGCGCGACGTTCGGAGTGTTGGTGGAGATTGACATACGCTGTGAGGTGGCACGGACCGCATGTAGTTTCGCTTCTCAGGGAAGTACTGGTAAGGTACGAAGGTAGCCTGTGCGGCGCACCGTGTGCGCAGGTCGTGCGGATCTAATTTTTTAATCCAGTTTAAAATCCAGACGTCTACCACAACGAACTGTATCAAAGGTGGCCGTCCCATTTCTTCATCTCTTATTCAATGATTTGTTCCTCGCCGATTGCCCAGGCACACGGTATCTTGCAGGGCAGTTTGAACGACCGGACCAAGGTATGCCGTCAAAGCTTGATGAATTTAAAGAAAATGCATGGATCCAATCGTCATTTGCTTGGTTGGCGCTCGAGGAAAGCAGTCGTCCACTGCAACCCTTAGTGACAGTGAGTGACACAGTGGGCTTTTTGATCAAGGTAATCTTCATTCGACTGGGTCTTTGGCGAAGGATACGTGCCTTAGCTTTCAAAGCGCATCTACGCGATAGTTCTGAATCTACGACTTGTTCTCCTACAGACGGGCGCTTCAGGAACATTCGGCCATCGTGAATGAAAGTCGCGACACTGTCCTTTCCTTGCCGTACAACCATATTACACCGAATGGTTGCATGCCGGTAGTATGCCTACCGCGGGGTACATTGGTATAGTTCCTAATCATAATTTCTTGGGGGAAGAAAGATTATATGAATGAAATGATCCGCAACCATCATGCGTCCCAATTCTGAAGTCCAATTCCGGAAGCCGAGCGCCGTGGGCATGGTATTTTAGCTGGACGTTGCAGATCTAGGGGTTTTAAATAAGCAGTTCAGTGAGAAATATGGTAGATGTTGGTTTCAATCGTTTCGTCGCCTGACAATCTGAACCATTTTTGTTTGACTAAACATATGATATAAATCCGGGATAACAGAAATCAGTCTGGAAGGTTAGGGGCTATCGAGACATTGCGCCCAACAATGCCAAGATCGGAGACATACAGAAGGTCTCCTTTACTTTGGTACCATGCTCTCGTTGCAGGATTGACAATGGTAAGTATTCCTGCAAGCCTCTAGCGTGTCTGTCAATGTTCGGCTGACTCAAAGTAAAGTTTGCTGGTCTTACGCTCATGAGCGTCGGTATCTTTCTGAAAGTCGTGGATCCGATGCACAACTTCAAACTCTCATTTACAGCAAGTAAGTTTTCTTAGTGTTTAGGAGTTCGCCGCTTAGTCCTTGAGGTCCTGACGCTCATTTCAATATGAAGATGACTCTTTCAACGAGTATTTCACTGTCGCCTATCTTGGAATTTTCACAGGCATCATACTCATCTTAATTTCTGCTGTTGGGGTCTGCGCAGTTCGAGTGTATCAATATCGAGTTCTGATTTTGACGGGATATACTCTGCTGTGCATTTCAACCATAATAAGTCTTGGATTCCTTTCCGTGGTCTGGTTGAACGTAGCCAGAGGAAACTTTACACAGTTTGCTCTGGAAGGCCGCCTTCACAAAGCATGGCAGAATACAGTTGTATTGGACAAGAAAGTTGTATGTGATATCCAAAGGGACTTTCAGTGCTTCGGTTTCCGACGCGGAGATTGTGCGGTTTGTCCAAACTCTGTTATGGATGGGACGCTATGCGAGAGAAACCCTTTAGACTGCCCTGTGTGTGAAAAAATGTCAAAGAACTCCAGCCTAACAGACGGATGCTTTGACGCCATTGTAGAGAAATTGAAGAGTGTGCACACACCCGCAGGGATCACTTGCGCGACTGTTGCGGGAATGCTTGTAATTGATATGGTATTTGTTTATGCGTTATGAAATCAGTGACCCAAACTGGGATAGAAAGAAAGCAGCATTTTTGCAGTTCAGAGCTCGGCCATTGCGTAATGATTCTCAAGGCAGGCGTTTCCGCAGGCTCTGCAGTAAAATGGAGCGGCCTTAGTTGGAGAGAATTGTATGCACAAAAGGCCAAGTATCTGTGGCATCGCAATCGATCTCAGGATGAACGTATTCGGGGCAGCACGATGTGGGCTGTGTTGATAATCTTTCATATTCTAAACTTGCGCTTCAGCTTTGCGTTATTATATCTCAGCTTTCCCGTAATCTTGGGCGCATCTATGGACTCAACCATCTCAGCTTGTTTTCCAAGCTCTGCGTTGATCCCAAGCGCCAGGTTCCGTAGTTCTGTCAGCTGGTTGGCAGTTTGATCTAAATGATCATCTTGTTTTCGAAGAATCTGTTTCACATCATCATCAAAATCAGAATAATGATCTTCCATTACTTCAACTGTTCGCTTTTCACTACGGTGTCCTTTCTTCGAAATTCTAGGGATTAACTCTTCCTTACGCCGTGCGAGCCATGACGAACTTGGATCGCTTTCAGACTTGTCTGATTTAGACCGGATCCCTCGTGAATCCTCCTCCGCAGAGATAAGAGCGGGGTTGACATGGTTCTGATTTCTCTTTTTCTTACTGTGTGTGAGAGGTTTCTCAACCAGGGCACGGAGAGGATTTCGAGTGAGTTTGTAAACTGTATTTCCAGCTCTATCCACAGTTCCGTCGATTACATCTAAGTCTTCTGTAATACCCTCTAGCTGTCTGGTCTGTGCCGACAGAGAAGACGCAGTCGCAACTGCCACATGATGAGAGTGGGCGGCGGTGTCTAGAATAGTTTTCGTGCCCTGCAGTCCTGCATTTGCTTCATGTAACAGCAATGCTCTCGCGGCGTTCTTCTCCTCGGCTTGAGGTGTGGGTGCGTCGATATTCTGCCATGGTTTGTCGTCTTCCAATATTTCAACTTGCCCAACAAACTGAGAATGGAACAGAGGCATGAATGTGTTTCAAGAGGGTTGTAGTATACGCTACTCGATGCTTTTCGAAGTTGGTGACGGAGGGTGACGTTTCCATGGTGGGAGTAGGCCGCTCGCACGAGGACATGTCCGTCTTAAGTAGTAAAGCAGAAGAAAGGGGCGAGTAATATGTGCGCATGGAGTTGATGTGCTGGAGAGAGTGGAAGTGACGACATGCGACGTGCACATCAAGCGACGCCAGCAATGCTCGCTCGCTCTGTGTTGCTAGCGAAATGGCGCAATGTGCAGCCCTTGATTTACGCCACATGAGAAAAAAAATACGTCAGCCATTGCGGACCCCAGGTCCCCTTCGTACACAGTAAAAAACGGGCCCCCTTCGCGGGGACGCAATACCGCCAGATGTTCATGACGCAGACTCCATGCCACGTTCCGGCGCCTCATCGATGCCTCACTGGCGAGTACGTCCGACCCACGTTGACAGTATCCTAGATCAAAAGGCATGCTCTCGCTTTTAGCGGGATACTCCTTAGCATGAAATAGAATACCAAGTGTGTCGAGTTCAACGTTGTGGAACAGGTGTCCGTGAAACAAATCAAATCTCGACAGTCTTGCGTCGCAGATGTCTGCTACATACCCAAACAAGCTCTTCATAAATGCTTCCACACTTTTGCACTTCACGAAATATGCGCCCTTATCCTCGTCAGGAAACAATTGACAGGCGTCTACACGATGCACACTATGTTTCTTGGATTCAAGCAAAATGTGCTGCCATGCTTTTCCTTGATTCAAGCGTTCTAGAACCTTGTTGAGAAAGCGTGCAACTTCAAGCGGAAGGTGAGGAGCCGGTGAGACTTCGGTCACTACAATATCAATCGCCCGTCTCGCACGTATCAGATATATCCACCACGTGAGCCTTCCATCGATTCAATTGTATTGGGTCTTGTCAAGATGCTGAGTACGCTTTCTCAGCTCTCCCAGCAGAACATCGCCCTTGCATAGAATGGGAAAGAAATGAATGCTCCCACGACCATTGTAGCTCTCGCTTTCTTTGAAGTATGCCAAAATAGGAACTCTCTTCCACCAAACCTCCCAATTGGTTATGAGTTCATACTTCCATCCTCTGATTATTTTCAGACCATCACTAGTTTTTCTGGCGACGCTAAGACGCGTTGGTCCGAACACGAACCGAATCCGAAAAGTCTGCACGGAAAGCAAAACACCAAGCAGCAGTATTGGAAAGCCCGCTACCAGCCATCCATCGCCTAAGTAGAAGCATAATCCTCCAGAAAACACGAATGCTCCTGCCAAATTGAACGTTGCTGGCACGACGACAGAGCCTGTAGATGGGTCTAACGCGTCTGCTTCAATGATGAGAGTTGTCTCTGTTTGCTCTGTAGACGTTTCAGAGGCAGAGGAGGGCTTGGGCTGGGAGGGTGTATTAGCCACAATTTTTGGGCGACGTGGCACCTGCGGCTTGACTAGATCCAGGCGCTTTGATGAGCGCATGACGGCATTTCTGGAGAGCAGTGTCTTCCGAAAAACCGGGGTGGTAGAAACAAATGCTTGTTCCATATCTGTTTCTCTCCCAGTACCAGTCGAAGCGGGTGAGGACGAAAACGACGTCCTTTTCATCCAGAGCAAAGGGTGCGCGAGCTCGATGAGCACTTTGGCAGGAAATCACAGGCAGGAGGCCAATCGACACGGCGTCGCCGACGTCGGACTTCTGACCAATCAGAAAGCTAGGTTCAGATCTCCGTACCTTGCAAATCAGCTCGTTTAGGCCGATCCGCTCTCCACCTATAGAAAGACTAGGCTCAAACATTGCCGCAACTCCCCACAGCGATGTCACTGAAGTCAGCTTTGATAGACAAAGTGGCGCGCTTTTCAAATCGAAAGAATAACCGTCATGTTTCAGTGATGAGAATCGATCAATCTTCGTGGACGTATACAGCCCGCATCTCTCCGAGTTGTATCGGTAGATGGCAATCCGAAGCCGGGTTTTACAAGTTTTATTGGCTTCACAGTTCTTTGAAACCGATAGGAATGTTGTTTTGTTCCGGCTCTCGCGCCTTGGGTATCTGTACGCTCTGCATACATCGAATGTAAACGTTCCGGAAAAGCTTTGGATGATATATTTGACGGTACGTACTCTATCACATATCACATTTACGAACACAGGTATATTTCTACTGACGGTGAACACTCTCGACTATGTCTATCGCTTTTTGTTGACTTGATTCTATTATCTCTTGATTACTAACGCTACGGGATCCTGCAGTTGAGTCCTGAGACATCCTTTCGACCTCTGTTGCCGTATCATCAGTCACAATGTTACTAAGCCTACCCTTTTTGATTTAATATTTTTCGTGAAGCTTCTTTTCCGCTTTTTTATCTTTTGCGAGTGTCGCGTCGGTGGTAGGAGTTCTGGAATGGGATGTCCAACTTCTCTGTCTGCAAGAACAATTCTTGATTTATCAGTCGTCGTACAATTGTTGGGTGTATTTTTGTCTGGCTGTATTGCTTTTGAAACCATTTCGCGTCTACTGAAACGATCCTTAACTTCATTCAGAAGGTTCTTGAAGCTTTCCACTGCAGAGGGTCCTATGCCTTCTACCAGTCAATGAATTTGGTTGAAAATGGCATAGTTATCTCACCATTTGATATGTTTTCTGATTTCTGCTTCTGATGTTTTGCTGATGAAACGGTCCAGATCAATATCATTGTTGCTATTCTGGAGATCGGCGAGTTCCATTTTCTTATTAAGCGCTTCCATGTCTATAACACCGGACATATTTCGAAGCTTGCATATGTGCTCTAACGATACCGTATCCGAATCAGAACGCCAGTACGGATCGAAGAATGTTTCTATCTCAATGTAATCTTCCAACACTTCCTTCATTCGTGGTTCACGCATGACCAGGTCATTATATGCATACGCGCATCTAATGATATGCCTACAAGGGAATCCCATGGATTCCATGTTGTTGCAATCGCAACGAACATGCAGCTCGCTTTCAGGTCCATTCTCGGTTTCCATGTTGCTTCTGACAAAACGAACCAACAAAGGCGAAGATGGACTCTCTGCAGCTGTATTCTCGGTCTTCTTTAGTTTTTCAATCAGAAGAAAGCTCCAGGTCAGCTCAAAACATACAACGGAGCTCAGCATTGCCTTCTCTGATACCTTCAACTCTGGCCAATGCACTTGACCCAATTCTGTTACATATGCGCTATTCACAGCGTAGTTGCGGGATGGCTCAACGCTTATTTCTCTGAACTTTTTAAGGGAATAACTCGTGTATTCAAATATAAGTTCATCAAGAATCGCATGAGGCAGGGGCAGCATAGAAGTTCGCACAGCACGGTACTGGGAACTTAAACTCGACCGAGATCTTATTAGTGACTCTTTCCGTTCCTCGGCTCGCTTTTTTGTAAGAATATTCAATTGTTTGGGGATGTCACTAATAGGAAGTTTCTTTGTGAGGACGTAGGCACGATATCCCGAATTGGATGCCTCAGTATACCCCGTGCCCTGAAATAAATATCGTTTCGGGACAGCCATAAAACGAAAACATGCGACAAGCAATTGCGGTCGATGAACGTATAAGTAGGTGAACCAGACACGGATTTTGTTGGTGAAATCAATAAAGTACTTCCTGATGAACTCATCGCGATGTTCAGTAAATATTGCAAGCGTCTTCGAGCGGCGTAGATTGAAAAGATCACGGGACATATCATCGCACCAACTTGTGCGTTTGATGTGAGCACACCAGCTAGTCACATTCCTTATTTGGTTTTGGTTCAGGTGCCATTCATCAAGGACTATAAATGAATTCCCAAACACCTTCTCTGTTGCAGAAATACAGGCTGCACTCTGGTCCATAGCGATAATGGCTGGAGAAATAGGAATCATTGACTTAAACTGAGAAAGAACTTCAGTAAAGTCTGCTTCAGTTTCTCCGCTCATAAACCCCATAAAAAAGTAAGAACAAACCCATCGTTAGATCTTCCATTTATAGTTATAAGTGGAAATCCATATCGATTAGCTACAGCTTTGCAGTCCACTGAAACCCCCGGTACGACACCAAATGTCTTGTAGTCCTCAATCCACTCCGAGAATGCCCAGCGAGCGGATACCATTCTTCCTTCAGAATCATGAGTCACATAGTATCTGTTCTCAACGTTCTCTTCGTGCAGCGATACAAGCTCTTTGAAGAGCTTCGTACACTCAAGATCCCGAGGGTTACTAATGCTACGACCATACCCGATCATTTTCCGCACGGAATTGGGGTTTATGACAATTTCGTACTTATCTTGCAGATACCGAATGGTATCTGGAAGCGAAAAATGAAGGCTATTTGTCATATGTAGAGCTTCTCTTCTCATCTTGGGAGGCAAATGCCTAATTCCAGCTCTGTTTGTAGAGGGGTGATGGTTGTGCCTTGCTTCTTGAAAGTCGCCGACGTACAACTTTCCCTCTCCCTCTTTATCCGATATAAGAGCTTTGACTGTCAAAGAAAACCCACACAGTTCTATATCGTCTTTCTTGCGACATTTCAAGATGCTCTTCTTAAGCACGCGATTGTCCTCAACCATTCCAGAACCCAGATCTGCCTCTCTCTCGCCCAAGAAGATAGACGTTCTGCATTTAAGACTGTACCCCATTGTCTCCGCAATAAACCTGATCTCTTTAATTACTTTTCGCCCAGGAGCATCTAGAGGGAGACTCCCGAAATAAGCAATGACCGCCGCTTTAAAGAAGTCGTCCACATCATTTTCAGGAGAACCACCTTTCTTGTCAGCTAAAGCATCGCATTCAAAGCCTTTTTCTGTTTCCTTTTCTATATCTGAGACGTTACCAGAGACATCCTCTGTGATGTGAAGCAAATCTGTGGGCACGTTCTCCGCGTCGACGAGAAACAGTAACTGTTCGATAAGTTCCGCAGCTCGTCCATTTTCTATATCTCGTGGATGCATGTTGGAGATTTTGCCCTCCTTTTCAGATAGCGCTGGATGGAGGCTGTCCAGCTCGCTAGAGCTAAGTGCTAATCCGCGTGCGACAGATGTGTTAGACATGTGCCCGAAAGACGAGCTGTCACGCGAGCTCCAACAGACGTCAGCGATGTCGTTTCTTTCTTCTTTTTCGACGTCACCGACGTCACCCTTCTTATCTGTACCGCTTTCTCCTTCATCTACAACGGCAGAGATGGGTTTACTACAAACTGTGGGCACATTAAGGGCTCTAGAACCAAGAACCGGTGAGGGTGTTATAGTGACGGGCTTTTTGCGAAGAATAGAGGGCGTTGTTGGGGTTACTTTAACATTTTTGACTGATAATGGGGCATAAGCCGACCGAATTGTATTCTGTACTTCAGCATCAACTTCTTCAACAGCCCGTTCACGCTCATTCGTTCGAGCAGAATTATCAGAAGGAAAGCAAACACTGTAGAGTGTGTCCCAATAGCTCGTGCTCTTTCCGGGGTACTTCTTCCTCCAGGTCAAGAATCGGTTCTGCATTTTTGTCTTCAAAACATTACATCGGTTCGCAATTTCTTCGTTGTTCAGTTCGAAAGGTTCATGGGAGTGATTCAGGTTCAGCGACACTTTCCACTTCGCATCAAGGTTGGTTAAGTATCCGATAACGTTCGAAGGACAGCTATCTGCGAAATGACTGTGTCGCATGCATCGCATTCGAACATTGACGATGCGGAATGAACCCTTCTTCGGAAACTGTAGGTATCTAAAGTAGAGAAGTCCATACAGATAACCTTCTAACTTAGCGAGAGATGTCATTAGAGAGAGAATATCAGAAACTTCGCCAGTAAAATGGTTCCTCTTAGAACCCTTTTCTTCTTTTAGAATTCTAAACGAACTTGTCTTCATAAGTGTCGTTTTGACGTGCTTCGAAGATGCAGAATTCCTAATATTTGAGTTCTGAACGACATCCTGTATGAGAGAATCCAGAACGGAAGTGGCAGCTAATATGCTGTCCAGGAACTTCAAACGCCGCTTAGATGTTGAAGGGAGAACAGGAGTCAAATGATCGTTTAAGTGATCAATTTTGGCTCGAAGATGGACTCGTCGTATTTCTTTTCGAATCGCATTCTTGTCAATCGTAACATCGCTTTCGAAATCATCATCATCATCGCTGACATCGTCCAAGACCACTAAAGCATCATCATATGACGGTGAAACTTTTTCCTTCTGTTCATCTTTTTGGTTCATTTCTACACAGATCGATGTAGGAGTAGCCATTTCATACAGGTTTTTTGTATCACTTTCCCTTGAAGGGATTCCTGGAGTGGATGAAAGTGGCCTCTTACTGGGGTTTCCACACTTTCCATTCGGTTCCACAGACTTCATGTCTAAGAGAACCTCCTTTCGGCTTTGAATTTTAAAATCGGAACGCCGCAGTATGTGTTCTTCCATCTTCTTCAAACGCGATTTTGTTTCGCCCCGATACGTGAAATATGCCTCACGATAGTTTAAACGATAGTTAGAGACCATGGGTTCGGTAACCTGATCGGTTTCAAAGAACTGTGAAGCCAATAAAACTTGTAAAACCCGGCTTCGGATTGCCATCCACCGATACAACTCGGAGAGATGCGGGCTGTATCCTTTCCGGTACGTTTTTCTTGGGGCAAAACCTGGCTCCGATGCTATTTCTGTTGCTGTTGCAATGACGTAACAACCGCAACTATGTCCATCAGTTTGACGACTAAATTCTCGAATCTCTAACATATAGTTCCGTTTCGAAATTGTGACATCATTGTCACCGCTTCCCTGAAGAACGCTGAATTGGAAGGCCTCTTTAAAGAGATTTAGAACATTTTCGGGACACTTCCAACCTAGAATATCCCCAAAATAGACAGTAGGCTTCACACGAGGAGCACGTTCAGACCCGATAAATATCTTTCCAATGAGTACACCCCAATGGAGGTTTTTCAAGTTAAGGGGAACAAAGACTGTTTGAATTGGTGTAAAATCTCCTGTCACATTCACAGTAAAAGATCTTCGCAGGTTTTCCAAAAACGACTGTCTACTGGAAGGACTGTTTTTCAAACGTGAAGCATAAGATGACAGAAGTACTCCTGTGTCACGAGTACAAAAACATACGCCTTTTGCAGGCTTCATGTCCATCAAAGCAGCTGTAATAAGATCAGAACATAATAAAGATGCGTTCTGAGAGCTGTGAACGAAGGAAATCCGAACAGGCTCTAGTTCTTCGGCTTCCACGATCTTATATACATGACGATGAACAATTCGAAATCTCCTTGCATTGTCTTCGATATCCAGTTTCCCAAACCGTTTTAAATTCGCATAAAACGTCCTACAAATCTTCGATACATTCTGATTTGGATCGTTTGAAAGAAGGTTGTCTACGGTGTTCATAGCCCACGCTGAGTATAACACATTACGGGAGGTTAGAATAAATAAAACCTGTGGTATTGCTTGCGCGGCATCGATTGTGTTTTGACTTACTCGTAAACGTTTATGAATATCAGAGATGTTATGGTAACAATTTTCTGAATATTGCATCGATAATGAACATATAGCAAGATTGAAACCTGTCAGGAGAACATACAATGGTCATGCCATGGAGTCGAATTGTCAAGGAAGAAGCGCAAAAACTAGTAATGGAGACCGATCATCGTCTACCAGGGTCGTTTTGGCGCGCAAATTGATGTGGCAAGACGTTTGAACATTTACATCGCTGTGGGGAGTTGCGGCAATGTTTGAGCCTAGTCTTTCTATAGGTGGAGAGCGGATCGGCCTAAACGAGCTGATTTGCAAGGTACGGAGATCTGAACCTAGCTTTCTGATTGGTCAGAAGTCCGACGTCGGCGACGCCGTGTCGATTGGCCTCCTGCCGAAATCACAGATGTTTTTAATTTTGGCGCAAGATAGTAAGCAGCGCCAATTTCCTGCTTCAGGGCCTGCAACAAGAAACTCGACCTTCTCCCATTCTCAGCCCTCACTTTTTGTACATGTCATGAACTTTGAGTTGGGCACGGGATCGTTGGGCAACAGCCACGTTCTCTGGAGGGATCAAGTTCCTAGCAGATTCACCCTTTACCTGCGTGGATTATCGAGATGTCGCGCCCATCGCGAATTGCGTGTGATGTAGAATCTTTATATGCATGAAACGCACTGCAAATGGAAAGCGAGGATTGGGCAGACTGCTCCAGTTAGTGCGAACTACTCTATGCGTGAAGTTTCGGGCAATGGCAGCGATTGCACTGACGATCGTGCACTGCCGCCGACATGTGAAAGCGTCAGCGATCGGCCCGGCGGCGCTGGCCGTTTCGTCGTCTTTGTGCCTTTCTCTTTCCCATCCACCTTCCCTTCTTCGTCTTGGTGCTGTCTCTCTTTTCTAATTAGCCTAATATGGTATTCATTGTTTCTTTGTTGCTATATTCTGTGGCAGGATGCTATCAATGAATGTGTTTCTTGTTATTGAAATGAAGAAAATGAACGAATAATCCTTCAACCACCACCTAAAAACTCTTTGACCCGTATCTTAGTACTGTACATCCGTAATCTACTTGAAGTTGCTTCCGTAATGCACCGGCACGTGCCAATACCTGCCGCAGTTAACTCTTTCTTGCATATTATGGGCACAGGTATGCAGGTGTGAGAGGAGACCACGCGCAAGCGTCCCGCGGAGAACTGAGAGTGGGAAGCATGAAACGGGGCCATCTCAAAGCCTTTGTGCACGCATAGGCTCTCGAGAATGATAGGTACTATTGATTATTGATTGGATGTGCGGAAATTCGAGTGTCTGAGGGCGACAAATTCATAAGACGTCTATATTTCCTATCATGAAGACACAGTTCACGATACGGTGAACAGAGACAGCACAAACGCTCCGAAAAGTTTTACAATATGTGAAAACAGAAGAGAATGTATCTATGATAATCGTGGTTTATAATGGTGAAAGAACCCGAATTTAATTCTCAGGCAGTGGAGACTTCCCAAAAAGATCAATATCGCAAAAAGCCTGCCATTGTTTGTTGGTTTCAATGCCCCGAATCGCCCCACCAAAAGCCCTCACTGAAGGAGTGAGCATTGGTATTTTCCAATTTCTCTACTCTACCTGAAAGAAGATCGCAATTTAGCATCGCTCTCTGCGAATCCTGCAGGACAAGGTGTCTTTACATCAGCTCATTCTCCCGCCCGAATTATCAATCCACACAGGGGCAAAGTGCAGCCTTCAGTTGCCCGAATTGCTACAATATCTGATTGAACAAAGCAACTGACCTCGTCTCTAGACATCCAGTGCATTCGGGCTTTTCTGGTATCAGAAAACGCATGCATGTCGCTGTCTGATTAAATACATTACATTGCTACATTGCCATTGAAGCAACAACAGAACGCAAGGTACAGCTGAAGTAACAAAGCACACAGAGCAAGACTTTCTGTTAAGCTTGGTCAAGGCCAGGTTATCCTCAGATGTAGGAATCTAGACGAATGATGACTTTGTTTATTTTATTATAAGTACACTTTGAGCGATTTGACACCTCTTTTCTTCCACATGGCTTCTTTCACCTCGTGGGCCACTTCACTGAGATGACCAATATCCATATTTGACTCTATGGGTGCCCCGCGGCTTAAATTGATCAGCCTCAATCTCTCACAGTAAATGGGAATGGTCTTAAGCACAAATATAGCGTCGTCCTCAGAATACTTCAACTCAACTTCATGGCTTTCATCCGACGATGCCGCACTCGAAGATGTGAGAGGAAGTTGCAAATAATGCAGAGATGTGCCAAATCTCTTAAGCACTTCCACATAAACATCTGCAGTGACATAGATTCGGGTGAACGATAATCGTGAAAGAGAGGCTTCCGATCTCAGCAAGTCACTCATGATGGTCTTGGAGACATTCACCTCTGAGTGGGTGAAAGGTGGTAAAAAGGCCAGGTGGTCTGGTACAAGTTCCCATACATCGAAATCTTTGAGGAACCTCAGACCTCTCACTAGCGTTCCGAGCAATGATACGTTGGCCAATTCATACCTTGCCTCAAATTCTCGGAGATTGGGACAATTGCGGGTTAAGTACGAAATATCATTGTTCTTTAGCGAATAGACAGCGTCGCCATTAATTGGTGGGAACACGTTCTCGCCAATGTGCAAACTCGTGATCCTTTTCAAAACATTTGACCTTCTGGAAATCGTCAGCTCTTCAGAAGCAATCAGCGTATTGCATGTTATACACACTGATTCAAGATCAGGGAAAAAAGACGTCTCTTCGAACGCCTCAACGGCTGCAAAAGACATATTGTGAATTCGGAATTCAATATGACTTATTCTCCTCGCTTCAACATAATGCAAAGATGAGAATGACATTCCCGTGAATTGAATTACGCTGCCTGAGGTCCCGGTGTGCTCTACTTGTCCAAACCGAAGATGCTGTCTGTCGCCTGCAATCAATGTCTTCAGGGATATCCTTTGGTGGTGATGGCCCGAGAGTAAACGTAGCAGAAACATGTTTGGGTCGCCACCGGATCCTGAAAGGTTTTTGTTGGTGGCTACCCGCATGTGTTTCACATTCTTCAGCGAATCAAGTGAATCCAAAATTGCATTATGTGCAGCATCCTCCGAACCGAAGAGCCATATCTCAGTCAGGCTATGTCCGAAACTCTGCAGCAACTTTTTCAGAACGATGTACACTTGTTCCTTGGGAAAGTCGCGAAACGACCCAAGCGCCAACCATTTCAAGGGAACTTTTGTGAGTAGCCTGGCCTCAGCAACTGATAGACACGTAGTTGTGGTTCGATTCTGACCGATAATTTCTCCTATTTGCAGATCTGGGCTGTTTCCAACACCAAGTAGATGCCACGCTGTGTAACGACAGCACTGAATACTGTGACGATTTCTCATCAAATCAGGACGAAGAATATTTAAGTGAACCGGATTTGCTCTGGTGACAACATCTAGTGCTGCCGTAAAGGCGTAAAAGAGAAATTCATCTGAAGGGTGGCCGGCACTTCTTGCTTGGAAAAATTCGATGTCTAGGTTATCCAATTTCGCTTCCTTGAGAGTTGCAAGAACTGCCAGACAGGCAGCAGGAGACACGCATGAGAACCCAAGAACATTTCTCGCCAATAAAAATGTCCACTCGTAAGAAGGGGGGGCTCCTTCTTCCCACGAGGGCATCAGAAACGAAACAATGCGTAGCAGAACATCAAACGGAAGGCTATCCAACGAAACGCGTACCTTCTTACGATTCTGGTTTGTACTCTGCACAGCGGTTTCCATGATTTGAATCTGCCTCATCGGAAGGAATCGTTGCACAGTAAATATCGCAAGCAACTGGAGCGCGTATACCATCAACTGCTACAGAAGCACTCCGAACCGAGCAGAGGCAAGGTGTATCTTCACTCCGCATGATTAGAAAACGCTCCACAACTCGGCGTCACGCAGAATGCAAAGACATTCTCCGGCGCACGGAAATCTCCCAGGCGATTGTAGCGCGCTTTAGGTGCGATCGACTCCATCCGCGCTTAGATCGTTGGCGCTTATCCTTATAATGTATCGTGCTCAAATGGACACCAAGAAATGGCGCTTCTGTTCGGCGTGCGCCGGTGCCAGACTGATTCGGAGAACGCTGATTCGCGAACAGCATTTCCCCGTTTTTGACCCATTTTTTCCCGCCCGAGCGCTTACTCTTTTCTATTCATGGAACAACGACATGCTTCACAACTTGCTGAAGAGCCTCGCATTCAAACACGGTTATGCGTTTGTAGTTGGCGGCATGTCGGAAATGGTTGTGCCTTTGTAACTCGCGGTGTGTCGGAGCTGGTGCCAAGCGAGCCAAGCACATGCGGACAGGAGTGGCACTTGCATCCGCGACTCGTGCATCAGCATCCGTGGCACGGCGCACCTAACAGCCAAGTACGAAGGTACTTGAAACAAGTGCTGTTTTTACAAATTTAGCTCACATCCGCAAGCGTACGGTCACTAATATGTTGGGTGATTTGACAAGGTTAGAGAACTGGGCTCATGAATTGTGTTCTGAAGTTCAGGGATAGCCTGAACAAGGACGGAGAAGAATAGCGAATCGTTGGGGTCCACTAACTCAGGCAAGGACGAAAACGAAAATGCCAAAGATGGGTGACACGAGAGCATTTTATCACATAATCTGTAACTTGCTGTAGATGTGGTGCTTTCGGTAGTTGTGATTATTTCGCAGAGTGGACGGCAATGCAAGAGATAGGCGCTGTGCACTCAAGCCTGATAATAATCAGCACACAATAACGGTCCTCAGCGATATTTTTTTCTGCCCGTTCCTCTCGCCCACGACTGCACTGCGCATTTCGCGAATCGACATTACTCTCTGCATTTATTTGGCTTCCTCTCCGTCTCTACTGCGACACGCTGCACTAACTATCCCACAGTAGATACTATCTCTAGAATGATTTGGTAAACATGGGATAACGTCTTCTGAAACGTCGGTTAGGCCCGGTAAACAAACCGATACCTGCGGTGCCAGATGGCTGAAAAGCAAGAATGGGAACGTGTTCCAAAAACGTCCAATCTAATCCGTTTAGAATGTCCTGTCAAGGTCATAATACCCTTCGTTCCTTGTTTCGTGTGCCATGCACAGTAATCCTATTACTGCACACAACCCTGGTTGCGGGGGGTTTTTCTTTAGAAAACATAAGCTAAACAAAAGTCGCTTTTGACGAGAGGTTCCGTCCCCGCGACTCCAGCTTCCGAATCGCTGATGAAGGCACAGAAAAGCTAAATCGCGAATAAGAAAGGAAAGTGGCTGCCGGACATTGACCGTGCCTTGAGATGTGTCATGTCATGCAACGGATTTTAATGTAGATCGGGTACCATGAGTCCTTCTGGAACCGTCTCCCTCTTCCCAGGTGAACGAAATGCTCAACTGGGCCACTCACATGGAACACTATTCTAAAACAGCCCGCGTTTGTCGAACGCCGTGAACGCTTCGTTCATCTTTGTCTCGAAGATCTTGTTCGTGTCAATGATTTTGGGTGTTGCTTTCTGTTTCCCTCGCTGATCCAACCAAACAGCGTTGTTCAGAGTGAAACGAACCCCTGAGCTCAGCTGGTACCAGTTGGCTCTAGGGTGATTGTAGGAGCCATGAGAGAAAGCATGCCCACTCTGGAATTCTTTACCAGGTGCATTGAAGCGGCTCGAGCCACTGATGTATTGGATTTTGTAATGCGAGCCGTCCCAATGTCGGTTGGACGCGCCATAGTTTCCATGTTGAGAGTAAGATGCACCAAGTGGCCGTTTCCAGTCCCATGTCACCCACACGACAACTTCCTCCCAGTCGTGTCTATGACCGCATATTCTTGGGCTACTGCAGCCGGCTGCCGTCTGATCCTTTGGAAAGTAGTACGCGTACATGATGCCTCGCACTTTGCGACTTGCGAAGTTCATGTGGCGCACATACACCTGACCGGTGTTCCTGCTGCATTTTCCGTTTCTCGCACCGCCTAGCTTCAGACCGCGGCTGGCAATATGGTCGCCAACGGCTGGGAACGGAACACATGCGTCAACAACCGACAATGACGGCTGATACCATTGGTAAGCGTTGTACACACCGCCTAGTTTCGAGCGTATCGGTGGAATGTCCGTATGAGGAACATACTTTATGTCCCTGGTGTGGCCTGTGCCCACAATGATCAAGAGAACAGCGAAGAAAACAGAGATATCCATGGGTTGTGATACCGAGGTTGGTCGCGACCAAGCAGCTGCGTGTTTGCTTGCCTAAACATGACCTTAGTCTTGCCTTCCCCATCGCCTTCTTATAGATACCCGGGGGTCTACAAGAAAGGAGCGTGGAGGTCCTGCACTTGACAACGAGCATTAGCGGACCCGCGACGGACTGGAATCACACGTGAGGTAGTGCTTCTGGCTGCAATGATTGGGGAGATGGTTCAATTCATTTCCTATTTTCTCACAATCAAATCAAAGCTTCAAAGCAACTGGCTCAGGCACGTTTCTGTTAAAAGTCCTATACTATTGTTGGCAAACACCCTGTCTCTTCTGCATTCCTGTGCAACACCTCAGCGATGCGCGTTCAGCTATGCGAGCGTGATGCTCCGACGAAACTTGCTCGCTTGCCTTGCACATCGACCCCTATCTTAGGGTTTGTTTCCATACCGCCAAACCAGCACGTATGATCAGCGTCTTTGGACAACAAGACATCAGCTGCACGTTTCCAAACCTCAAAGCTGTATCTCGACACACGAACAGTCGTTTTGATGTGCTTCTGTCTCAAATATGTTGTTGAATCGGCGGAAGCGTTCAGGCGAGATTCGTGTGCATGTCGCAGATGAAGTAGGACCACTTCCCAAGAACAACCCTCCTTTCAGGTTCTCAAGGTGAGGGCGTGACCACAGCTTACAATATCCCCAAGTTGGAAGCGTGACCACAGCTTACAATTTCCCCAAGTTGGAAGCGTGACCACACCCTACAAATAGATACACCCAGTAAGCTGAACTGCATTTAACAGGGAATTTGTGAGTCAAGTGTGCAAGGTTGGCACCGTGGAGCCAACCTTGCCTCTCCCTTCCACGTCAAAGGTGGAATATACATGACGTATCTCACGTAGGAGAATGATTGGATTTCAGCCAATAAAAACAGGTTCCCATCTCCGGTTGCCCAGAGTGCGCCGTGGTGACCCATTTCAGAGAGCCCATGCGGCGACATTTCCTTCCAACCCAACAGGATCAGGTTCCCATCTCAAGCTCCAATCCCACTAGTAGACACGCGACAAGTATCTTGAGCGTAGCAGTTTTGGAGCACAATTTTGAATACAGTGCGTTTCAAAAACATATCCCTTTACAAAAACTGCGCCAAAAAGGCATTTCACGTACTGTAGAGCACATTTCACAACAAATAAAAACCACTAAGTCAATAACACTGTTTCAAAAGTATATCCTTTATACAATCATTCGCTCAATTATGGCTCGTGGCGCACCTCTCACACGCTCTGAACAGCAGTAAATCATGGAATTAGTAGGTCAGGGTATGATTCCAGCAGATATAGCCCGAAAACTCAAGCGCAGCCTAAAAACAATCAGCAACTTCATCAAAAACCCCGCTACATACGGAACAAAGCGTTCAACCGGCCGTCCTACGGCACTATCCCCGGCCGATAAGCGTGGAATTAAGAGAGAACTATGCCGCAACACTTCATCTTGCGGGAAAATTGTCAAAAATCTAAATTTGCCTCTATCACGATCTACAATATGGCGTGAAGTCAACCGTCAAAATTTGTTCAAGTACACAAAAATGAGGAAAACTTTTTTTTTAAAAGATAATCACAAGAAAAATCGAGTTGAATGGTGTGCTCAAAAGGCTTTATTGGAAAACGGAATGGAATAATGTTATCTTTTCCGACGAAAAAAAGTTTAACCTTGATGGTCCAGATTGCTATAAATTTTATTGGCATGATCTACGAAAAGGAAAGAAGGAATTTGTGATTAGGCATTCAGGACGCGCATCAGTAATGGTTTGGGCTGGAATCTCCACGAAAGGAGCAACTGATATGGCTTTTGTTGAAACTACAATGAACTCTGAGAAGTATGCTGAGGTTCTAGAAAACTATCTTTTACCTTTTTCATACTGTATGCACGGAGAAGAATTCATTTTTCAGCAAGATAATGCACCTGTGCATAAGTCTAATTCTATGAAACAGTGGTTCAATAGTCTAAATATGTCGGTTATGGAATGGCCTGCGCGCTCTCCTGACCTCAACCCTATCGAAATCATTTGGGGAATGTTGGCCCGAATGGTTTATGGGCAAGGAAGGCAATTTGATACAGTTTTTGATTTGAAAAATTGTATCAAAGATTGCTGGGAAAAGATTGACTGTAATGCTATCAATCCTTTTATAGAATCAATGCCAAAGCGTTGTATAAGTGTTATACAGGCTAGAGAAGCAAAAATAAACTAATGAACTCGCGTTAGAATAAAAAGGATGCAATAAAGGTTATGATTTTGAAACAGTTTTTTTACTTGAAAATTTTTTCACACTGATTTTGTTAGTTGTACTGTAGCCAAAACGTCGATTTTTGGAAAATTTGCGCGAGGGATATGATTTTGAAACAGACTTTAGAGATAGTTCTGCTTTCCGCACATTTTTATCATGAAACAATCTCTTAGCTTCTTCAAATAATTGCGGCTTCTTCCCACAGAACTCAAAATAAAAAGCGTTCATCAAAGCATTCAAACTCATAACAAATTTTATTGAACAGGTGGTACTTTTTGATCATAATTTGTTCACTAACTACCATAAACTACAGATGATAGAAATTTTATATGATAGAATTAGCTTTCTTATCCATCCCAACAATTTGAGACTAAAATATTCCATTCGTCGTTTTCAAAAACCTATTCAAAAATTTACAGCTGTTGGACGTGCTTTCCAGAGTATCTTGACTTTCTTTGAAGTCCGGTGTATCAGTTTTATGCTACGTTTTAGAAATGGACTCTGCAAAGCCATGATTATTCTAGCTTCAGTTATTGAGATATATGAGCCTGAATCATTTTTGTATCGCCATCGTTTTGGTGAGCAGAAAAAAATGAAGGTTCTTTGTGCCCGGTTCTGAACTAATCGAAGAGACTCAGTGTCTCCGACAAGCTTCCGCAAAGAAAGTCTTCCATCAGAAAGAATCTCCTTCACTGAAGCGAAGAGTTCGTTAACTCGCTGTAACGAGATTTCTCCAATACTCGTAGCGAGACGATGGATCTGATCGTGGATACACTTACCCTCGGACCCCCTAAAATCGTGTTTTGGCTCCGTATCTACAATCTCCGTCACAATGATTTTGAAATCTTCTTTCTCTTCATTCTTCGCTCTTAACTTCTTTTCTAATGACTCAGTGTCAAACATGTGTGCATTCCTTCGAAGATTGGAAGTTTCCATCACATTCCATTTTTTTCCGAACTTTTTCCGTTAAGTATCAAACATTCTGTTGAGCGTTACATATTCTGAAAGAACCAATCTGGATCGAGGCTGACGTAGAACTTATTCAGAATACACCATTGCGCAAAGAACTTAGTGGCTACATATAAACCCCATCGCCACTCGTTTCTTTCAAGTACAGCGTACCTCTAGACTTCCAGTCGCGTCTGTGCTGCTTCCACGGACCTTGAAAGCGAAAAGGACTGTTACAGGAGTGAATTTTGAGACGTTTTGTATGGGGTTCTGTGGAGAGTGGTTTGGTTCTGTTGATGTGCTTATTGTCTTTCTCCATAGCAACTCAAAGCGAGCTATAGGCCCGATGCAGCTATTATAGGGATTGAGCTTCGGTCATTCTACGGAGTCTAGCTCGACGAGAGAAGCACCTAGAACCGCATATATCTTTGACAGTTCAAGACTTAGCTCTTTGAACTTGAGTAGAGCACAACTCGTATTTTCGCTTATGAGTCGATCCGGAACCGAAGGAGGGATAGGAAGCTGACAGTCGCGGATGGATCCAAACTGAGAGCTCAGAGGTCTGAGTGACCTCAATTTCGCTGCTTTCTTCTTGCTCGCTTTCTGGTGTGTCGATGGAGCTCAAATGAAATCCTTTAGAACAGTGTCTTCTTAGACAACGTAATCCCACAATAGGCGGAACTGGAGGCTTCGGTTTATCTAGTACCTTGAAAGAGGTGTATTCTCGGCACCGCAGCACCGCGAAAGCAAGCGACTACCATATGCGGCTTGCTTCGGTAGAGATAGTTTAACCAGACCGGGTTTCGATGGTTAAACTTAGAGAAGTATCGACGTTCGAACGCCTGTCTTCTTTGATTGAAGCTCGATATGGACTTTGATCTTCTTAAATTAAACAGCTCCAGAGACATATCATCACATCAAGCGGTTCTGCTCAATTTCGGGCACCATGATGTCATGTTTTTTATCTGGTTCTGGTTCAGATTCCATTCAACGAGAGATATTAATGACCTATCGAACACCTTCTCCTTCGCATTTATGCAGGCGAAGCTCTATTTTATGGTTATCATTGCCGGAGAGACTGTAATTATAGACTTGAAACTTGAATGAAATTCTCTTCACTCTCCCCGGCCATAAAAACCATCACAAACGTCAGCGTAAATCCGTCGTTAGCCCTTTCCTTAATGGTGAACAACGGTTATGCGAAGGGGTTTGCAACTGCTTTGCAGTCAAGTGATAGTACAGGTACAATACCTTATCGTTCATAGTCCTCCAGCCGTTCTCTAAAACTCCAGCAAGCCGACATCATCCGCCCTGCGCGGTCACAGCTGAAGAAGAATTTGTTCCCTTCGTCCTCCATGTTCAACTCCACAAGAGCTTCGCATAGTCTTTTACACTCCAAGTCTTTCGGGTTGCTAATTAAACCGGCATAGCCGAGTCGTTGCTTGCCAGCCAGTGGGTTTATATTCTTCTTTTATTTGTACTCGAGGTAACGGAATGTATCTTTGAAAGACATTTGCAGCATTCACTTCATATAAAGGGCTTCGGTACGCATTTTCGGCGCGAGACGCTTTACTCCCCAGCTCTCTGCGGATCTTTGCGTGTACCTGGCCGCACTATAGTCCACGACATACGACCTACCCCCAACATTTGCTGTAGAACTCACTTTGTTCATGATGAGTGAGAAGTAACATCTGTTGGGAGTCTTCTAGTTCTACTTTTCACATTTCAATATTCCTTAATGGAGAACCCGACGGTCCACAGCCACACCACTCTCTCGGTTGTGCTGCTGCTTAGCCCTAACATAGATAGAAGTACTAGTGTATTGATAATAACCCATACAGTCAGAAATGTATTGCCCTCCTTTCATAACATCGTGGCCAGGGGCGTCCAGGGAAAGGCTTTGAAAGTAGGCAATCACTGCATCTTTGAAGCAGGAAACAATATGATCGTCGAATTCTTCACCTTCATCTCCTTTGCCCTTGACATCTCCCGTCCCTCTGCTGCTTAGCAGCTCCTCGTCCCTTTCTGGACCTTTACGAACCTTCTCCTCTACCTTCATTTCTCCTACTCGAAAATAATCGAACGGTACATCCTTCTCATCGTCTAAAAACATGAAACAGTCGATGAGCTTCATTGTTGTGTAATCCCTCCCAGTATAATATCTTCATTTCCCTCATCCTCCTTGACCCCCCTTTCGGCCTCTTGGGCCTTCAATGGGGTACTCTGTTGCATTTTACATGCGTTATGCCTCACAAAAGGTGTAGAAGACGCTGGGGAAAGTTGTGAGGTACTTGCGCATGCCTTAGAGGAGTCTAATTTCTCCATATTCGCGCAGGAATTAGAAACATCTTCATATTCCAATACTATAGCCACGTCTCTTTTGACGTTTCCTAAGTCAAGCGCTTCTGTTCCAGTGTCACCCACGTCTTGTACTGCTTTTATCCTGTTCCCTCAGTCACGTCTTCTACTTCTTGACGTAAGTCAGAGATCTGTTCTTCGTCCATGGCTTGTTGGGGTCTATTGCAATACGTGATACAATCAATGTCTATCAAAGAACTATTGTAGTTTGATACAATATGAGAACTCATCTTATCTCTGATAATCAACGCTCCGCGTGTTCTGAACACCTCTCCAGTCCCATCACAACCAAGAACGTCACATAAGGGCAGGTCTTTCTTCCCATAGCACTTCGTCTGTGGATTTTTTCAGTCCGACATTACTTCTTTTTGGAATCCAAACTCCTTCCAGGCGACGTATCGGGCTTTCAGAGAGATCAAAATGGCGTCAGAATGAAAAGAAATGCCCTTATCGTTGAAAGAACGAGGATCATGGTTGTGTTTGAAATTTATGTCGACATTCCATTTAGTCGCTCGGCGGGAAAGACCGGAAGTACTGCTTGAAAGAAGTCTTATTGGTGGCTTATGACCCACGCAACAAAGCCGCCCAGTGAAAATACGGTCATTGCGCTTCATTCGCCTTTGAACAAGCCTGAAGTGATGCGCCCCATATGAATATCCTTCTGTTTTTGCTATTTTAGCAACCATGTCAGTGAGGTTAGCTAACTCCTTCTTGTAATTGAGCTCATTTTCACTTATACTGGTGAAGGAACTAAGAAATGAGACACTCTCTGCCTCGCTGATACAGTTCATCACACTACTCCTTCGCCTTTTGTCTGAGGGCTTACTTACATCTTCCGTAGTCTCTCTCAGTGCATCTTTCTGATCACTTCCAGCAGGATGATCATTCGTTCCTATGGCGGGCGAACTTGCGATGTTTTCATCTGGTTTAGTAGAATCGATAAAGATGACATGCAAAACACCTTCGAGAACGTAATTGACTGCTTCACTTGCTGTGTCATGATGTAGGTGGGTAGATTCCACGAATACGGCTTGCAGAACGCCATCAAGAACAGATTGGACGGCTTCGGAGCTCTCCATAAAACTTACTCGTCGTGTAGAAAGGTATTTCAGCAGAGAAGAGAGACAATCATTCAGATTCCGCAACTTCTCCCGAAGCCTTTCCTTCTACTTCTTTCGCTCAGTGGATGAGATGTTCTCCTCACAGGCATCCATTGCGCCCATGATAGGCATCTTAAGGCCTTCTAGGCCCCATAAATTATTAAAGATCTCCCGACTCCCAGACAGGGACTTGAAATTAGCCGTCTCAAAGTTCTTTGTTCCATGAACTTCCCTCAACGCAACTGAACAGTGACCAGGATCCCGTAGATTGCTTGTTACATCCCTTAGAGAGGATAGAATAGTTTCGGCGCTCTTCATTTCCGTATGCTCTCGTCTTGGCATTATTATCTTCACTTCTATATCTCCTCTTTCCAACACGCTTCCGCGTTTTTCTTCAATTTGGCATTCGCACCATTCCTTCTGCAAAACATATCATCCCTCTAACGCAGCCAGTACTCCTGCACGACAGTTTCGGAGATTTTAAAAGTGTTATGAAAGTCAGCCCCATCAGTATGTGAACTACTAGGCTCCTCACAGCCATTCATCTGAATGATTCTGGTAGTCTGGCGCTACATCCTGTGGCGTATGTTGTCCTCGGCGCGCATCCACGTTCCACTGCAAACTCCGTCTCCAATGAGATAGCATAACAACCGCAGGTGTAGCTATCGTTTTACGGTTAAATTGCTGCCCATCTATCATGTAGTTCTTCCTCGACTTCACTGCTTTCATATCAGAGTTCAGTGTAGAATACTCGAAGACACTTTGAAACAAGTGAAACACATGCTGCGGATATTTCCACCGAAGACTATAGCCGAAGTAGGCTTTAGGATTCTCTCTTCAAGAACATTTGCGACCTCCTTGTCGTATACCTATCAAAACTCCCAGACGCTGATTCGATAGATTTCTAGGCAAAAGCACAGTATGAACCTTCCTGTCTCTCCTTGTTGCGTTCAAATGAAAGGACATTGATAGCGGTTCTAGAATTGTGTTCTCGATAACTTCCGAACCCAATTGCTTCAATTTCAATCTCATCGCATTGCCGATGAGCGCAATTCCTGTATCGCAACAGAAGATACATACTCCTTGCTTCGCCTTAATGTCCATCAGCGCAGAGGTGATGACATCGCTACATAAATACGACCCTGCTTTAAAACTATGGGCGAAAGAGACCGGATGGTTTTTTTGTTCTCCTGCTTCCAAAATTTCTTACACATGATTGTGGACCGTTTTGAAACGTAAAATAGAGTTTTTTAGCTTCATATACGCCTTTTCTTCAAGATTCTGGTAGAACGTCTTACGAATTGCTGAGATCTTTGATCTTTAACGTCTTGTAGGTATAAATCGATAACATCTGTGCCCAAACTGCAGTATTTGGGTTATTAGTATCGATAGGAGCAGTTTGTTTATTTTACCTTTCATGCTTTCCGTTGGGAAAAGGTGATCAAAAGTCTGCTACAGATAGATTTCGGAAAACCAAGAGTATTGTATTCTAAATAGATGAGATGAAGACTACTAGAATGATGCTGAAGTCTCATCTTCACGCTATTATTTTGGGCAAACCGGCACCAAAACTAATTTTGAATTGGCGGGAGGAGGGACGTCGTCTAAGCTCAAGATACTTATCGCGTGACTACTCCTGAGTTTGGAGCTTGAGATGGGAACCTGATCCTATTGGGTTGGAAGGAAATGTCGCCGCATGGGCTCTCTGAAATGGGTAACCACGGTGCATTCTGGGCAATTTGAGATAAGAACCTGTTTTTACTGGCCGAAATCCAATCATTCTTCTACATGAGATACGCCATGTATACTCCACCTTTTCTGTGCTTTCATACTCTCGCCTAGGCGAGCCCCTGAAAAAACTGAGGGAACTCGCCCCGCTTCCCTAACCGAAGGAAAGAAAGGAAGAAACCAAGGGGGTGATCTTAGCTACCCAGACCTTGGCAACGCACGAATGGCCATGCATACGGAGCGTCGATACAAAACCCGCTCGGGCATACTTATTTCTTACCCTCCACGCGTATTAGTAACTATTCTCAAACCAAGCGCTCCGGCATTTTACGGTCAATAAAAAACACGCTCATCTACTGTAACGTAATGACTGTTGGGTCAGCGTACGAGTCTCGACCGTTGGTAGCGTTGTAGAGCGGGTCCTAAGGTTCGGATCCTTGACGGCAGCACTCCCAGAGTACTTGGTGCAATGGGCTGTCGTTTACTGCGTAGTCCTACAGGTTGGAGCTACGGAAACGATGGCTCGAAGACCAAAGCGTGGAACTAATATACCAAAGGGAGTTTTTTAGTATCCTAACGGTGCCTACCGTACTCTAAGAGAGAAGCCTCACTCGAGCCAAGTAAATAGTACTGGCCATGCGCTGAGATCTCACTGGCACTGTAGTGTTAATGTATTACACTAATTGAACTGAACTATTAATCTACATGAGTCCACCTGAGGTCGACCCGTCCACGTGTCATCTGCAAGATCCTTCAGGGCCCGGCAGCTTACAGGGCTCAATCTTTATCATCGCTCCTTCACATATCTCCCTCCTTAGGATTCGGCCGTCACGGCGAAGTCCAGACAGCCTCATGATTGACCCAGGTGACGCGAGCACTTCCTTACTCCTGGTACCATTGGGCGCGACGGGACGTCACGTCGTCATCGCCTGCGGGGATGCGGTGAAGCATGAGCTGACCATTGGCCCTGAAGGGCAATTAATTCGCCTAAGGACTGAAACTCCCACGCGCCGCGAGCGGTGGCCATAGTGGCATTGCCAGCGTATTCTTCGGGTGGCGTTGCCAAGACGGTCCATTGGCTTCTTCCTTAGTCTCCGTTCTTCCTTTGGAGACCCTCCCCGCTTCGTCCACCGTGGTTCACGCCTGTCAGTCCGTCCGCGTCGATTCCGTTATCTCGCCTTCCCATTGTGGTACTTTTCCATTGGTCGTGCGCGATGCCGAACTCGCCTTATAAGCCAGTCGTATATGCCGTTCTCCCTCCGTACTTTGTCGCTTCCGTCGGTCGTCCTATTCACTTCCCGGCGGACTAGCCTGTGGGCAGCGGCACCATGGCTTCGAACAACCAAGCGAAGAGCTCCTCTGGATACCAAGTAGCTTAAGAGAGCCCCGGGGACCGCTATGACCATACCCTCGGACGAAATCCGCGGGCAGTGCATCATGCCATTGTGCCGTCCCGTCGGTGTTATTGCCTCGATGGAAATTGCGACAGTCCTGAGGGAAGCGTACTCCTGGGCGCGTCACCCGGTGCGCTACGCCGCGGTTGTCGAACAGGGTAAGGATCTGAAGACCGCTGTGGTCAATATCCGGTAGCTGAATGCGCAGGTGATGCCCCAGAGAGTTACTGCCGACTTTGATACCCGGTATGGTCTAAATGTAAGTGACCGGGAGGTTTCCAATGGTGACAATAGTTCTTCAGGAGGTTACCCGCCGAAGAAGCGTGCTCGGCTCGCTGGGGCTGGTTGGGGTGGTCCAGTTGGCTCCTCGGGTGACCCTAATCCCGGTTTCGCTCCTGCAGGTTCCAATGAGGACGACGGAGTTACTCCTGCGCCGCCCCCGTAAGTCCTGTTGGTGTTCTGAGCGCTTCGGCGAACCTTGAGGTCATGAAGAGGGCTGTTCTATCTCTGTTATTTGTCCAATAAATTAATGCTTGGTCTTTCTCAAGGTCGTTCTTATATCTATATCTCAAACTTGCCGTCCTCGGGACGGCGTCCAATCTTGAGAGCCTCTCGGGTCTTCCTCAGGTGTCTCCGAAGGACAGACCTTGTTCCCTGATGCGGGAGCTATGACGAGCCGTCGTGCTCCGGCGATCCGTCGTGTCGGGAGGCGGTTTGGGAGGCGTTCTGGGATTTTTCGGACCAATGGTTGCCCCCTCCTGAAGACCCTGCTCCGAATGTCTGATTCTGCGCCAATAGCGGGGGATAGAATTACCCGGAATGGTTTGAGGCTCATACCATTTATCTTCCTAAAGTGTGTAGCCGAACCAACAGACGTGATAGCGCATAGCCCCATCTTCTCCCCGACCGGCGGAGATGATGCGCTCAATCACATATTCCGGTTGATGTTCATCCTCCGGAAAGAGAGTGCGGTCCAGAGGGTCGAATCCATCGGAGTCGCTTTGGAGCGATGGGTCATAGTAGTTGGCATTGACCATCGTGTCCGTGGGGCTAGTCGAGTTTTCGGGAACTGGCCTGGGGGGTCTGGGGACTGGAACGTCGATCTGAGGTCGTGGTGCTTCCGTTGGGCCAGGAGGCTGGGGCTTTGGTGGTACGGAGGAACTAGGAGCTCGTGTCACGCGGTCAATAGACAGAGTGTCCTGAAGGCCGTCAATGATTGAAGTTATGGTGTGATCATTGGCCTTATGGACTTTGTATGATGACTTAGAGCGGGGTAAGAGCTTCCGCGTAGTGTCGTCGATTTCTTCACTGTTCTTCGGTGGCCGGTCCAGGTAAACCAGATCTCCTTTCCCAAAGGTCGGTGTGTTCCAAACGGCTTTGTGGAAATTGCACTTGTAGCGCCGTTGGGCTTTGGTTAGTACAGTTCTGGCCGATTGGTTAATGCGGTCGATGCGTCGGCGCGAGTAGCGCTTCGCCTGGCTCGGATTCACTTCTTCGGTTATGTCCTGGTGTATGATCGATTCCTGAAGGTCAACAGCTATCGGCGGCGGTGCTCTCTTTCGCGTTAAGTCGAAGGGCTTTGTTCCCGTGGAAGCGCGCACCTGCGTGTTGTAGGCATAAATCAGTGGCTCAACGTATTCGTCCCAGTCCAATTGGTGTTCCGAAACGTATTGCGCCAATCGGTCCAGAAGGGTGCGGTTGAATCGTTCGGCTTGGCCATTGGTTTGCGGGTGGTACGCCGTGGTGGTCACATGTTTGATACCTAGGGTAGCACAGACATGCAAGAAGAAAATGGATACAAACTGGCTGCCGTTATCCGTAAGGTGGTAGAGTGGCATGCCATATAGATATATCCAGTGGGACAAGGAGGCTGTGCGCGACATCCGTGACCGTTTTCTTTCCTAGGGGTAGGGCTCGGGTAACTTTGGTAAATCTATCGGTTATAACCAAAACAAACCGTTTCCCATGGGATGACTTAGGCAAAGGCCCAAATATATCCATTGCGCCAAAGTCCATCGGACCTGCAGCGGGGACGAGTTTCAATTGGGCCTTATGGTTGGCGCGAGACCCTCGGATCTGTGCCCACGATCCATAGTTCCGTGCAGTTTGCCATAGGTCCTGCGCCATTAGTGGCCAGTAGAAGCACATCCTTAGGGTCTGGTACATTCGTCGGCCTCCATGATGGCCAGCCAAGCAGGGGAAATGGGCGAGGTATAGGAATCGCGTCCTTAGCGAAGTTGTTTTTACCCGTTGGAGTGCGCCATCCAGCAATGAGCGGCGACATAGTAGTCCAAATCGGTCATAGTCGAACAGGCATCCTGGGGTTCCTACCAATTGGGCTGTTTCCTTGCAGTATTCGTCTTCGACCTGCGCCTGTAGGAGTTACTCAATACTAATGGGGAAGAGCTCTTTTTCCTCCGGGGCTATCGCATTAACCTGAGGCGGTGCCGAATTGGGCGGTACTGTCCCCCATTCCAATAGGTACACGTCGTTCTCCTTTACCTAAGGATCCTCCGACTGCATCTTATTCATAAGGTCATCTGTTTCCGTGTAGTCCTGAGGTCCATCATCTGTAAAGGGGGTGGGAATTAGGTCTTCCAATGGGGTGTTATCAGTCCCGTCGGTGATGATTCGCGACAGGGCATCTGCTGCCTGGTGCTTGATGCCTGGCCTATAGGTTATCTCGTAGTCATATTCTGACAGCCTGAGGCGCCACCTAGCGAGGCGACTCGATGCATCGGTCATATTGAGTAGCCAGCGGAGTGAGTCATGGTCTGTCCTAATGGTAAACCTGGTTCCATCGAGGTACGAACGAAGTGTCAATACGGACCATACGATGGATAGACATTCCTTTTCGGTCGTACTGTAGTTTCGCTCCGCGCTGGTGAGCGTTCTGCTCTAGTAGCCCATAGGTCGATAGTCCTTCGGTGACTCCCGTTCCTGTAGCAGTACAGACCCCACTTGGACATCAAAGGCATCTGTGTCCAGGACGAAAGGCCTATTGGTCTTCGGAAAGGCCAAGATGGGTGGGTTCAGCAATTTGTCCTTTAGGGTCTGAAATGCTTCGTACTGGTCGTCCATAAGGGCTTCGAACTCCGAAGGTGTTCCCTTCTTCAGCATCGCATTTAGAGGGGCCGAGATCTTGGCAAACCCTTGGACGAGCCATCGGTAGACGTTGCAAAAGCCCACGAAGGATCGTAGTTCCGTGTGGGTCCTAGGAGGCTTAGCCTGGCGAATCGCATTCGTTGTCCGTGTGGCCACCTTTAGCTTTCCTGGGAGGACGACGTGACCGAGATAGTCCACTGAGGCCGGAAAGAAAGCGCATTTGCGGAGTTTCAGTGTTACTCCAGTGTCCTGTAGGATTGTTAGCACCTTCTTCACCTGGCGAAAGTGCTCCTTAACGGTCCGCGAGAAGATTATAACGTCATCCAAATAGACCAGGGCCAACTTACATGTGACTCTGGACAGTGTAATGTCCATTACCCGTTGGAACGTGGCTGGTGCATTCTTCAAACCAAAGGGCATGCGAGTGAATCTGAACAGACCTTCATGAGTTGTAAAGGTTGTCAGCGCTATCGCATCTTCGGCCAAAGGAATATTCCAATATCCCGAGTTAGCGTCCAGTGTGGTAAATACGACAGCTCCGCCTAAGGAATTCAGACAGTCGTCCAAGCGGGGTATCGGGTATGAGTCCCTCTTAGTTACTGCGTGTAGCTTCTTGTAGTCGACACAGAACCTGACGGAGCCATCTTTCTTCGCCACGAGGACAAGGGGAAATGCCCATTCGGATTGGTTTGGAGGCGCCGCCTCTACGACTCGCGCTTTGCGCATCTTGTCCATATGGTCGGCGACAATTTCCCTACCCTTAAGGCCGGTACGGTATGGGTGCTGGAACTGTGGTCTAGCATCATCCTGAAGGTCAATGCGGTGTGTAGAGGCTCTGATTGTGCCCAATCTACCTGACCACATGGCCTGGTATTCTCTGAGGAGATCAACTACCTGGGGCCTATAGGATTCGAATTCTGCGCCGATAGCGACTATCCCCTCCCAAGAGTCGACGTCCTCGTCGGGAGTTGTCGTTGCAAGGTTATCCGTTTGGGCCTCCATAATGGCCACTGGGACAGGTAGAGTGATGCCAGTCACTGTATCTTTAGTTAGCCGAACGGGCTTATCTCTGAAGTTGCTGATTTTGACCAAGAAAGGCCTGTCGGGGTGGATGTCCATCACTACATTGGCCATCAAGGTAAGGTGCTTCAGAACCTTTTCCGGTAGTTCTGAGTCGTTACGAGACCTGAAGACTAGGAATGGACCGATACAACTATTTGGGTCATCGCAGGTATTGTTATCGCCTTTGACAAGCGAACCTTCTTGGACTTCGTGTTTTTGTAGACAACCGGTCGTTTGCTGTTCGCTTCCGGCCCTGGGGCGGAACCAGTTATGGAGATGGAAGGTGCGCGGTAAAACGCGACTTTCCTAAGGCCTGGATAAATGGCCTTAAGCCTTTATGTATCGGTCGATAAAGGAGGTCCCTAGGATTGCTTCAGCGCCTAAGTTAGGACATACAAGGAACCACGTGCGGACTTTGAATTGTCTTGCCTGGAGGAAACGTGGTACTATCCCTTTAATTTCCATTGGTCTACGAGACGCATCGGTAATCCTTGTGGTCTTCCTTGCCTGAATAAAACCTTGCCAACCCGGTGGGAGTTGTTTAGGATGGACCAAGTTGGGACCAGCGCCTGTGACCAATACGGCTGTGGTCCCTCGAGAGTTGTTGGAACGATATCCCACGGTCATTCGAACTTTATAGTTCTCTTTCCTGAGGATGCAGATGGGATCGTTACTGTGGTCCAATTGTGGTTCATCCTGAGTGGTCCATTCTGGGTGGTTGGTATTGGGAGGTGAAGAGCTCTTTGGCTGATGACCGTCCAATCGGTTGAGGCAGGGGCTTAAAGAGGGAGGATTTGCCTCGCGTCGACCCTCTGACAGTTTTCCGATGGGGTTTCCGTTTCTTCCGGAGAATAGAATTCCTCTCCGGGGTCGTCCGTAGGATCTAAAATGGCGTGGAACTGTGGGGCTTAGATCCCAGGGTCCGGTGGCGTGGCATAACGTGAGCTTCCGGGGTTCCTATGGTTCGTTGCTGTGCTCTGTTAAACATTCCTTTGGATCTCTGCACCCGGTAATTCTCTTTCCTGAGGGCGAGGAGGTTTTTTCGTGCGTCCACAGGTAGATACCTCGTGCAGTCACAAGTTGGGGCCATGGAAAGGCAGAGGAAGCAAGCCCTTGGGGCGTGAACAAAAACGTCCTTGCGGGGCAGAAAGGGAAAATACTTGGGCGTGGGTGTTCCAGTGGTCGCTGAAATTCCCTGTGAGGTTTATGATGGAGACCCAGACGGAGGAGCACTGAAATTGACCTCGAGGACATCTCCCAAATCGTCATTATGGATTGATGATTCCATGTCCGATTCCGTGGAGCTAACCAAATGGGCTTGGTCGGGTTTACGCAATGAGGTTGCGTGTCCTCTGGATAAGTCAGCATCCCGCCTGGAAGTCCTGTAGGTTTTTCCATAACCCTCTGCATAAGTAACGAGCCTTCGGAAGGAGTACTGGGGGTTTTTGCGTGTGATAATTGCCAACATGTGTCCGAATGGCAGAGAGTAAACCCGTGATAAAGTGACGTTTGAGCCGTCCTTCGGAGAATACATTTCCCCATCGGTAAGGCTTCTTCTATAGGAAGTCTGTGAAAGCCGATTAGGTCATATTGGATCTCTGCCAAGAGGAGAATTCTTCCTGGTGGGCATCCATTATAACTTCATCCAGGGCGTAAGTTTCCAAAAGGTATTGGAAAACCTGAGAGTATGTCCTGAGGAGCTAACGATCTTGAGCATCCACGAGGTCAGATGTGCCAGATATCTTCGAAACCACTCGGTCACGCGCCTGTCCTGTAATGAAGAATTGGAAAAGGTACAGAGCGGCGCCCTCGTGGACACCGTTCTGATCGCAGGCCGTACAGAACAAACTAAGAAACCTAAAGACAGCAATGGGATCGGAACCAGAGAACTTGTCCGTGATGGTTAGTTGCATCCGTTTGGCCTATTTGGCGACTCTGCAAGCCACCGAACCAGAATATTTTAGGGACCTGTCGGCCAGCCGATTATTCCGGTAGTCTAGAACCTTAAGGAAAAGTTCATTTGTGGTTGTCATTGGTCTGAGGCCTTAAACGGCAGCCTCATCCACTTCCGAGTCGGTCGTTTCGGTCGAGGCCAACTCGGAATCACTTGTGTCCGAATGGTCTCTTTTTTTACTCTTTCTGTTCTTCTTTCTGCTGAGGTTGCTTTTTTCCTTTCCAGCGGAATAGGGACCTAAAGGATCGATCTCTCTATCAGATCCGATGGAGCCCTGAGGTCGCTGTACCTCATATAATCCGTCGGGTGTGGCAAGCAGTCTCTCTTCTAGACGCAGAGCTTCTCTTCTGCTCCTCGCTTGTTCCTTCCTTATATTTTCCTGATGAGCAATCTGTCTCTCATTTAGATGCGAAGCTTCTCTTCTGCTCCTAGATTGTCCCACCATTGGGTTTTCCTGATGGTATTCCCGGCGAGGGGCGGATAATGCCGTTGCTCCTGGGGGTTCGATAGGGGGTTGCCATATGGAGACCGGATGGTTAATTTGTGGTGGAGTGGTCCTAGGGACCAAATTGCCTGCCTGGGGGGTGAATGCTCCTTGAACGGCCTGTAGGAGGGAGTCTATGAATAATTCAGACTCCAATACCTTAAAGACGATTCGCATGATGAGTTAATCTGTATGGAAAGCGATCGACGTCGCGAGTCGCACGTCCATAATGGAATCCACGTGGGCTGAGCAGAGCTCACGGAGTCGGGGCCAGAGAAGGTCTGCCAGCCCTGTGGGCATGTTTTCTCTAATTCCTTCGGTCTGGTGTGTTTCTCCTTGAGGTGTCCTTGGGCTAGTGGTGGCCCTGGTGAGGCGTTCTCGTAAACGCGCTGCCACCGTGGGTTCTGGGCGAGTCCTTTCAGGGTTATCCAGGGGGGTCAGTGCTTCTTGCGGCTGGCTCCTCGTGCTCCTGCGGTCGCTAGCGGTATCAACCTGAGGGTCAGGCGACATCCCCGGCGTTGTAGTCGCACTTCGCCCTGCCGTAGAAGTCCTATGGTCGGGTCGGCTGGGTGGGTTTCCTGCATCCATAACGGTGGTTGCTTCTGTACTTTTGGTCCGTTGGGTTATTAAACCAATGGTTAGAATCAGGATAATTCTTCGTTCCAGCTGTCCGTTCAATTATTCCTTGAGGTTTCTAAGTCGGGAGACCAAAATTTAACGCAATGACGGGTTAAGTCAGCGCACGGGTCTCGACCGGTGGTAGCGTGGTAGAGCGGGTCGTAAGGTTCGAATCCCTGACGGCAACACTCTCAGAGTACTTGCTGCAATTGGCTGGCGTTTACTGCGTAGTATTACGGGTTGGAGCTACGGAAACGATGGCTTGAAGACCAAAAGGTGGAACTAATATACCAAAGAGGGTCATTTAGTATTCTAACGTGGCCTACCGTACTCTAAGGGAGAAGCGTCACTCGAGCCAAGTAAATAGTACTAGCGAGGCGCTGAGATCTCCCTGGCACTGTAACGCTAATCTATTACACTAATTAAAATATAATAATAGTTTATATGAGTCCGTCTGAGGTCGACCCGTCCACGTGTCATCTGCAAGATCCTTCAGGGCCCGGAAGCTTACAGGGCTCAACCTTTATCATCGCTCCTTCACATCTATAAAGGATCTGGGCTACTCTTAACTCAAAATTTTCGAGTAAGTCATAACAATTATTAGGTTCAGTCTTTTTGATGACCTGTGTGGGATCTTTTGATATCGTTGCCGCACGCAGTGCAGAACAATAGGGAAAATGTGTCAGCGATACGGATATTATCCTTTTCGTCTTTTGTTGGTACTAGCACTTGCCGTTCACAAAAAGCGCGGGGTAAAGTTTAATTTTACTCTGATAGGACATTTCTATTTACGCCTGTTAGATAAGTATGTTAGTAACTCACGTAAGTTTTTGAGCACCTTTTCAGTTGGCCGAAGTATAAAAGCCAAACAAAATTAATAGTAGACCGTAGGGTAGATGTGATAACATAAATGAAAAGAAGAAGTGGAGTAGTCTGTATGTTCTCCAATAAGACCTAGATACCCAAGTTCGATTCTCTGTGTAAATTCGAAGAAATGAGACCGTTAGGCGACTAGGAGTGGACGCAAGTTATTGTCGGTGTCAAAGGGCGGTTACGAAGGCTGACCACAAAAAATGTTATTGAGGACTTACTCGATTCTAGGTGCAGGGATTCCCAGTTCGACCGTAGTTCTTCACTTTCGTAACGGTAACAAAACAATCATTTTTTTGAAAAACTACGCACTTACGATCACCTTAGATTTGTAGAAGTCGCAAAGAGTTATTCCATAACGCGATGAATCAAAGCGGAATTCATCTAAAAGATTAGCTTATTTCGGAGCAAGCTAGTAGCCGTGATAGACTTGAGCGTCTTGAAGCCATGCTGATTGATTTTCGCTAACCATCGGCGATATTTAAAGAGCCGGTAGTCGAATAAAAACAACTACAACTCTTGAGATTGAAATACGTCGCGCCATTGAGAAACCATTGGCCTTAGTCTAAATTCTCTGTGCTCATGTAGGGAAGAGAATATAGAGTAGAGTCCGAAAGAATCCACAAGTAGGGTAAGATAAGGGGGTTTGCTCAAGCCATATCTATGAAAAAAGTATGGGATGGTCTGTGATAAATGAATTGCACGATCTGCAGCGAGAGCAGCTGAAAGTAGCTCTGCCCCAGTAGAGAAGAACGAAAAACAAATTTGTTTCGATGAGTGCTAGTCTATCAAATGCAATATATTTGCCTTCAGATCACGAAAAGTAGGCCAGAGACTAGCACAAACTGTCTATCAGAAGTTGTACAGGTTGCAGCGTCGCTGAAACTTTTCAGTTCGATGATTGAAGTATTTATGATCTGGAACGAGGTAGCCTCGTAGAAGACGAAGGGTCTAAGACTCTTTAAATGTCACAAAACACTTTTAAAAAACGAACGCTACTTACGCTAAGGCTGAAAACTTGCTGTTGCAATTTATTCGCAACAAACAAGGCCTAAAGTAGCACCCCGTGTCCAAATAACTTGATATTCCCCCTGAGAATGTGGAATCTTTGAAGTTCAGTTTCTAAGAATGGCGAGTTGTTCTGCTTTTCTCGGGCCGGGAACACACAGATTGAGTTCACTTTGTCCACAAATTCCCCCATGGACACTTTTATGGAGTATTACGGTTGATTAGAGGTAAACAAACGGTTCAGTACGATGTCTTTCGCGCAAGAGAATCGTCCAACGTCAAACTCTGCAGCTACAGAACCATAGAATGCATTGAGTTCTCCGTCTCAATCGGCAAATAGCATGTTTTCTACAATCTTTGTCAAGGTAACTGCGAGACTTTCGCCTCGCCATAGTAGGAAGAGTGCGTGATATAAACCAAAACGGTAGCAAGGGGGTGTAACACCTGACGGTTCTAGGGAGCACGCGATGGGCTCGACCTAGGAGGGGGAGATTGAGGATACCTATAAGTTATGGCCGCACGAGCCACTGAAAGGTACAACAGGAACGGCGGGCTTACTGAGACCACGCTTGTAGACGATGATACACAGCGCACGCGGGTCTGGGAAACAGTAAAGACACTAGGCTTTCATTTATGGTCGACTGTAGAAACCAAAAAGGGGTGAAAGTAGTCTAGTAGGTGCTTTTCTTTACAATAATTACAGGGGTGGCCATGCTTGGTGAAGATATATATCTCACCAGCCACCCGACCTACGGTGGCGCTCCTCGCCACGTGGCCACGAGGAGGTGCACTTAAGGTGCGCCTCCCCATCTACTTACTCTTATCAAAATAATACTAACTTAGCGAAAAGCAAAGCTAATTTCTAACTAGACCACTGTAGTACACGGCGCATGCCGGCAACCATCCAGGTCTGCCACATGGCATAAATATTTCATCGGTGTAGCTCACTATACTACAGAGTGTGAGATAGTTCCTAAAAGCATGATTGTACCGAGCGGTTGAACGTCATGTGTGAGTGTACCACGTGAGCGCACGGAAGCACCGGCTGGCGGTAGGTAAAATGGGCGGTCGCTGCCACCAGGCACGGTCAGGAACGTGCGAAGGGTAGGAACGGCTTGGATACCTGTAGAAAAACCGTTCGGAGTAGTCGCTGATCTGCGCAGAAGTCGAAGGCAAAAGGCTAGGCGTGCTTCCAGTTTACTGCGAAGGGTGGCGGTCGAGCCCCGGTACCTTGGGGCACCGGAGCTCAGGTCGTAATCTAAAGCTTACCCTATTCTAATGAATAATTAAATTAATTACTAAAGCTATCCCAGTGTTTATCCACGTGTACCCGTGCCGTTGTTGTGTCCTCCGTTCGACATTGGTTCGTTCCTTCCCATCCCATCATCCACGTGTTCCGTCCACAGCATCTACTTTCGGGTTGGCGGCAGCCCCACGTGGGCGCATGGCCGTCAACAGCCTTGCCAACACCGCCGTCCGTCCGGTATGCCATTCTGGCTCATCCCCGCGGTTTCGCGACTATACGAAGAGCTGCGAGATCCCGGTTGCGGTAACTATTATATGGTTGAGGAGCCAGTCCTCGACGCAGAGCTCCCGTAATCTTTCAGAATTCACGAGAGCGTACGCTGCAACTAATACTTTCCAGATCTCATGGATCGATTTGGTCCCGCCACGTGGCGGTCTCATGTATATGTCGCCCTGGATGGCACCTGCTTGCAGGTTTGTAGACTTTATATCATTGGCCGCAAAGCAAAAGAGGAAGAGACTCTTTGTCTTTACCTTTCTTACCGTTCGATACAAGACGTCATTTTAATATGAGCGCGCCGCTTTCGCCGTTTCTCTTGATGACGAAGAAATGATGAGACGAGATAGGGTTAGCGTCTTGGATATAAAGCGAATTGAAGCAGGTTGTACGCTTTCCTGTCTCGATAGGCGTTCTTTTCAATTGCGATTGTATCGTCCAGGAGCCATCGAGAGGCCGTCTGTAACACGTGGTCAGTTGACGGTCCGTTTCGAAGAGTATTGCGAGGATATTCGAATAAAGACTGAGCAAATAACTTCACGTGGGTTGGATTCGCTTTTAAAGTGGCATATATGCCAAAAACTTTCGGGTGTGCATTGAACCTCCTTGACAATCATGATTTGGACAGATAGGCGAGGTCGACTTGGTAATCATCTTATTGTTGAATGTCAGCTCGAAGCTTTTAGTCGATATCACCAAAAAGAAAGGGCTTTACATTGGGACCACTATTGGTTACGGAACAGATCAACGACCAGTTTCCTTGCCTACGACAGATTTTTCTTCCGGATCTTCTTCGAGAAGAAGATTGAGGCCGAGCTCGTGACGCTGAAAGTTTTTCGAAATAGAGATTTTTGGTTTATGTCGAAGCTTTTCGTAGGCAATAACTTATATGTTGCCATCTAGAGATTGAACCGAAGAGAAGGATACTAGGTGATCGCATGACTCCTTCACATACTGATGCTGAGAGACGCCGCGCTTTTGACCTAAACGAAAAAAAAACAGAGGCTTGGGGAACGAGTGCTGTTCTCGACAAGAATTTGACATCTTTCAACCTGAGAAAGCGATGCAAAGCATGGCGTGTGGTTCGCTTTGCATAGACAGATACAAATTTTCGTTTATGGGGCTTTTGGGAAAGCCAAAGATTGAAAGTGTGTATCCACGAGCGAGTTTGCAACTGGAAAATTAGGTTCAAGCCCTGTAGAACGTTCCTCAGAAAGGCTGCCTTGCTAAAAATCTAAATGTCAAAAAGGGCCTAGTAGTCCCGTCACTATGCGTATTGGTGATCCTGTATCATTCGTTGGATGAGGTAACGCAGTGAATCATGAGAGGACTCTACAATACCAACTTTGTTGTGCCTTCTTGCTGGTCACGCAGAAAAATTGTTGTTTTTTTTCGGCGTAGAAGAGCATTATTTCTTCCTTGTCGAATCGAAGATCTCTAGAGAGCTTCTTCATAGGGCATTGTATAGAGATCCAGTGCGTGTATATTGAACCCTTCATCTCTTTGATTGAGCGTGACCACGACAGAACCGCTAGTGTGAGTCAAATAGCGGCGTCTTTTATGTGTAGTATAGGAACATCACATATTTGGCGTCCTGAGGACGCCAAACATGCCGCAGAAGCGCTGCTTGCGCTTCTTATGCTTCGTTATGAGGGTCAAGATATCTGTGGCTGGCCGAACTTGGGCCTCTCAAATAAAGTCATGTTGAATGTAGCAGTTTGTTTTTCAATCCTTTTCTGGCTTTTTTGACACCCCAAAGCACGAAATTGAGCTCACAAAGGTGTTCCGAAATGAGGCGTTCTTATTGATAATACTAAAGAAACTCAGCTACAGGTTGCGATGTTACGTTACTGTTGAACACAATGACCGAATTCTGCCTGAAATGACAGCGTCACATACTTCAAGTCTTTTAATTGCGTCACGTTCAAGTTTCAGTGAAATATGTTTTTGTTTGGACACTGTAGGTAAGAAATTTGCTGAAAGAAAGGATCGTTACTGGCGAGGAGACTGGTCTTTGTCTACGGAGGTCTCCTCCATACCTTCTGCGTTTTGGAAGGACACAGTGCTGTGGGTGCAGCTGCAAGAACAGTTGGAATGCGTGTCGAAGAAATCTTCCCACTTTCCAATCATGTGTACAACCTCCCGAAACTTTCTGTCGATGAGAAACTGTGTATTGGGACAGAGCCTCCCAGAGCTGACTTACTCGTATGCGTCAGGGCACTAAAGGTTCTTGAATAGATGGTATTGTCGAGCATAAAAGAAGTTGTGGGGCCACTTACCATTAGCGATTCAAGAAGCAGAATTGGCGAAGTTATACATTCATTCCTAAGTGTACTCAATGCGATGGGTTTGTTTTTTTCATACACAGCATCACTGAAAGATACCGGCAGAGCCTTATTACAGAAAGAAAAGGCACTGGTCCCTAGAATAATACAAAACTGGGACGACGTTACTGTTCCAACCCTGCATTTTGGCAATTTGGATATCATGCCCTTGCATGTTGTGAAAGGCGATGGCAAGAAACTGCAAAAAGTCAACGGTTCGCTGCTACAAGAGCATGTGTGTGAGCAGAAGGTACAAGGGATGCGTACAGAACCTCTACGTAAGATAATGAAGCTAGGGTCATTGAAGGAACATATTCGTTTTGGGACCTGGGAACAGTTTGTGGAGAACTTTACAAACACAGAAAACACATTGATTCTGCAGAAGTTCAATGATATTGCTTTCCGTCTACTTTCCATAATCAGAGGTCAGCCAATAGGTGGAATGGAAGCGACGGGAGAGGAATAAAACTCATCGAGGAGGATGGAATTCAACTATGGTGGTGACGGTTGCCCTGTTAGCTTCCGCACATTGCTTTCTCCGTTTGCAAGCCTCATGGGGGTTGGGACGCCGATGACGACTGGCTCAATGAACAAAACGTTGTGTACGTTGAAGCTATCTGAGACTCTGCAGCCGATACTCTTAATTTGCGTCGGTTTCTCAAGTTAATTCAGAAACACCTACGTCATGGACAACCCGGGCGTCCACGATACATTGTGCTAGGGAGAGATCAGCCATCTTATAAAAGGTTCGTGGACATGTTTCTGGAATCGGGGAGGAGACATAAGAATAACAGGGCAGATTCAGGCTCTTCAAACACACCTGGTGAGGGCGTGTTATGCTTGCATGAGGTGCTAGTTCCGTTCCCAAGTTTCTTCCATGCTGAAAAGCGAGCGATATACGCATTTTGAAAGGAAATGTTGGAAGTTCTACGTTTGGAAGACCTCGCCGCCGGTGTAGGTCTGTCGAAATCACAAGTATTCAATATCACAAGTCAGTCGCATGCGGGAAACAAAAGGGCTCTGTTGTCCAACCTGGCATGTGCACTTATCATTCATCTCATCGAGATTTTGTTGATTGAAGTTGGAACTCTTTACAATGCAGTCATCAAGCTTCATAAAGCATACGGGACAAAGAGGGTTACTGAGGATATTACTCGGAACGACCAAAGTGCGATAGACAAAAGGGAAAATGTTTCCAGCACAGAGGGGTCGAAGAACGGACTATTGAACGGGGAGACTTTCGAACTGGTTTTCAATGAGCAATTATCAGTCGGAAATGTCCTCAGAGAACAGATACAGCGTCGTTTCACAAAAGAGCCGAACAGAAAGCACTTAGTCGCTACATTGTTGTTCTCGTGCCTGCTTGCGACCATTAGATTCCATGTTCTGTCGATAACACGACACACGGACAACATAGAGTCATTTTTGTGTAAGCGTAATGCTGTATAACACTCCAAAAGTCACATCAAGTATCAAAGATTATCTTTGTACCATTTCTTCTTCAGGTGTATTATTCCTGGCACCGTAACGGAGGATCTCTATTTGAACAAGCCAAACCATAGGGTCATGAAGCTGCTCAGCTTCACTGGTCGTAGAAAGCAGGCAGTTGACAGGATGGGGTTTATATATGTGAATATGGATGAGGCATTACAGCTGTTGATAGTGCAGCATCTTTAGAGTCTAAACGTTAGCTTTTTGCGACATTTGGAGAATTCGACAGCGTGGTTAATGCAGGTATGAATGTTTAGAGCTTTGATAAGATAATTGAGATGGGCTTCAAGATAATGCGGAAGGAAATGAGTGGACACTGATGGAGGAGAACAGCACGGAGCTCTCGCAAAGATTTATATAAACGCATTCTAGTGAAGAACAGTATCAAGAATACTTGATATGATGCGAGACGCCGGCTTCCACAGTATCTCTCAGCGTAGGGCGAAGTGGTTGACGAATGTCTTCTGTACACCACCGCAGAGAATGAATGAAAAGGAGTACCAGGACAAACTTTTAAGATTATCGGAGAGAGGCAAGATCACATTGGAATTGCATGCATTTATTATCTTCCCGAATGTATATGGCGGGTTTTCAGAAGAAGATAGGAACATGCATTTCAGCGGGAGAAAGTTGAAGAGGTGGACGAGACCGAGGATTGTACCACGTGCCCCCCAGTCCATGGAAAAGGAGGTTGGTATCGCGTTGTGTACCACTGGGAACACTCTCCAAACTCTATCAGGTAACTAACAAAATTCATGTTCTGGGAAAATACCGAAAACTAAGGAAGCCTTCCAAAGAAAAAAGTGAGAACGTAGGCGAAGGGTGGGTAGAATAATAAACGCATTTCACGACGAAGAGCTCCTTCCAATGACGACAGGGACAAGTTTGTATTCAAAAGAGGTCATTACGAGATGGTATTGTTTGCACAAGAGTAGATACTTGATATCACCGTACGTGGAATGCTTAGTAGACTATACGGGAATGCCGAACAAAGCCATTAAGTCCAGGTTTCTTAAGTACGCCAGTAGGAACAACAGGGACATCTTTTAAGCCAAAAACAGTCTTCCCACGGCCTTTGGACATGTATAGTCTCATGGTAATGCACATAACCTTGTATCGCGCAATGTGGTTGAATCCGTCCTACCTCCCTATCTGACAATACTGATAGACTTTATTATAAATGCTTTGCATTTTAAGGGTGATACAGGAATGAGAGGTACCTCTCTACAAGACTTCGTCACCGGTAAGATGAAATCAGTTTTAAGACATTGAATTATCGGGACATAAGGAAAGCAGCTTTGTCAGATACATCTTCATATCGATGAACTCATCCTTGTTCTATCGCAAAAAAGCTGAAAAGATGAGAATGGACACTACTAGAGGAAAGTCGGATGATGCACACGAACTGGAAAGTGGTTGTGTTAATAGCACAATTCGGTTCGATGATGAGCTCAATGTGGCTTAGTCTTCTTTATTAGTTGAACAACGTTGCAAGGATGAATTGGCCTGTCTTTCTCTATTCTGTGGTGCAGTAGCTGTCTTTGAGTTAATGGATGACGTCCGTCATAACGGTACTGTGTTTTTACACGGAGGATCTTTTTCTTTACCGAGTGCCTCCCGAGAATGAAAGCCATGCGAATATAACCCACAGAGAACAGCAGACTCAGAGTATGCCGCAGTTTTCAAATGACGAATTTCAATTCGATCTGAGGGCGGTACAGCCAAATAAAGTACTGAAATGGTTGCAGTTCTGCGCTGTCGATGTGTGGTATTTACACCAGGTCACCATTCCTGTATTGGATGTACGGGTATTAGGGATGGAGAAGCCGAGAAGAGGTGTGTGTGTGTAAGCCGTACTCTTACTAGGGGCTTTCGCCACACTTAAATAAAAACACAAGTCGGAGGACACGTGTGGCGACATGATGGGACTATATTTGATGCCGCAAGAGTTGACATTATTTGAATTGGTATCGGACTACAAATTGAATAGATACTGATTTATTATCTACTGAAGTAATTGAATTGAGAGTCTGATATGTCTCCTGCTGAGTTAGACTGTCAAGAGTATGTGAGTTGGTTTTAGCAGGTTTACAACTCCTGAAGAGTATATAAAGAAATCGGACGAGCTCAGGACTTGAGAGTTCGGTCAGTCGTGTTTTCAAAAATTTGTAGCATCGCCTCCAGAACAATCTGGGTGTGGATGATCTCTGTGCCGCTACTAACTTCGAGTGTACTTCATTGGAACCGTCTGGTCTTTGTACTACAATGTTTGACGAAGAATTGGGGAAGAAGATTCCGAGGTTCTTCGCGAAGCGTGGTGAAGACTTTGTGCTTTGCACGATGTGCTTTGAAGCTCTGTTGGAGTCCAAGGAGCTGTTGAATACTGTTACTTCCGATACCGAATCAGACGGGGATATTGAAGCTTTGTCCTCTGAATTGAAGTTGAAGATTTCCAAAGCACGAATGTATCTTGTGCAATCCCTAGGGGATAAACCTCTTCGATCGATTGCCGGAGAGCGCAAGAACCTCTATAAGATGTACAAGAATTTGCGTGAACGCTATGCAACTCAGAACGCCGCATCTCGTGTACAACTTCAGACTGAGCTTCATCAACGCAAGTACATCGAGGAAAAGAAAATGTCAGAGTAAATTGACGAAATGGAATCAGTCTTCAATAGACTGGAGGCAATGGACAGTGCTGTATCCGATTCTATGCAAGTGGCTATACTTTTGGCCAGCTTCGGAAACATTAGTGAATCCCCGTATGGTCCTGTCATAAGCGCGCGTCACACGATGAAAGAGGATGACTTGACCTGGGAGAAGGCTACGGCTCGCCCTCTACAGGAATACACAACCCGAAAAGCTAACGAAGCAAGAGGATCTGGACGAAATGGATCGGCCAAAAAGGCTATGAAGATGATGAGCACAGTACAGAGTTACAATTGCGGCAAGTATGGCCATTACAAGCATGATTATACGAAGAAGAAGATTGTTCGCCGCGCTGAGGAGCCACGAAACCATTCCGGCTTTCACCAGGTTTCCTACAAACTTGTCCAAGAATTGACGCTGTTCTTGGGAGTAATTCCGCAGTTTGACGCGAACGGGGCGTGCGTCGGGGGTGAGGTCGATCTTGATCGGTTTCAGATTATCCGGTGGACCAGCTGATAACGAGGTGTGGAAAATGTCAACGTGGTCCTGTACGATGCCTTGCAGAGAAGTTACGTGAGAGGCTGGCATTCCCTGCGATTGAGCGGCGGATATCATTCCATTGACCGCTGTCACGACGTCCTCATGATGTTCAGAGTCAATTGGGTCAAGCAAAGATGGGTCTGGGAATATGTCATCCTCAGAACGTGCGACATGATAATTCGCGCGGGTTCTGTTCGGGTCCAAGCGTGTCCTGGAGCTGGAGTCACCGTTACTGCTTCTGTGTTCTTCTGAGTTCATGAATCGACTGACGTAAGCGCCATTGGGGAGCCTTGTTGGGTTTCCTACTCTCGAACAATCAGTGCCATCCAGTTGGCCGCGATTGTTGTCAAGCAAAGTCTCTGTGTCCACCCGAAGGTGTTGTAGCACAGGCAAGCCAATCAGCAGCTCCTCACAGGAGAGGTCATCGTCGGAAATGAGGTAGGAGCTATTGGCCAGGGCAAGGCTTCCAGAGGCAAGTTGGAGTACTGTGCGTGGAACTTGCCATGTCCGTGAAAACGCGAATTTCTGAGGCTGAGGTCCTCTCCTGAGAGCCACTTTGAGGTGCACAGGTGTGATCGACTTGATTCTACCAATTCCCTGAAGGGCAGCTCTCTTGGCGAGGCCAGGGGAAACAATGCTGTCGTCATTTCCATTACCGCACCTTCCGGTAGCCTTTAGGAGCGAGCTGCCGTCTGAAACAGTGAGAATACAGGATAGTGCATCTAAATTGGATTCCTTAGGGTCCTGTACTCGATTTACTGCGTTACCATGAGACTTTACGGCGCCAGAACTGTTACCTTGCCTCTGTTTCTGGGAACGTGTAGAACGTGCCTGACCGTCAGACGCCTTGAGGGCGGCTAGCTCGGATTTCATGTCCTTCTTCTGCTCATGTGTAGACTTTGTGCAGGCATTGTAGGACAATGCCCCCAAAGAGGAAAACCTACGAAAACGTCCGGATCTTCCTCTCACGAGGTAACCGGCGCGGTAGAGCCCTCCCAGGGATCGGCGCGCAATGCCGGGTGTAAGCCGGAGCCGAACCGTCGCGACGGGCGCAGGGAGGCTGAAAGAAGCCGAGAATATCCGCTGGAGCGGTGCTTGCGTATCCTCTGAGGAGGCAAAACCCACGAGAGTGGCGAGCACGACAGGTGTCAGTGCGAGCCGCAAGAGCGGGAATTGCCCAATGAAGGGGAGAAAAATGGGAACGGAGGCAAGAGGGCGAGGTTGACCACGAGTCGCAAGAGGGGACTCGGGAATAGCCGGCACTGCCGGGTGTAGCAAACCGTATACACGGGCGGAACCACGAAAGTGGGAAAAGATACCCAACACACGAAGGCTGCTTGAACGTCCAAGGGGGTTGGGAAGCCGTGCACCACGGGAAATCCCTCCGTAAGGAGTTGTATATCCGCGCAGGCGGTTCGACCCAGAGCCAAGATCTGGAAGACCAAGATCACCCTTGTTGGGGAGACTTTACTGGACCGGCGGCCGCGAGGCCAGCGGCCTAAGTACTGTAGTCACCGTAGAATAGAATAAATAAAGTCTATCCTAAATAGCTAAATGTCCGTCTAACAAAAGGGGCCAATCTGGCGGCCACATGTCGCGCGGGCGCTGCGGCCACGTGTATGGCTCCCGGTCCCGCCGGTGCATCACCGGCGTTCCGGCCATCGCCGTGAAACGGATTACTCCTACTCATAACGAGGTTGCACGCCGGAGGCTCCGGAAAAAACTTAAGTCCCCAAAAAACTCCCTGGAGGACGTTGCTCTTCATATCCCCCCCCTTAAGACAGGGCGAACACCTCGAAGAGGAAGTCGGCATGGCAGCTTGTCATGATAAGAGCGCGTCCGACACCGGGTCTCCGGAAACCAACACACTTTCACCAAGGATCCCACGCACGCTCTCCGCATCCGATTCCAACCACAGCACACCAACACGCACCATGTCCAACCCCGACCGTCATAACACATCCGCGACTCCCGCCCTTGGCGGTTCCACCGGCTTCCGGTCCGCGCCCCACCCTGGGGATGTTACCAACCTCGCGTACGAAGACCGCCGTATTGGCGCCCGCTTTCGCGGACAGGCGGACCCACCGCAGTGGCCGACCTACGACGCCCTTGTGGGTGCAAATCCGAGAACTCGGCATGGCTCCGCGATGTTGCGGTATGCGCCTTGGTTTCACCCATTGGCTGTCCGCGACGAGGATTTGATCCAATCCTACACCGATAATTCGGAGATGCTCCCGGGCGACCTGCCCGGCGTGGTGACCATGTCCTGGGATTGGCGTAATCGCATCGCCATCCCGGTACACCACATATTCCGCCGACGCGGTGAATCCTCTGCGGAGGCTCAGGCCGCGCTTGTGCGGATCGCTTATCTCAGGCACCATCGGGCGCCTTTCGAGTTCCTGATACCGCCAAAGGTCGAATTCGACGTCCACCTTTACCGCACTCGCGGGGAAATGTCGTACTGTGACCGTCTTAACGGATTGGAAACCCTCGCTTGGAGGGGCACACCGATCGCTCGGCAAGAAGCCCTTTGCTGGGCACGACCGATTCTTCGGGCAGAGTTCCGCTACCAACCGCGTCAGTCGCGCTCGAACTTCCTTCAGAACTTCATCCGCGATGAGCGGCGTTGGCGGGCCCGGACCGGGTATTTCGTACCGTACCAGACCACGGAGATTGAGCGCATCGCGCCTGCTCACCGACGTGGTCGGTATGTCAGTCTCCCAGACTGGTGGTCCTCCTTGGAGGCGTGCTGGGGTTGCTTCATTGAGCTGCCCCCAGTCTTCACGTATGTAGGGTCGTCGTTCTTGAACGATCCCCAGTCGGGGTGGTGGTCCGTCGTGGTAAGCGAATGGGCCGTCCGCACTGCGGCTTTTATCCTCGCTGAGGCGTACGACCAATACCGATTGTGGTACGTGCCACCGCGTGTGCGGGCTGCGATCCGTCGTTTGGACATGCGCATCCCCTTCGGCGGCGAGGCGAACGAAGAAGAGATGGTGGGCCTCCTCGAATTTGTGGAGGGGGTCCAGTGGGATGAGGTCCCGCTGGAGAACTCCCAACGCACTCAACCGCGTCGCGGGTCTGGCCCCGGATTCGGGAGGAATACCGCGCTAGCGGGGGATTTCATCTACTTCGACCCCTGGGATTACCACGAGATCAGCCGCGAGGAAGCGGAAGCCAACTGGCATGCGCCGCGTGAAGTCCCGGCCGACCACCCGCTAGGGTATGTCGACTCGAGCGACTGTTACCGCGACTATGCGGATGGTGACCCGATGGTCGAAAACGAACCGGAGGATCCGGGTTACGCTCCGATGGAGGGTGACGAGTCCGGCGAGGCCGGTGAGGAGTCCGTTGAATACGGTGGTGCGGCTCCATCCGGGGCTGCTGATGCCGTGCAAACGGATTCCTATCCGACTCCATCGGTGGCGGGCCCGCCCGCAACCGCCGCTGGCGCGGAGCGGGGCGAGGTCATAGCGCGCTTCCTTCGGGAGGTGGGGCTTCGCCCTTCCGAGATCTCGGGTGATGTGGCCGCCATGCAGGATTCCTTAGCCAACCGCCTGGGCGGGGGTCCACCTCGTGCGGAGAAATGACCGGAGCTTCCGGTAGAATGTAGGGCGGCGCCACTAGGGCGCCCTTGCCAGTAGTGAGAAATAAAAAGAAGAGGGTCGCCTTTCCGAGGCCCTTTTCCAAGTCCGCTTCTTTCTTTCCGGAGTACCTTTCTTCTACCAGGGTTCCGGCGTTGCAGGGAACCAGCCTAGCTGGGAGTTCCGTGTTTAACTGTGGGCGCTTCGCGCGCGGACCAGGTAACTGGCACGACCACCAACGACGTTGGGATAGCGTGAGCGGTTGCTTCCTTCCCCGCGTTGGGGCATGGACGGAGATGGCGCGTGGCGCCATCAGCCATTCCATTCCGTGTTCACGGTTTATCCCTCTTGGGCGTTTACCAGCGTGGCTGGGAGTGCGGTCTCCGCAAGGCGGTGGTATAGCATTACCGCAGAGCGCGGGAGGTGCTCGATGGGCTCCGGAGTGCCCCACTCCGGCCCGTATCCGTACCAGCGGGTCCGGTACTGGAGCACCCCGTGCCCATCGTAGCTATGTCCGACGATTCGGTCGAGGACGTACACCTGCACGTAAACTTGCCGGCCTTGCCGGGTGGTGGTGACCCGAGCCTCAGCGCCGCGTGGTGCTGGGCTCGTCGTCGCCCGTTCCGGGTCACCCGGTCTGTCATTCCGCTCTGCGGTTGTTGCCGGGTTGCCGGGGCTGCCGTGCCGCTTCGCGGAAGTTGCCGGCGCGGCCGGGTTGTGTTTCCGCTGGGCGGTAGGGGCTTCCCTGAAGTCCGCCCTTACCGCGAGTTTGCGGGGGTCCTTCTGTCTTGGTGACTGGTTCGCTGGAGGCCTCCGCTTGTTTTGCGGCATGCGGCGTTCCCATTGGTGGGCAGTTTCCGCCGTGCGGTGCGCCGCGGGCGGTGAGTGGTTCACCGTCCCGGCGATCCGCCTCCGGGGGGTGGCTGTCAGCCAATGACCGGGATGCCGGGTGCCCATTGGTCCGATCTCCCGCCCGGGTCACGTGACCTTGAGGACGGGTGGTCGGGCCGTCGCGGACAGTTGGCTCCGATTGTTCGGCAAGGGAGGCGGTTTTCGACTTGTCGTTGGGCCCCTTTTCCCCCATGGGGTTCGTACCGTTCTCAACGGAGTGGCTCGCTAGACCTGCTTGCGCAGCGCCCGCCGGAGTATCGGTATCGGCCGAAACGCTCGGTGTGCAACCGCGAATGTGCGGGGAGCCCTTAGTCGCTTCCACGCGATGCGGAGCGTCCGTAGGGTCTCCCTTCCCGGCTTCGGGTCTTCGAGCGCCTCGGTTCCCCTTGCGGGGTTGCGTGGCGGTCGGATTGACCGCCGCGTCCCGCGGGAGCGGAGTGGCGTCCGGCGACGATGCCGGATGCCCGCTCGGGGGCCTTGCCCGGGGTGTCCGGTTCAACTTCCGTTACGACGGCGATGCTTCCGCGATTGAGCGGGTGCCCTCCCCCTCCTTAGACGGAGCGACGGGTGATGGTGGGCTAGCCGCATGGCGGGTAAAAATACCGCTGCGCGGCGCCCGTAAGGGTAGCTGGCCGCGAGGGCCAGGTGTTTCCGGCATTGCCGGTGGTTCCGATAAAGTCGGTATATCGGAGAGACCCCGTGAGGGGTGCGGTACGACGGCGGGGCGTGGTGCCACCGTTGTACCCGTGGTATCCGAGGCCGTTTCGACGGGGGCTGATGCTTTTTCCGCCTGCGGCGGTGGGGCGGCTACGATGCCGTCCTGTGAAAGACGTTCGTGGTCGCCGTTCTTGTCCACCACAACGGTGCCGGGGAGGGAGGACACGACCCAGGACGGACCTTCAGCGACAGGCGAGAGCTTGTGACGCTTGTCGGTCCGGGGGTTGTAGTACTCCCGGCGAACGAACACGTAGGTTCCCGGCTTGGGCGGTGCCGGTAGTGGTCCGCGTAAGCGGTTATCAAAGTCCCGCTTGTAGGCGGCCTGGGCACGTTCCATGGACTTCCGGGCGACCGGTACGAGCTTGGTAAGCCAGTTCTTCCACTTGAGGCGGTATTGACCCACGGATGGGAAAGAGGTGACCCTGTGTTGGGGTTCGACCGCCACTGGCGGGGGTGTCCTGGAGAGCACAAGCTCGAAGAGAGTCAGACCGGTTGTCCGGTGAACCTGTGTGTTGTAGGCGTAGGTGATAGCATCAGAATAAATGTCCCACGTCATTCGGTGATCGGATACGTAGGAGCGTAGCGACGCGAGTAGGGTGCGGTTGAAGCGTTCCACCTGCCCGTTTGTTTGCGGGTGGTAGGTGGTAGTAAACAGGTTCTTGACGTCGAGGATGCGGCAGACGCCCTGAAAGAACTTAGAGGCGAACTGCTTACCGTTATCGGATAGAACCTCTATCGGAGGGCCATAAACGAACGCCCAGTGCGTAACGAAGGCGTTCGCAACCGTGAAAGCGGTGATCTTCCGTAAAGGTACGGTGCGCACCAGCTTCGAAAAGTGGTCAGTGATAACCAAGAGGAACTTTTTTCCCTTGCGCGTCTTGAGTAGAGGCCCGAGAACGTCGATTGCGACAAACTCGAGGGGCGCCCTTGCGGGGAAAAGCTTCATCCGTTTGGAGTGCTTCCGGAGTTTCACCCGGTTCTTTGCGCATTGGGTGCAGAACTGCACCGTAGCGTAGCAATCAACCGCCATAGCGGGCCAATAAAAGTCCCTTCGCAGGGTTAGATAAAGTTTTCTCCCACCGGAGTGTCCCCCGAGGGTCTGGTAGTGTGAGAGGTGGAGCACCCTGGTTTGCAGGGTGTGCGGGACCACGATCTGGGATCGGTGGTCCACCGTCCGGACGAGGTAACCGATGTCGTTTACCTCGAACGGGAGGTCCTCTCCACCGTTTAGGCGGGCCCGTATGTGCGTGCAGAACGGGTCGCCGAACTGTTCTAGGATCATCTCCTCGGTGGAGATGGGTACAAAGGTCCCGGGTACGGGTGTTTCATTCTCGCGCGCTGCGAGTAGCTCATCCATTTCCATTGTGTCTTCCCCGGTTTCGGGCCAATCCGACTCCGTCGGTGTTTCCCCTTCCAAGGTAAAGCACGGGATCTCGTCGACCTCCGGGTCGGCAAGTGCTTCACCTGTCGTAGGTAACCGAGAGAGGGCGTCCGCTTGGGTGTTCTGGGCACCGTTTTTGTAGACGACCTCGAAGTCGAATTCCGCTAAGCGGAGGCGCCACCGCATTAAGCGGCCAGAAGGATCTGCGATGTTCAGCAGCCACCTCAACGAGGCATGGTCCGTGTACACGGTGAAATGAACGCCCATGAGGTATGGGCGCAGAGTGGATAGCGCCCAGACCACTGCGAGGCACTCCTTCTCGGAGACCGAGTAGTTGCGCTCGTGGACGTTCAGCGTGCGGGACCAATAGCCAATTGGTTTGCGTTCCCCCTCGGGGGTGGTTTGGAACAGTGCGCAGCCCACCTGGTGGTCACTGGCGTCGGTGTCGATGGAGTAGGGAAGCCCAGATTTGGGCAAAGATAGGATGGGAGCTGTCGTAACTGCCTTAATCAAGGAGCGAAAAGATTCCGACTGATCGGTGGTAAATGGCGCAAGCTTCGGTGGCTGGCCCTTCCGCAGTAGCGCGTTTAGCGGAGCGGCGATATCCGAGAAACTCGGTATACACAGTCGATAGACGTTGACCAGACCTAAAAAGGATCGGAGCTCCGTTTGAGTACGGGGCTCCTTCGCCTCGCAGAGGGACTTGATACGAACTTGTTCGATCAATAACCGCCCTGGACGGATGAAGTGCCCGAGATACTTCACCGTGTCGGTGAAGAACTCGCACTTCCTCAACTTGAGGGTTATTCCTGCGTCTCGCAGTACGGTCATCACGTCCCGCACGTGGGTCAGGTGATCGTCCAGGTTTCTGGAAAATACAATGATGTCGTCCAAGTAGACAAGGCACGTGCGCCACTTGAAACGCGACATCAGTTTGTCTATTGCCCTTTGAAAGGTGGCCGGTGCATTGGTTAAACCAAACGGCATCCGCTTGAAGCGGTAGGAACCCGAGTGGCAAACAAACGCGGTTTTGTCTCGGTCCTCTTCCCGGACTGGGACTTGCCAATAGCCCCAGTTAGCATCCAGAGCCGTAAACACGGTAGCGTCCCCGAGCGAGTCTATACACTCGTCCATGCGCGGGATCGGGTAGGTGTCCCTCACGGTGACGGCATTGAGGCGGCGGTAGTCAACGCAAAACCGCCACGTGCCGTCAGCCTTGAGGGCCAGCACCACCGGTGAAGCCCAAGGAGATTGGGCGGGCTCGATGACTCCAGCACGGAGCATCTTGTCCACCTGAAATTCTTCCTCCTCCCGAGCTTTCGATCCCGCCCTGTAAGGGGGTTGTGCAACCGGACGCGCGTCCGGTAGCAAGTCTATCGGATGTTCGGTTGTATTGATCTCACCCAGTGAGCCGTCCCACATTGTGGTAAACTCGCGTAGCATTCCGCGTAAGCGGTCCCGGTGTGAGACCGGTACATGACTCAGGTCCAGGTCCTCGAGGGCCTTGATCGGGTCTATCTTATCGTAGCTCGTAGGCTGTGCCCTGGTGTCAGGTGTGGGAACCGACGAGGTCGGAAATGCATCCGTCTTGACGGTTTTATCGAGCGCCAACTGCTGGGCCTCCCCGGAGGTTTCTGCACCGGATACCGGGAGACCATCCTCGGTAGAGGGAGTTATTCCGAGTACTTCGGCAGCCGTCACCTTTGTAGGGAGCATCGCGAGCGGGTGCGGCGTCACAGACCCAATTACTTGGTTCTTTGTCAGCGTCTGGGGAGCCTTTCCCAGATTGGCAACCAACACCCTGAAAGGGGAATTCGGCGTGACTTGCACGATTCCGTTCGCAACGGTTAACTGAAATTTCTCGTACAACGAGGGCAAGGGCTGAACAACCCGAAGACCGTGTTGACGGGAATTGACTGAAACCATAACCTGGCTCTCCGGGGGTATGGTGACTGACGAGGCAATGCGTAGCTTTGTAGAATCCCGGTTCGCCGGTGTGGGTTCCTGCGCAGCAGGTAGAGGAACGTGTTTCTTCGATGCCCGCTCAGCGGTTGACGAACAATGGGGACGGTCGATCCGTCCTCAAGTTCCACCTGCTTAAGGCGTGGGCGGATGCCGTCGACAAACCTGTCGCAGTAGTCACATCCCAGTATAACTGGCGCGGCCAGCGAGCGGGACGCAATAAAAGTTAGTTTAACCACCATCCGCCTTAGCCTGACGACCAGGTCGATCACACCAGCCGTTTTCAACGGGTTGTTATTGGCATCTGAGACGTCGGGTACCGTTTCAGAACGGATGAGTGACCGCAATGGCGGGGGTAAAACCGATTTCACAATAAAGTTCGGCCCAGCACCTGTATCCAGGACAGTGAGATATCTCACCATAAACTGCGTGTGCAGACCAAGGTCAGCGTTAACCTTGTAGTTACGCTTGGCCATTACCAAGACTCTATCCGGGATCCGGTTATTTTTAATCCGTATCCACGGTCGACGCAAAACACCGAGGTGTTTAGAGTCCGCGTCTGCGGTGTCCTTCCTTGTCAGGATTTTCACCGGGGAGCGAGGCACCGGCGCCTCGGGCGTCGTCAGCCTCAACTCTGAGGACGCCTCTCCCGAAGGGGAGACTCCCTCTATTCTTTTCCCTGTACAGGGTCCTGGTCGGGCGAAGGCCCGACTTCCTCGGCAACGAGTGCATGATACCGTTGCACGGTAGCTACCGCAGGAGCGGGTTGAGATCCACCAGCGTGGTTTGGCGCTGGTGCGGCGCGTGCCGGCTGAGCCGGTTTGAACCGAGAATTTGGAGTGTGAGCCAATGCGTTGGGGAAGTCCGTCTTCGCGCGGAGATTTGACGTGAGTGGCACGGAGCCCTTCTCCTGCGGGGAGAGGGCTTCGTAATTATCCACTACTCGCGCCATATCGCGTAGCGATAAAAGGCATTGCGGGGAGGTGTGCCCGCGCTCGTAGCACAAGTGGCACACCAACGTCACTCCCGCGTTTCGCGGTACGGCATTCAGAGCATCGGTGTATCTTCCGGGTTCCCGGTTTCCAACCCATCCAGGGCGCTGACTTCGTGTCATTCCGTTTGAGTACGGCATACGGAGGGCCGGAGTACGGCGGTCATTTAGATAGAAGACCTGCCCGTTCTCCGTGTCCCTTGCGGTTGAGTCAACCGAGCCATCCGTCGTAGACGGTAATTCCGTTGTCGGAATAGATAAACCATCGTGATGGATGACATTCATATTGTCATAACCCTGTTTGCGGATGCCATCCGTCGCAAATGACGGTGAAGAAGAGTCTGACTCAAGCAGCAATGCTTTAGCGGCCTTCGACCGGGTTCCCGGATTGCGTGCACGTAGTGCATCTCCCTCTGCGCGGGCAAACTGTACGAGTTCAAGGTAGGTCACCTTCGGCTCTTGTTCCCTGTAACGGGCGACAAGAGTCTTGATGGCTGGATCCAAGCCATCAATGAACATCGTACAGCGTTCCCCAGCGGGGTATACATTACCACAACGGTGGAAAGCCTTATTCAGGCGTACCGAGTAATCGGTCTCGAGCCGCCGGAGCGTTGTCGAGTGTCTCGCAAAGCGAGTATTGCCGCTTGTATCGCGGAGTTGGTTGCGTAGGAACGCAGGAGGTACTGCACGGCCTCGGGCCAGCAGGTCACACCTCCTTCGGATGCTCGCGACGAGCCCCGAACCGACAAAAACTGATCTTCAGCGACAGCCCGTAGAAAGAAGGGTAGAGCCACGTAGGCTTGTCCTTCGTTCATTCCGAGTATATCGGCTTCCGCTACAAAGCGGTGTAGGAAATCCAAGACCAGAATTGGATCATCCCCAGTAAATGACTGGTTACGAAGTGAAAGCTGCATCCGCTTGATGCAGTCTTTCACTTTACCCGTGCCACGCGGTGTCCGACCTAAAGAGGAATCTTCTAGCCGGTAATACCGGTAAAACAGGAGTGTCCTGTACAGAGGGTTGGTGGGCTTCAAGGGTTTGAGGCCCGGATGTCGCCGACCCTTGGGGCGCGACCGGATGGCCCCGTAGGTGGCAGAGGACCGCTTTGAGCGGGAAGAGCGCCCATAACGATCCTGTGGGTCATCGCTCACCGACGAATCGGAACTCTCCGAGTCACTCGGTTTACCGTCCGACTCAGATTATGAGTTGGACGGGTGTCCGTGCTTACGGTTAGAATCCCGGTTCTTCCGGCTCTTCCGGTTCCGCGACTGGGTCTCTCTATGAGAGACAACCGGTCTAGCCGCGTTCGCGGGCGAGGTTAAAGTCCTCTCGACCGACTCAAGTCGGCTTCGGAGACGCTCGAAGCGATTCTCCATACCTTCTACGAAGGAAGACAGAGCGCCAAAACACTCGAGTAGTGTATTGACGTCCGACCGCAATACGCGGATATCCTCGGCTAACTCACTTGTAGGGGGGTTAGCGAGGCTTCCTTGTAAAGAGGTGAACTCCCTCGAGAGGGTATTGTGAGCAGCCCGCAGGGAGCGGAGCTGCTCTTCCAAGCGTACAATCCGCGCTTGGTCGACCAACCGCGGAGGCGGAGAAACCAGCGTTGCGATGGTCGTTAACCCGGAACCGGGCTGCGGGTCTTCAGTGCCGGTGACCGGTATCTTCCGGGAAGCCGGTGTTGGAGCCAGGGCCTGTGGAACATCAGTGCCCCTGGCATCACCGCTTTGGCGGGAACGGCTGCGTGTTGCAGGAGGCTCCATGCTAGGCGGTTTCCTTGGCATTGGCCACACCGTCTCGACGGAAGAATATAAAGCAAACCGGTGAGACCGGAGAAAACCCGTTAAACGGAAAACAACCTCAGAGAGGACACAAGCGGTCTTGACTTCTAAGTCGGGAGACCAATTTGTAGGACAATGCCCCCAAGGGGGAAAACGTACGAAGACGTCCGGATCTTCCTCTCACGAGGTAACCGGCGCGGTAGAGCCCTCCCAGGGATCGGCGCGCAATGCCGGGTGTAAGCCGGAGCCGAACCGTCGCGACGGGCGCAGGGAGGCTGAAAGAAGCCGAGAATATCCGCCGAAGCGGTGCTTGCGTATCCTCTGAGGAGGCAAAACCCACGAGAGTGGCGAGCACGACAGGTGTCAGTGCGAGCCGCAAGAGCGGGAATTGCCCAATGAAGGGGAGAAAAATGGGAACGGAGGCAAGAGGGCGAGGTTGACTACGAGTCGCAAGAGGGGACTCGGGAATAGCCGGCACTGCCGGGTGTAGCAAACCGTATACACGGGCGAAACCACGAAAGTGGGAATAGATACCCAACACACGAAGGCTGCTTGAACGTCCAAGGGGGTTGGGAAGCCGTGCACCACGGGAAATCCCTCCGTAAGGAGTTGTATATCCGCGCAGGCGGTTCGACCCAGAGCCAAGATCTGGAAGACCAAGATCACCCTTGTTGGGGAGACTTTACTGGACCGGCGGCCGCGAGGCCAGCGGCCTAAGTACTGTAGTCACCGTAGAATAGAATAAATAAAGTCTATCCTAAATAGCTAAATGTCCGTCTAACAAAAGGGGCCAATCTGGCGGCCACGTGTCGCGCGGGCGCTGCGGCCACGTGTATGGCACCCGGTCCCGCCGGTGCATCACCGGCGTTCCGGCCATCGCCGTGAAACGGATTACTCCTGCTCATAACGAGGTTGCACGCCGGAGGCTCCGGAAAAAACTTAAGTCCCCAAAAACCTCCCTGGAAGACGTTTCTCTTCAGGCATCAATCCAATGCAGGAGTCCTTGCCGTTTGCATGGATCGGAGGGGCATTGTGGGGCGGAACGCTTCGATTATGCCTTCCTCAACGTGTTCTCCTTCTGTTCGGTCTGCAAGTTGTCCGTTTCGGGTAACTTTCTGGGTGTAGACGGTTCTGATTTCCGATAACCATGCTTCGTGCTTGGGACTGGCCGTGTATCGATCATCTCAAACTCTTTTGACACACGGAGGGCGTGTTGCATGAAAACACGAAAGTTCTTTTTCAGATCTGCATACGCAAATTGGACGTCCGTTTCCAATCGTACAAGAAGAGATTTGGGCCTTACTGCAGATATAATGTTCGATACGGCCGTCTTCTGCTTGGACTTGACTACCCAAATCAACCCATGTCTACGCAAGATTGATATGTATGAAGTAAAAAGGGATTCCATTCTGGATCGGGCAGACCTGTCTGACATATCGATCTTCAAATTCTTGTCTACTACCTCATCCAAAGCAGAAATCGTGAGGAATTATTTGCGCTCTTTGGATTTAGACTCTAAGTACGCTTGGAGAGCAGTGTCCGTAAGGTTTTCTACATTCTCTACATCATCGATGAAACAAAGCTCTTTTGTAGACTGTAGCCATTCGGGATCGACACAATGGTAAGATTAACCGAACGTACTGGTGCTGTGGTGGTGGAGTCTACAACAGCCAGCTGTAGTGCTCGAGCCTTGATTTCAGTTGCGTATTGATCATAGTGGTGCAAAAATGTTCGGATGGAGGCGGCATCGGTGCGGGTCAGTCGCGGGTGACTGACGGGCGTCGAGACGAAGCTCGTTTGTCCGAGGGGCTAATCGCTGCCAGCTGACGCGTTCGGTTGCGCATTGGATGCTGACATTGTTTCGTTGATCGAACGAAAGGTGTTGAACATCGAAAACTTCAATCGTTACGGTTGAAGCAGTGATCACTGTGCTGTTGCCGCAGCGGTTGGCGTCAACGAAAAAGCAAAGTTGTAGTGTGGTGGGTTCGATCCCCTCGTTTACTGAGATGTAACTTAGAGCAGTCTTAAATACTTATCGTGGGTGTCTACTGTGTCCCGGATTGGGACGCTACCCACAATGCTCATGTCTACTTTGGGTGCTATCCTAATTGTGGTGGGTGGCGTGCGCTACACGGAGCCATACACTACGGTATTCAAACTTGGAACAGGTAAACACGAAAATCTTAACGTGCGGGCCATACCGAATGTGGGATTTGACTCATACACAATTGAAGCCGGCTATTGACCAATCAACTGCGCAAACAGTAAGATGCTGCCATCCAAAACGAGCCAAATGTCGAATTTCGAGCATCATGCTCAATCGAGCAAAGTAGTCGCCGCAGCACCTATGTATGCCAAATGCTTGTGGCTTTGAAAACACGTAGACCATGTACCTTCGCAGACTCCGCACCACTGATTCCCAGGTTGTCAGAGGTGTGCCAAGGAGTCGGACGGTTGAGCAGGCCAGCCTCTAGAGAAGCTGGAAAGCAACTCTCTGTTCCAAGAGCAACGGGAAGGAGTGCAACAACGTGTACGTCCCACTGGCATTCTGGCATTTGTAGCGAAAGGGAAACGCACAATGTGCGACATTAGTTATCTGAGCGTCCTCGAATCTACCGCAAAGCACCTAACACAACGCGGAAAAGGGATTCTCGCGGCCGACGAATCAACTGGAACAATTGGAAAACGACTAGCAACATTATCGCTGGAAAACAATGTGGAAACGAGAAGATCTCTGAGAGAAATATTTATTTGCGCGCCTGGAAATGAAGAGGCGTACGCCGGCATCATTCTGTTCAAAGAAACGTTGTACCAATCCGATAGTAATGGAAAAGCTTTTGTATCAATTCTGAAGGAGAAGAACATTCTACCGGGCGTAAAGGTGGACACTGGACTGAGGGCGGTGGAAGAGTCGAGCGGCGAGACGACGACAGACGGGCTTGAGGACCTTGCAGATCGGTGTGCGGCGTATTTCAAGCAGGGAGCTCGATTCGCAAAGTGGAGGGCGGCGTTGAGAATTGACGTGGAACGTGGGCTTCCAAGCGACAGGGTGGTAGAAGCAAACGCGAAGCAGCTGGCGAAATATGCGTACATCGCGCAGAGACAAGGGCTGTTGCCAATTGTGGAACCGGAAATCGTCATTGACGGCACACACGGACAGGAGGTGAGCGCATCCGTGGCGGAAAAAGTGATGGAAGCGGTTTACAAAGCTCTTGAGGAAGAACAGGTGGCGTTGCATCTGACGCTGTTAAAACCAATGATGATCATGGCAGGCGTAGGTTGCGAGCAGCGCAACACGACAAGATGCGAAACGATAGCCAGCGAGACGCTACGAGTGATGAAGAAAGTGGTGCCTGCGACGGTGGCAGGCATTGTGTTCCTCTCCGGCGGAATGAGCGAGCAAGAGGCGACGAGAAATCTAAACGCGCTGACGCAACTGGGCGAAACACAGGGCGCCCCGTGGTGGCTGTCGTTCAGCTTTGGACGGGCGCTACAAAACTCGGCGATGAAGGTGTGGAATGGGGAGGCGCGAAACAAGACGCGCGCCATGACAATGGCGACCGACGTGGCCAGGGCCAACGCGCTGGCGCAGATGGGACGCTTCGTCGGGAGGCACCCGGCGTGCGACGACGGCAGCAGCCTGTACGAGGGCTTTCGCGGATGGCGCGGCCGCTCGGCGCCGCCAGCGCCAACGCGCGCGTGAGCGTGAGCGTGACGCCACAGAGTAGTAGCTAACACGTATCTTTCGTTTGATGGCTTGCGCTTGGCCGCTTGCGCTTGGCCGCTTGCGCTTGGCCGCTTGCGCTTGGCCGCGTGCGCTGTGCGCAAAGCGAAAACGGCACGTGTGCACGTGGAACAGCTGTCCACGCGTGAAGCGGCGATCTGCGGAGAGCGACTCCAACCGAAGCATCAAAAACGCGACGCCTCGACTGCGCGGCTTCAACGTCTCCGCTGCCGTCGCACGAGCGTTCTGCGTTGTGTTCGAGTGTCGTCATAGCAACGCTGACGCCGTGCTTCACTTCACGCGGCACAGGGAGCGCTAGCACGCCCGTTTCACCGTTTCACGCTTCCTTCTTCCTCCTCTTCGTAAAGCCGTCTGTCACTCGCCTCTCTCTCTTTCGTTACATGTTTCCCTTCACCGCGGCTCCCGCCCTATCCCCCCCCCTCTTTCGCATCGGCCCTTCCCCCACTACACCCCCTCTCATCTCCATGCCATCCTCCGCCTCCGCCTCCGCCTCTGCCTCCTCCTTTTCCTCCTCCTTTTCCTCCTCCACCGCCACCCTCCTCCCCCTTCCCCCACCGTCTACCCTCCACCCTCCGCCCCCATCATGCCAGCTTCAGGTCTCACCCTCGAGCAATGCCAGCAGTACTTCCACCTCCCCGTCGCCCAAGCCGCCCTTCGCCTGCACGTCTCCCGCCCCACCATCTCCAAGGTGCTCCGCCGCCACGGCATCACACGCTGGCCCTTCCGCAAGCTACAGGCTCAGGCCAGAAATCCGCGCCCTCGCCTCTCCCGCGCGTCTGAATCCCCGTCGAATAGGATCATCCATCGCCCTTTTGTGCAGGCCGCCCGTCTTCGTCAAAGTCTGGCTCGCAATCTCACATCCTCTAACCTTAGACGCTCCGCCGTCCCCCACCACTGCCGACGCCCCAACCCTTGCTCCCGTTCTGCGCAATCCATGCGCCCCGTGTCCGTCTCTCCGCCCAAATCGCACACGGCGTCTGCTGGAAACTCAAAACTCAACGCATCCGTATCCCCCCAACCGCTACCTTCGCCTCATCAATCGCCGTCACGTCGCCCTTTCTCCCCCCTGATTATTACCACCCCACCGTGTTCCCCATCTACTCAAAGCCGGGATCGCACTGCCGCTGCGCACCTCGACCATTCGCTCATCCCCTCCTCTTCAGCGCTGCGACACGCGGCCCCGCAGTCACCACACCCAACGTGCCCATCGTCACCGTCGCAAACTCCGCTCCAAACCCCTCCGCAAACTCCGCGCTGTGCCAGCCCTGTGCTCAACGCTTCGGCTGCTTTGTGGCCGCAGTGCGAATTGTGGGGCCCACCGCGACCATCAAGCGCAAAGGCCGTGTTTGGCGACAGCTGGACTCGTGGCGTGTTCGCCGACAGTGCGGAAGGTTCTCATTTCCAGTTTCTTGCCCCTGGCGAGCGCGTGTGTACTCCTAAACTATCGCAAAGCGCTGATAAGCAAAAGGAAATGTTTGAAAACTTTGGTGATGATCACCAGGAAGACCACTTCATGCTCAGCTTTGGTGATATCTACGACGAAGTGTACGATCCCGAAGTGCTGGGATTTCACTGATTGCAACCTTCGCCTTCCCCCGTGTTCATGCTGCTCATTGCGGAAATCACCGAGCTTCCGAGAGTCCACAAACAGCTCATTGCGTCTTCGCGCTGCCCAAAGTCCTGGATGAGCAGTTGCGAAGCGTGCTGCACGCGTGGGTATGAGGCACGCGTGATGGAAAGTCACGTATCGTTTTCGGAAGTGCGTCAGCGCATTTGCATCTTCGCCGCGTCATGCGTGCCCAAGTGTCTTGCTGATTTTTTTCAACACAGACATACTCACCCTTCATGACGTGCCTCATGCTCTCCAAGCCCGCTGATTGGCCCAAACTGATGCCGAGTACAAGTATCACGCCTCTGGGCTTATACCCAACCGTGCCCTAATTCCCGCCATCATATTTTACCAGTCAGCACTCAAACCAACTGTAGGCTTCATTGTGCAGTCGCTGTAGTTGTATGAGTCGCTATTTTCCTCCAAGGATCAGATGTGTTCACTGAAGCTTGATTAACCTTGTACACACACTCTTGATCTGTGTTCCCTGCCTTTCTCTCTGTTATTGGTCTCGGTGTTAACAGTTCTCTGTCCTCCCATTCAAAGTATCCATCCCCTTGTGATCCATCCTACCCACACCATATTCGTTGTTTGATTACAGACGGAGAAACTATCAACGCAAGATATACGCAACCGGACGAATAATGCTTCGATGGCGCACCTTATTCTTTGACAGAGATATAAATGTTTAACACTTGCTTGTTCCAAAGAAAACATAAACATACATTTCTCTCATCCTCCCCTTTCTTATGTTTAGCGGCGTTGGAATTCTGCCTTTCACGCCCAAAAACAGAAGGATCAGACGGGAGTTTGTTCAGAACTCCCTACCAACTTGCCTCTGTAAGCCGAACGAATGTTTTGACCTTTCGAGTATACAAATAATACCTTTTTGTAGTCGTATCGAACGTTTAGAACGTTCTTTTGGGTTTCATATTCCAAACACGTTCCATGTAATTTCCTTACATTTCCCCAAATATAAAAGGAGTATTCGTCAAAGTTTTGTTTTCCTGCCATATTTGGATTTAAATTAAAATAATCTGAAGAATACACCACCATTGCACCTGAGCTACTTTCGAAGCTATACGTCGGAAAAGATTGATTGTTGTACTTAACTCGCGATCAAATCAGATGTTTTCAGCATCATGGGACCCAAACGTTGAAGAGAAGTCGAAGTCCAATATGGTTCCACTTTATTAAGTGCTCCAAAGCCAACTACCGTATTGATCGAGCAAAATGTAACGATTGCGCAGGCAGTATCTGCAAAGCCCACAAATTTGCGTTCACACTTGTGTTTAGCGTAGCTCGATCACAATGCGTTCTTCTGGATTCTTCAAACTTCGGTAGCTCTGCAACGCCCCCTCTATCTTCAACTAGCCGTTTTATTGCAGCTCTCAGTTTTGTGAATCTCACATCCTTCAACCAAAACTACCTGTCAGGTTTCACGTTTATTCTCACACCACAACACGAACATGGTTCATCTTTCCGAAATCTGTTTTTCATTCTGAAGTTCTTTTTTAATCTTTTATGATATACCTTAGTACATGTTCTAGTCGGGTTAAAAGCCAAATTCGATGCTACCGTCAGCTTAAACAACTACTACATAAGTTGTGAACCCCCTCTCAATATAAAAAGATGATGAAAACGTAGTAGACTGCATCAAACACAAACATGGTGGAGTACTTGGCATTGAATACAAGATAGTGGTCTAAACTTATCAAATTAAAATACAAGAAGTGGTCTAGACTTATACAATATCTTTTACACCAAGACCACTCCTCAAAACTCCCCCAGACGACGGGGACTCCCCTTCGTCTGAGCGTCAGCGTATAAGTACACACAACAACTACAATACGATGACTCATAATGGTGACGCAATACTCGGGATATGTTCACGACCGCTCAAGCCAGATTCAAACGTATTTGAAATCAAAGGTGCCGCCGTCCGTTGCTTCACCTTGGCTCACACGGGAGGCGCACCTACCCTCTTACATTGAAGGAGCAACTACAGTTTTCTTGAAATCGTCAACAAACATACTACATACTCTAATACTGATGTTTGTGGACTGTCTAGGGAGCGATTTGTAGAAGGAGAGCTACATGAATGTGAATCAAAAACTGGAATATGTGTTCAGTTGAATTGAGAAGAAAGTCGGTTTCCAATGTGTCTACGGATTTGTCTCAACTTCTTGCAACATTATTAAAAACAACTAGATTGCGAGAGATTTCTCAAAAAAAGTTTTTTAATTGCATATAGTTGCTGCGCGCACTGCATATTAAACCTCACAACAGATCTGGAAAGGCGATAACGAGTTACTTAAATTGTCCAAGATGGGTTGTTTGTTTCAAAGACTATCACATAAACTGGCCTTTCAAAAACACTGTTCAAGTCTACTTGCGATGAAAACTTGGAAAATATATATGTAGTGCAACACCCGGTGAGGAAAAAACTCCACGATTTCGTTCAGAATCTTCTTACTTCCATGCAAGTTTAGCAAAAAAAGTGATGTAATCGAATAACAATACACAATTAGAGTGGAAGTCCAAAGCCAAAACGTCCTGATAAGACTTAAAAATGCAGAACAAAAAAGAGGTGCTAAAATGAATTGTTATGATTGATGTAGTATCCACGTGAGCATAGGACAAACGGAACCCAATACTTATGGAACAAAAAAAACAAATGAAGAAAAGAAAAAAACTTCTGTGCAAAACTCACAAAGAGAATAAAACTATGAAAATGCTATTGCAATGAACCTAAAAGTTCTTCAAGTCATGCATATGCTCTGCAACTCCATCGAAACCATTTAGATTGAACTTTTCTCATGCGAAAGAAACGTTTTTCCATTCGACAGCTATGAATAGAGATTTGTCTGTTGTCCAATTTTCGAGTTTGATCTAATGCTTCTGTGTCACACTTGTCTTTTGTTTCATGCTAAAAGACTTCAGGTTATAAATACTATAAGTTTTTCTTGCAATTTATGAACTTCAATATTTAAAGAGTATAGATTTTTTTATTTGCTCGCTGATGACGGTAAAATAGTATAGCCTCCAATAATCACTTTTTTACACTCGTTGGAGTCTGTGATTCATTTTAGTAAGGCTTCCATTTTTTTGTTGATTCTTCTTGGAACTCAGAAAAAGTTAAAATATAGTTTGGTGACGTCAAAAGTGTTTTGCATTCTTTTTGTCGCTCATTCTTCAGCATCAGCATGTTGTGCCATGATTCGTCTGTTTTCAAGTCCTGTAAGACTCTCCCTCGAGAAGTATATGTGCTTTTTTATGATAAACAAAAACTACTCGAGAGAAGATGGTGAAAAAGACTCTTGTGAAGGGTTTGAGACCTGTTTTGTACCTGTAAGTGCGCTAACCAAATATGTAAAATGATTTGAAGATAGATAATTGTGTAAATATTAGAAGATTTCGTGTATTTCTTGTATTATTGCTGTTAAAATTATTTGAGAAATATGAATGGATTTATATATTGGTTGAGGCATTCTAGGGATATCTAAAGATGGTTCTGCAGCATTAATTGTAATACTGTTAGCTAGACATTCAAAATCTTTTGTAGGGATATCGTTATATTGTTGAATAAGAAAGAAAACTTTGACTAAAAAACGGTATTCAAAAAGCCTCATATAGTCGGGAGCACTGCTTGATTTTTTTACGAAGTGTTCCCCACAACTAGAATAGATCGAATGCTCTCTCTGGATGATAATGTACACTCGTTTGTTGAGGGTGAAATGGTTTAAAACGTACCAACAGTATTGTCGAGGACACAATAAAGGGCAGTTTATGATATATTCGTTACTCCATCCACTAAAAAACGATTGTGCCCCTGCATTGCAAAGATGATGAAGATGATGTGGAATCAAGTCCTAGGATGTATCCTGGTTTTTGACCCATCACGATACATTTCAGAAAGAAATCATGGCCTTTATGTTCAAAACAGAACAAAAATTAAAAACTTTACAGTCCTGGGCCTGTGTGAAATACATTGTTCTGGTTTATATATATGTGTTCATGTATGTGATATTGAAAAGAAGCAAGGCGAGAATATCAACGTGCTTCAAAAAGGATCTAAGAACTGGAGATCATAAAAAGCAAAACAGTTCTGAAACAGAATGAGACTCGGCATGATGGATGTCCAGCTTTTTCGGATCGGGTGTTCTCTTTTGATTCAAAACGACCCAAATTGCCTTCCGTTTTTGTTTAGACGTTTTGTACGTTACGTGAATTGTTTGTCAAGAATCGGCGGGGTTCGATCCACCTGTGTTTTCAGAAAGACCAGCTGTTTTATCGTGGCTTTAGTACCACGCCGGCGCTTCTCGATCGTAGAAAGGCCTACTGTAGAACGGTACCTACACTTTTGCTACATACAAAAACATTCTAGGTGACAGAGCCCAATGTCCGTTCTGGGTTCCGTGTAGCCAGACGATGGAATCGATCACACGACGGCATTCAAACACCCCAGCATTACGTTGATCCTCATTGATCCGCCGCCAAGATTCTTTAACGTGACAGTTGCATTTTTTTTCTTTCCCTTCCTTCAGCCTCTACTCTTTTAGGTGGATGAAGCAATTGAACAAAAGTTGAGCCAAAACAAAAACAGGACAGCAATACAGTTTTGGGACTGCTGACGAGTAATAATTCTAAACCATTGTAAGAGGGGGAGCGCGGATGAAAAAAAACTGCGGATGAGAGAATTATGGCTGTTCAGCCCCGGGAAAACCTGGTCACGTGCCTCTGAACGGCCAGTATCATGAATACAAATGCTGGAAGAGAAGAGTATCCCAGAGAGAGAAAGCTCAGTAAATGATTTTTAGTGGAAAAGTCTTTGGTTTTAAACAAAACCAGACTCTTTAAAGTCAGACAGTTTTGTTAAAGAATTTTCTACGAATAGCGTTCAGAGACCGTGATGATCTTTGACCCTCATCAACCAGCTGGTGAACGTCTTCAACGCACCCAACAAGTTCGCCTTCGCTCCAACCTGAGTGAAAAGAGAGGCTTTCGCACCAGCTCACGTTGATATCAAGCTTTTGCATCGCGAGCAGCACTGCAGCGGCGGACAGATGGCTTGGTCGATATTTCAAATGACGTCCATCCACCATGGCCAACTCCACAAACATTTGGGCGCTTACCAACACGTTCTTTGCCACCTTATTGTGGATGCCTTTTGCTTCGAGTGTCTTCCCAATGCGGTTCAAGAACGTTAAGCAGTACGGTGTGCTCACCTCGAATCGTAAGGCATTCAAGATGGTTGCCTCCATCACAACCACGTCGTCCATGCTGAAAGCACCGTCCGACAATGTGACAAAATCTTTGGCAGCTGGAGCGTAGATCTCTTCGTACTTTGCAGCAATGTAAAGGCACACACTGCCGACCAGTTGAAGAGTCTTGCGGGTTGGTTCGTGACTATGAAGGAAACGATCCAGAATGTGAACACACAAGTGGAGGGAGCTATCCTTCAACTTGAGACACACGCACACATCAGCTATCCAATCAACTAGAATCGCTCTCATTCCTCTTGTGACCGTCTTGTGGGACTCCAAGAGGTTGCTGCCGGGATTGTGTCGTTTTTCGGCCAGGAGATGGTTCTTGTGGATAACTGCAGCCAAATCGCTTCCTTCCACACGATTAAGTTTGTCATAAGCATCAATATCGATGTACTTCGTATTCGTTTTCGATGGAAACATCTTGTGAACAGATGGCGCTTTTTCGGAGAGTACATGGTGATTATTCTTTGTGTTAGAGAAATTGTTGGAGGTTTTTTGGGCTTTGGCAGCACGCTTATGCGGGAACGAGTTATTCAAATTGGCGTGGCGGTTGGTAATGTCCCCCAAAGCGCGTTTCGGCATCATTGAACTTATCATACTGTTGATGGAGGGGAGGGGTGGTTGTGACGAGAAGGGAAAGCTGTTAAAGGTTGAATGCTTGGATGCTTTGTTGTTTCTGAATGTGAGGAGAGGGGCAGTTGCCATCGCCTCTTAAGTGTGGCTGATGTCAACTAATGTACCTGATTACGGTACTACCAAAACAGAAAGCCTTTGAGATCCAAACGGTTGTCATCGTTTTGGGAATATCGCCATTTTGTATGCGAAGAACGGCAAACCCGTTCGGGAGTTAGGAAGGGTTTCCGAAACTGGACTTGTTTGAAGTTGGATAATGAGCCGAAAAAATCATGTGCGATACCACAAGAATTTTTCATATGCGCTATGGTTTTGACCAAAGATTTGTTTGTTTGTGCTCTAAAAGTTGTGTTCGATTTCCAATGCAGTAGACGGAACGCAGAATATGAGCTTTTTTTTAAAGGACGATTAACTTCTCAGCAAATCTCGGGCACGGTTCGTTGAAGAAGTAAAGCTCAAGGAGTAGAGCTCAAGTAAAACATCAAAAGCTTTTTATGTCGTGTGTTTTTAGTTCAACAAGTCTGTCTTGGATTCTGAGTTCTGTGGTTGTGACGAGAAGGGAAAACTGTACGCGGTTGAGTGCTTGGATGCTTTCACTGTTGCTGCTGCCCCTGTCCCCTACATTCAGGAACAACAAAAGCGTCCAAGCAATCAAACTTTTACAGCTTTCCCTTCGCTTTCCAACCACCCACCCTCCCTCCCCCCCCTTAACGGGCGCAGCTACCCCAGCTTAGGTAGTAAGCGCGGAAAATGCGGGGATGGTGAGCGCAAAAAGTAGTGGTAGACACATCCAAAGCAGCTGGTACAGCTGAGACGTCAGGCCTGGCAGCAACAGCGGGTGCGATAAGGAAAGGCACTCACATCAGGCGCTGCTAAAAGGACGCAGAAGCTGGCAGAAGCGGGAACAACGGCGGAGGCGTGCACCTTGAGCTTTGAATGTGGAGAATTCTAAAAGCTGAGCTTGACGCCCAGGTTCCGAACTTGCACACTGGAGCAGACTATGGAAAGGAACGCGAGCGCTAAGGCTCTAGAGCTGGCAAGTGCGATGGAATAAGCGCCGCAGGCCTAATTTTTCTAGTAGCGAGTACGGCGGAGAGCGGTGCGGCGGCGGTGATCGCGGTTCAGGAAAGTGGGGAAGTGGAGAGCGCGACCGAATCAAGTGCGGCAGCGGCGACGACGATACGGAATGCGGCAGTGGTCACGGCAGAGAGGCTAGCAGGGACCGCTGCGATAGCGGTGCACGCGAGAGCGATAAGTGCAGTAGACAACGGAAGCGTCTGGGGTAAGAGACAGCGGCGGGTGCAGTGAACGAAACGTTCCGTTAAGGCGAATGACAGAAGCAGACTTTTGATATGCGACGGCATCATATGAGGCAGTCTTCGGACGCGAGCGGTGGCGGCAGCGGCTGCAGTTGTGGCTGGGGCGCAGAGTTTAGTGACTGGCGGCAGAGAATGTTGTAGAAACCTCTAGAAGGTTCCATAATGCAAGTGGAAACTGCTTTATGTAATAGACTTAAGCAGAGGCATCTAGAAGCTTCCATGAACCTTTACGTAGAAAATGAAAGAACTATCTTAGAACAAAATGGTGTGTCTAGAAAAACTTAGAAGTGCTTTAAAGCAATATTAAAAAAAGGAAAACCGAGAATGGGTCGAAGAAAACGAAGTCAAGTCAACACTGCACAGAAATATCCACGTTCAAGTGTACTTTAAACAATCATTGGTTATGAGCCCAGACGACAAACAGGGGTATTCTACTTATCGTCTACAAGTATACCGCAACTCGATGAGAAGTCTAATCACAATAAAAGACACTACCTGTCCCGAAATTCAGAATCGGGCAAAACAGGTTTAAAATCGTTCAAATCCGTCAAGAATTGAAGAGTACAGTACAGAATTGTTCAGAATACAAATCGTAAAAGACTGAAAATTGTACGATAGTGTACAAAAACGTAACTGGTTGCTCAAATTCGTTGGAAATCAAAACCAGAACTGATCAAAATCGTGGAGCAACCTTTCAGAAAAATTCAGAATTGTCCGAAAGCAGAATTTTTTCTTATATCCGATATTGAAAACCGTTCTTAGGGAAACGGAAAAAACTGCTAATCGCCATCAGCATGTATTTCAGAAAATATTGAATATGTGAGTGGAAAGCACTGACCCTCAACTTCACTTGTTCGTCGTCGTCGTCGCTTCACTATAGTACTGTTCTGTTACTGTATTGCTGTTTGACAGAATACTCGCGAAGCAAAACACATTAAATATGGGGAAAATTACAATGAAATTTTTAAATCTCATTGAATATGACTTGTATTCATGGAAATTTAGAATGATGAATTAACTACAGAATAATAATTATTTGAACTCAATCTTACAAACAAACAAAAAAGCTACCACAAATAAAAAAGTATAATAGATTTCAGTCTTTCAGAAGATGATAATTAAATCGTTTTGTCAAATCGCCTACGAAGAGAAGAACAGCATTGAACACGTTGTATAAATTGCCTGACTTCAAAGAAATGTAAAAACAGACTTACAAAAAAAAATGTATCGCAACATAGCTTAGGGAAAGCAATTCGACAAACAAACATGTTCCTGAACTAGAATATGTAAGAATCAGACTTCATTAACTGTGTGTTCAAAAATCAAAAGAGCAATATATTATGCTTATGTTTTGCAGTTTTCTAGAATCATACGAAGTTTTTCAAATAAAAAAAATAGCAGAAAAACTAACAATTGAAGATTTGCAAGTCAGAATTCTACGAAGAATTCTGGAAAATTGTCTACTTCAAAAAAACAAAGATTTGTTTCAATGAAAACATGGAAAGAAGAACCCAGAACTTTTCAAAACCTCAATAATATTAGAGAAAAATATAAAGAGCTTTAGATTGTTGAACCAAATAGAGGAGCTCCAAAAATAATGTGGACAACAAAAACTCAGACTCTATAACAAGGCATCGAAATATGCAAAAAGACGGTCTGGTAACGTTTTATTGGCTCAAATAGAAGATCCAAACAATTTAGAAACATGGAAACTGCAGTCAAGAGCATTGTTTTACATGAACTGCATATATAGGTGGTTTGTCTCCAACAGAGTACAAAAAATTGATATCCTTGCGATTATTGGACTTCTAAGTGAAACTAAAGCAACTTCAGAAAAAAGAAGTTTTATAATAATAAGAACAGAAAATTTCGGAAGGTAAGATTTAAAAAAACTGTATTTACTTCTTAAACAAGAATTTCAGCTAATATTTAAAATATTGCACAAATTGTTGAACGTGATTAAATCGTACACCTTCAGGAGAGGTCATCCAGAATAATTTGAGCGCATAACAGGAAAACTTTTTCAATATTCGTAGGGAATGATCTACATCTCGCTTCAAATCTGTGGTATAAACCGATACGGTAGCGAAGGGGTGTAAGACCAGACGGTTATAGGAAGCACGCAATGGGCTCGATCTAGGACGAGGAAACTGAGGATACCTGTAAGGTGTGAAAGCACCAGCCATTTAAAGGCGCAGGAGTACCAGCGAGCTAACTCAAACCACGTTGGAGGATGATTATGCACAGCTCACACGGGCCTGGAAAACCGTGAGGACACTAGGCTAACCTTCATGGTCGACTGTAGAGTCCAAAACAGATAAAAGTAGTCTATTAGGTGCTTTTATTTACGATAGAGACAGGGGTGGCCATGCTTGGTGAAGATATATCCCACCAGCCCCCGGCATGCAGTGGTGCTCCTCGCCCCGTGGCCACCTGAATGTGCCCTTGAGTTGTCCCTCTCTATCTACTTACTCTTATCTAAATAATACTAAATTAGTGAAAAGCTAAGCTAATGGCTAACTAAGCCACTGTAGTACACGGTGCATAAAGAATTCATCCAGTTCCACCACGTGGCATAATTACATCACCGGTGCAGCTCACTATAATACAAAAGACTACAAAAGCCTGGAAAATAAATATTTTATTTCTGCTGCCACACAGAAAACCTATTATGTATGGTGTGCAAGACTGGTATATATACTGAAGAATCCGTTTTAAAGCGAATATTAAAAGAGACACTGCTATTAGAATGGCGACAGGACTAAAACAAAAAAGAGAATTGATGGCAATAAAATGTTCCGAAAAAAATGGTTCAGAAGTCATTCAAACCTGTTAAAGATTTTGAATCAAATCTGGAATTCAAACACGCAGACTTCTGTGGTTCTGTGAAAACTCGGTCAAAAAGAGGAAATAATTTATCACGTTTACATATGATTTCTATAGCAAATAGATTGTTTAATGTTTTAAAAATGAAGTGCAACCCTCGTGAGGGCCGTTTTCCAGGACTTGGTTGTTTTTCCGCCTCGGGCGATACTTGTGAGATCTATGAGTAATACCGCTACTAGCGGGCTGGCGTAGCCAGGTGTATACGCGTTGTACGCGAAGTGCACCGGCGGCCGTGCGCCGTGGCCCCGATTCGGGTGTGACTTACCCACGTGTAGCACGGGTGGCCCAGGACAGGTTGGCACAGCATAGCTGGATATTTCTCTATTTATTTAGCTTTATTACACTAGGTTAGGGAGCTCTCTACAGTAGTCTACACTATATAGTGCCAGGGCGATCTCGCTCTGACACTCAGTAAACCTCCCCAACCAGGGTTCTTGGCTCTAAGTCTTTTTCCGCTTTCGCGAGTCTTCCACACTCTACCGAAGTGAAGCCGCGTTACTAACGGTAGACTTATCCACCCTGCGTCAACAGGAGACTCACCGCTGTTAGCGTGTATATCTTTCATACCACTGCCGTGTTCTCGCCCCAGTATTGGGTTTGCTACATATTTCTTTTGGCTCTCGTGGCCCATGCCCCCGATCGCCCCCACTGGGTGGTCCCCCCTTTATCACTTGCCCACTCCCGTGGAATACAGCTCATACCTGGTCTGCTCCCTTCTAGCATCCCGCACTCTCCCCGCTTGGCGTGCCGGTGAACCTCGGCCTTACACCCCGACTTAGTCGTGTTCACTCCGGAGAGGCTCCGTCGCCGTGCTACCCTCCTTGGAGGAAGACTCGGACATCTTCGTGTGTTTCCGCCGCCCTTGGCGTTGCACTACAAACTGGTCTCCCGACTTAGAAGGCTAGGGGGACCTGGTTTGGTTGTTTTTCACATTGCTGTGCTGTCTTCTCTCGTCGAGATCTGCTTTCCAATTTCTTGGTTTGGACCCACTTGGTGGAAACTTTTGTTGTCCTTTTCTTAGTGGTCAACGCTACAACCATGTCACGACTACCGTCGGAAGCGGAACCCGCGATCACGCGGAGCCGTTCCGTCAATGACGTGGTGCCTGCGGACCCTGGAAGGGTTCCCCCGCCGTTACCTCAAGCCGGTCCGAAAGGCAAGAGTAAGGGGTCGAACTCCTCCAAGAACAACAAGCTACCGCCTAAGGCGTCGAAGAATGGACCCAATTCTGGTGCTGGACCGGCCCCTGCCGTGGATGACCCGGCTCCTGCCGACAAAAAGGCCCAGAAAAACGAGTTCCACATCGACACCAACTCAAGTGTGAGGCAGCAGATCCGCGTAATGCGGGAAGCGCACAATGCCTTCGTGGAAGAGTTCGAAGCCCTGCGTTCCAGGTGTGATGGCTCTTCTATGAAGGAAGTGGTTGACGACCTCCGCTTGTGGCGGGCGGACGTCAACACCCTGTTGGAATGTTTTGGTGGTCCCGCCGCTTACGTGGAAGGTGTCGAGACCCGATTCAATCGTGTTAGCGCCCGTCTCCAGACGTTAGAGCAAACCATCTTGATGGAAGACGTCCCGGAGAAGCCGGTTGCTGTGTCGCACCAAGCGAAACACGAGAGGAAAAGGGACGATACCCGCCGTCGGCGTGGAAAGCGTGACAGAGATGACTCGGACTCGTCGAACTCCTGACGGTCGTCGCGTGGCTCTCACCATTCAAATGGGTCGGACTCGTCAGATTCGTCTTCTGACGATGGCCATCGCATGCGTTCATCCCGTTCTAAACGGTCGTCTGCCACCCAAGGTGTGATCCGCGCCCGCGAGAAGGGAAGGAATCACTCCGGGTTGAAGGAGCTGAAATGCACCTACCCCCTGTACAAGAAGTTGGTTTCTTACCGATACTTTTGGCTAGAGAACTCCTCTTTGGATCGCACGCCCCGTGGCACGGGTAGAGTGAAGGATTGCATAAATCGTATGCAACTGTCCCTCAGGAACCAGAGCTTTTCTGGAGAAGACCCCATTTTGGTGTTGGATTTCCTTGCGAGGTTCGTCGCCGAAGCGGATACTCTCGGTATGACCGAAGGACAGGCGTTTATTTCACTCCTGTACTTTATGAAAGGCCTCGCCGAGGATCAATACAACTCTGTAAGAGGTTCGTCTAGAGCCTCCGAAGGAGGGGTAACCTGCTGGCCAGAAGCAGTACAATACCTCTTGAGGTCCTACGTCACTAATCACGCGATTCAGTCGGCCATTCTCGCTCTTCGCGATACGCGCCAGAAGTCTGGAGAAACGGAAACCGAATTCTCGGTGGGGCTGAACAAGGCTTTCCACCGTAGTGGGAACGTCCACTCCGCCGGAGAGCGCTGCACCATGTTCATCGATGGACTGGACCCCGCTATCCGAACACTCGTGGCCCGTTACCGGGAAGACCGAAGGAAGACCACGTATCTGGAGTTGGTCCAACACGCGCAAGCGGAAGGTGACGCTTTAAGAGCTCGTGCCCCCGGACACAGGTCGCGAACCGCCAAGGCGTTGGTGATGGAAACGAAGTCGCCATCCCTATCGTTGGTTGCGATTGACCGCCCCCAACAGGAGTACGACAATGTACACTTCGCCCGAAGCGATATCCATTCGGTCCCGACAACCGAACTACCGTCTACGACGGACGACTCATATGACACGGCCCAGGATGGACCCCAGCTGTACGCAGACTCTCCCCGTGTTCACGGACCTCGCATCCCGTATTCAAACGGTGCGCTCCGACAGAGTCGCCCTGGATGGAAGGATACCCGCCAAGCAGTGAAGTTCACGGATGCTCGCTCCGGTTTGCAGCCCTCACGCCCGGGACTCATGTGCCACATATGCTACCAACACGTTCACATTTCACCGGACTGTATCCTCACCATGAGGGAAGTAGCCCGAGTAATCGGTAATTATGAGGCGTTGACCCCAGTGGAAAAGCGGATTGTTCCGATGACGTCGTATCTTCGAGCGAAGATCGATTTTCCACGGAGTATTCCGGAGGCAAATCCGCGCAATGCGTTGCTTTACCCTGCCGAGCAGGCTCCCGACCACCGCCCCGTTCCTTTAAACCCCGCCGCTGGCGCCCCATTGCTAGTGGTTTAGGATTCTGAGGCCCCGCCCCAGGCGGATGGGACTCAGGAAAACTGATTTCGGGAGTCTCCCCTTCGGGAGAGGCGTCCCCAACAGTGAGGTTGACGACGCCCGAGGCGTCTCCGCCTCGCTCCCCGGTCACAATCCTCACGAGGAAACAGGCCGTCTCAGACGTGGACTCTGAACACTTTTGTGTTCTACGTCGACCGTGGAAACGTGTTCTTAACCGCCGGTTCCCGGATAGAGTCTTAGTAATGGCCAAGCGCAATTACAAGGTGTATGCCGACCTTGGCCTTTCTACCCAGTTTATTGTTCCAGTCCTTACTGTTTTGGACACAGGTGCTGGTCCGAATTTCATCGTGGAGTCTCTGCTGCCCCCGCCCTTGCGGTCTCAGATCCGCCTTGGCGTGGCGCCCGACGTCGCGGACGCGAATAACAACCCGTTGTCAACGGTTGGAACCGTCGCTCTCGTCGTTCGCTTGGGCTCCTTCGTGGTGAAACTCGACTTTAATGTATGCCGGAAATTGGCTGCCCCCATCATCTTGGGATGTGACTTCTGTGACAGATTCGTTGACGCCATAAGGCCCCGCTTAAAGCGTGTTGAGATGGAAGACGGCTCGTCGGTCCCGATTGTCCGTCGTCCGCTGCGGCGTGCCTCTAAAAAGCACGTACCGCTCCCTGCCGCGCAGGAACCTCCACCCGCTTCTCGGGAGTCTACCAAGCTCAGCGTGGCTGCGTCTGTCCGAATCCCGCCAGAGTCCCAAGTATGGGTGCGTGTCACTTCCCGTCAACACGGTTTACGAGTCATTCAGCCTCTCTCATCTCTGTACGATGGATATCAACTCGCCGTGGCGAATGGAGTCGCGCAGATTGTCCCAGACAAGCCGTTCACCGTGTTCGTTGCCAATCTGGGCTCCACCCCCCAGTCACTGGTGAAAACCCAAGTTATTGGATCGGTAATGCCTCACCCCACCGCGATGGTCCCCACTAGGCTGACCGCTGCCGAAGTCCTCGGTCTCGTTCACTCTAAGGAGTGGGAGGAAGCTGCCGTCCAATCACCGAATGATTCGGAATCGCAACCTGCCGAAACAGAAAAGAAGCCCGTTCCGACGAGTTACGACCGGGTATACCCCGTGAAAGAACTCGAGGAACTCGACCTCGGTCATGTACCGGAGTCACACCCTTAAAGTCTGCGTAAGATGTTACGGGAGTTTACCACAATGTGGGATGGCTCTCTTGGTGAGATAAATACAACGGAACACCGGATAGATTTATTGCCGAACACCCGACCGGTGGCTCAACACCCTTACAGGGCAGGCCCCAAGGCTCGAGAAGTGGAACAGTTCCAAGTGGACAAAATGCCCCGAGCTGGAGTGATCGAACCGGCTCAGTCGCCGCGTGCATCCCCAGTGGTACTGGCTCCGAAACCCGATGGGTCCTGGCGCTTTTGCATCGACTACCGTCGCTTGAATGATGTTACCGTCAAGGACGTGTATCCGATCCCACGAATGGATGAGTACATCGACTCTCTCGGCACTGCTACCGTGTTCACGGCTTTGGACGCCAATTGGGGATATTGGCAGGTTCCCGTTAGGGAGGAGGACCAAGATAAGACTGCATTTATCTATCACTCGGGACTCTACCGTTTCAAACGGATGCCTTTTGGTCTAACCAATGCTCCCGCTACCTTTCAGCGTGCTATCGACATTTTGTTGGCCCGCTTTAAGTGGTGTACTTGCCTTGTCTATTTGGACGATATCATTGTATTCTCAGACAATCTGGATGACCATCTCACCCATGTCAGGGACACAATGACCACGCTACGTGATGCTGGAATAACCCTCAAACTGAGGAAATGTGAGTTCTTTACCGATACTGTGAAGTATCTCGGGCACATTATCCGTCCTAGACGTGTAATGATCGAGGAAGCTCGAGTGAGGTCCCTTCACAAGGCGAAAGAACCCGCTACCCAGACGGAACTGCGCTCCTTTCTAGGATTGGTCAACGTCTACCGACGGTTTATCCCTAACTTCGCTGACATCGCGGCCCCCTTGAACGCGCTTCTGCGGAAAGGTCAACAACCTAAACTGGACCCCTTTACGTCCGCCCAGACGGATGCTTTTAACTCCCTTAGGAAGGCTGTCACATCAGCACCGATTCTATCGCTACCGAAACCCGGACTACCGTTTTCCGTGGACACGGACTCTAGCGACTACCAGGTAGGCTGTGCGCTCTTTCAAACTACTCCCGAAGGAGAACGCACACCCATTGGGTACTCGTCACGCTCGCTCAATGTCCACGAGCGGAACTACTCCGTGTCGGAGAAGGAGTGCCTCGCAGTTGTGTGGGCCCTCTCTACACTCCGGCCCTACCTCATGGGTGTGCACTTTACCGTTTACACGGATCACTCGTCCCTGCGATGGCTCATGACCATCTCGGAGCCGTCAGGCCGCTTAATGCGTTGGAGACTCCGCCTCGCGGAATATGATTTTGAAGTGATCTACAAGAAGGGCACTCAGAACGCGCAAGCGGACGCGCTCTCGCGTTTATCCACGAATGGGGAAGCTCTAGCCGTCGATGATGAGGATATACCTTGCTTCGTCGTAGACGATGGAACACCGGGGGACCCGGATTGGTTACACGATAAATGGAACGAAAGCCCGGAATCGGATGATGATATTGACGCATTGCTCGTCTCGGACGATTCAGAGAAACCCCCGCCGGGTAATTTTGTGCCGATACCCCCGGATGAGATGGTCAGAGAACAGCAGGGTGACCCCTTCTGTACGAAGATTCGCGCCTGGCTTAATGGCGGTGCACAACTCCCTTTCGAGGTGAACGATCTTGGATACCTCGTCAGGACGGTTCAGTCATCCCCACAAGTCGTGGTGCCGCATACTCTACAGTCTAGAGTTTTGCATCTATCGCACCATGCGAAACTTGGTGGACACGTCGGTGGACGGAGGCTCTACCTCACTTTGCGAAGGAATTTCTACTGGCCCGCCATGGCGGTGGATTGCTACGCAACGGTGCGGTTTTGTACCGAATGTGCTAAGAATCGGGTGAAAATTCGCAAGTACTCAACGAAGTTGAAACTATTCCCGGCACGGGCTCCTCTCGAGTTTGTCGCCATTGACATCCTCGGTAAGCTCCTCACCACACGACGTGGACATAAGTTTTTACTCGTTATCACGGATCGTTTCTCAAAACTGGTTCGGACCGTACCTCCACGGAAGATGTCCGCTTTCACGGTTGCACAAGCATTTGTAACCCATTGGGTATTCGTCTACGGCCCGCCGGTTAATCTTCTATCCGATAACGGAAAACAGTTCGCATCGCGATTCTTCGAGGACGTGTGCAGGATTCTTGACATCAAGAACCTGCTCAGAACGACCTATCACCCCCAGTGTAATGGGCACGTGGAGCGGTTTAACCGAACGCTATTAGCGTCTCTCCGTTCTTACGTGGCCGACCACCCAAAGACATGGGATTTATATACCGACGCCTTGACGTTCGCGTACAATACGCAGGTACACCGTACTACGGGCTTGACTCCATTCGAACTGGTCTTGTCCCGCCCTCCGCCTGCTGTCGCGTTAGAACCCCAGCCTACGCTGGATGCGTTCCCTTCCGTGAAGGATTATCGCCACAGGTGGAAAGAGTGGCTTACGGAGCTGATCCCGGTCGCCCGAAGCTCGATGGCTCGTGCCCAAGCCGCTTACAAGCGTGATTTCGACTCTCGCGTACGCGGTTAGGCCCCGCCAATCAACGCCGGTGACTTCGTGTTCGTCCGTAAGGAGTACTGGAACCCTGAAAAGAAAAAGAAGCACAAGCTTTCTTCCGTCGCGGACGGTCCTTACAAGGTCATTTCGGTGAAAGACGACACCATCGTGGTGGAAATTGTCGACGCTCATGAGCGGATCTCCCGCGACCGCGTTGTACTCGCCCCGCCACCGACGTTGGAAGTAACCGAAATGGGTCAACAATCTTTCTCTGAGGATGATGGTGCTCGACACACAACAGTGGCTCAGCCCACTGCCGTGGTTTCCAGACCTTCTGCGTTACCACACCCTACCCGGGGACTCTCTGACTTGCCGATCTTATCGGACCAAGGCCAGAATGGCCTCTCTTCTCTCACGCCACGGCGCGGTGTCTACCCCCGCCCGTTGGGCGTTTCAACCACTCCCCATGCCGCTCCGTCTCAGGAGGGGGAGGAGGCTCATAACTCTCGTCAAGAGACGGAAACCGCTTCGTCGCGTCATGACAACCGTGGTGCACGGACTCCTGGACACACCAGCAAGAACAACGGTGATCCGGACGTCCCGTCTACTGACGTGCCATCTCCGCATTTGCGCGCTACAGCCGTTGCTGAACCCTCTATGGGAAGCGCCACCGCATCTGCGTCTGATCGCACTCCCCACGGGGACTCTACTCGATAGGACGCACCACGTAGTGGAAACCCTCTCGCCGAAGCGAAACCGAAATCGTCGCAGTATGCTGTTCGCCCTCGCGATACTGGACTGGCTATTCCGTCGAGCGTTGACCCGCAGCCCGTGGGTCACGGTTCGTCGACACCAGCTACGCTGGAAAACTTAGAGCACGCCCTCGCAGGCCCCTCTAGGCCGAATCGATCGGAAGTGGTCGCTCGTACTGTACGGCAGGACACACCGGCTAAGCCGGGCAAGCACACCGTAGCAGACGGGAGATTCACACCCAGCACGCTTGATGCTGGTTCAGAACCCGCGCGCAGGGGCGGACGCACTCCGAGTGTCTCGTTTGACCCCGACAGCGTTGTCGAAGGCGCATTGGTCACCCCGGAGAATGTGCCCGTCAAGAACGGAAGCACCTCGTCGCCGAGTGAAGTTGAACCCTCGAAAGGGATAGTTGAGGACGAACTCGCTCCCCGCAGGGGTTCCTCGCCGCGCACTTCGCCGCCCGTTGGTGAGGAAGGCACGGTTGACCCGGAGTTGCACGCCCGTCGCGGTACTTTGTCGCCCAAGCGAGCAGACATACCGGCAGCGCCGTTGCACACGCCCTCACGTGAGGAGGCGGAACGCAGCACGGCGCGGAGTACTCCCAGCCATCAGCCGGACGTGACACGTGACCAGAAGACACCCGGCTCGGGAGATACGCCAATCAACGCCCAAGGCGGCTCACCCGGAAAGGCACGACGCCCCGTGATGAAACCGCCTCCCGCGTCAAGTCCAGCACCGTCGCGACGGATTTCACCCCGACGACTCGCGGAACGCGACCGCGAAACCCAGCCTTGGGATGAGTCCGCGTTCCCCCGAAGGGTGGCCTCTGCACGAGAACTCTCGGAAAGCATTCCGACCCAAAAACTGGGAGAATTGCCCCACGGGAAGGCCTCCGGCCGAAGCCGTCGAACTGACGCTCTTCGTCATGACGCCTTGGCGGAAGCAACCCTCCAAACGGCCAAGGCAACCCGGAACCCAGTTCGTTCCCCTACCCAGGGCATGGAAAGGCAACGCCAACCCATGGACCCCTCGGGGGAAGGGCACAGTAGCCCACACGCACCTGCGGACGTACACCGGTTTGGTCCGGTGACGCGTACACCGCAAGGGCGGGAAGTCTACGAGAAGGAGTTCGTGGTCGACCACATAGTGGAGCACTCATACCATCCGGATGGTTGTATTCAATACCTCGTCCGTTGGTACGGTTTAGGGCCCGAATGGGATTCGGATGAGCCGATGGAACATCTCCCACGTTCGAAGGTGGTGTCATATCACTGCAGAACGCGGACGGGAATCCCGGCATCGGTTGTTAAAGCCCATGTGGGATAACACCCACCTCGGTGGAAGAGAAAAGAGAAGTATGTTTGCTTGAGAACAGGCTAGTGAAGGAAGTTTTTGGGTTACACAAGTCACTTGGTTTTTATTCGAAGCTATCGATGGAATACCGAGCACTCGGGATACTACTCTAAGTCACAAGGGAAAACTCCCCATCGGGATCGCGTGCCCCGTCACGGGTTCGGATCACCGCCCCCGGGTTGGTTACCTCCCTGGAGGCGGGTGATCAAGGCCTTGCGCATAGCGGCAACATCGCCACTCGCTGCGTTGGTCCCCAGCCCCACCTGTCGCAGGAACTGGGAGATCACGGCCGCTTGACCCGCCGGAGCGGAGTTCGCATCGCCTGGGGCGGACGCCCCACCACTTGGGAGATTCACCGGTGGAACCGGAGGTGGTCCAGCTACCGCGTACTCCGACCCAGCCCCCGCGGGGTTATCCAAACCCGCGTAAGGCGTGGCTGGCGTCCCCGCGTTAGAGGGACCTCCCGCTTCGGATCCCTTGACCTCCGCCTCGGCGTACGCTTCCCCGTCGTCGGGTTAGTTGTCCACCATTGGATCGTCGCCGTCGTAGACGTGGTAATATTCATCCGCGTCCACGAAACCGATGGGATGCCCCTCGGGGATATGGCGTGGTGCAAACCGGAGTTCGTTCGCTTCCTCCGCGGAGATTTCGTGCCCTTCCCAGGGGTCAAAGTATACGAAATCACCTCCCAAGGGAGTACGCCTTCCCGGTGACAGGTCCTGACCCCGGCTACCCACGGTGCGCCCGCTTTGTTCAATCGGAACGGCGGTCCAGTCCAACTGGTCGATGTAATCGAGAAGACCCGCCACTTCCCCGGCGTTGGTTACTCCACCAAGTGGGATGCTCAGGTCCAGGCTGCGAATCGCGGACCTCAACCGGAACGGGAGGAACCACAGTCTGTACTGGTCATACACCTCCCAGAGGAGGAACACCGCCGCGCGGACTGTCCATTCGGTAATCACCACGGACCACAGTCCGGACTCCGGATCCTCGATGAGGTAAGAACCGTAATACGTGATGACGGGTGGCAGCTCGATGTAACAGCCCCGGCAGGCCTCGAGGTTCGACCACCACGGTGGAATGAGGACATAGCGACCCCGTCGGTCGGCCACGCGAAGGCGTTCGATCTCCACGTTCTGATACGGGACCAAATACCCGAATCGGGATCGTGCTCGACACTCGAAGCGGATCAGGGCGAGGAAGTTGGCCCGCGCAAGTCGACGCATGTAGCGGAATTCTGCCAGGATAGTCGGTCGCGTCCAGCACATGTCCTCTTGCCGTGCTATTGGGATGCCCCTCCACGATAGTGTTTCCAAACCCGCCAGGCGGTCGACGTAACCAATCTCACCTTTAGTGCGGTAAAGCCGAATGTCGGTGCCGAGACCATCGGGGATGGGATATTCGAAAGGAGCCCGGCGAAGCCGTTGATGGCCAAGAAGGACGAAGGCCGCATGAGCGGAAGCCGAGGTTTCACTACCCCGGCGCGCCACAGCGTGAACCGGAACCGCTACGCGGCGTCGCCAATCCAACGAAGTTGTCGCCACGGCCGGAATATCGCCCGGAAGCATCCCGTTTCCATCGGTGTACATCGCTATGAGCGCTTCGTCTAACACCGCAATCGGGTGGAACCACGGCGCAAGCCGGAGAACGGACGCCTGATGCCCAGGATGGCGCCCGACAAGCATGTCGTATGGCGGCCACCCTCTCGAGGGGAGCATTTTGTACGGAGCAGCAGCCGCGTTCGGGATATGAATCTGCGGCGCAGCCGATGACGCGCTTTGCGGAAGCGGAGCGGACTGCAAGCCGGAGAAGTACCCCGCAGGGAGACGGTTGGGTTGATTGTTTTGGTTGCTCATCGGTGAGCGAAGAGGCCGGATGACCGGAAGAGGAGACCGGCGAAGCGAAAGACGATGCCGAGGAATCGGAGGAATGGCACGCAAGGATGCGGATTCGGTTGAGATGCAACGTTGAGAGCGGTTGTTGCCAGGAGACTGGAGTTTTGCCACACTGCGTTTGTTGGCATCGGATGAAGTGGATCCCAGCGAGCTGGTTGCACTCTTATGCATTCGTCTCGGCGCGTCGCCCACCATTGCGGATGTCGTACTCGCGCCTCAGGAGGGGGATATGAAGTGCAACCCTCGTGAGGGCCGTTTTCCAGGACTTGGTTGTTTTTCCGCCTCGGGCGATACTTGTGAGAGCTATGAGTAATACCGCTACTAGCGGGCTGGCGTAGCCAGGTGTATACGCGTTGTACGCAAAGTGCACCGGCGGCCGTGCGCCGTGGCCCCGATTCGGGTGTGACTTACCCACGTGTACCACGGGTGGCCCAGGACAGGTTGGCACAGCATAGCTGGATATTTCTCTATTTATTTAGCTTTATTACACTAGGTTAGGGAGCTCTTTACAGTATTCTACACTATATAGTGCCAGGGCGATCTCGCCCTGACACTCAGTAAACCTCCCCAACCAGGGTTCTTGGCTCTAAGTCTTTTTCCGCTTTCGCGAGTCTTCCACACTCTACGGAGGTGAAGCTGCGTTACTAACGGTAGATTTATCCACCCTGCGTCAACAGGAGACTCACCGCTGTTAGCGTGTATATCTTTCATACCCCTGCCGTGTTCTCGCCCCAGTATTGGGTTTGCTACATATTTCTTTTGGCTCTCGTGGCCCATGCCCCCGATCGCCCCCACTGGGTGGTCCCCCCTTTATCACTTGCCCACTCCCGTGGAATACAGCTCATACCTGGTCTGCTCCCTTCTAGCATCCCGCACTCTCCCCGCTTGGCGTGCCGGTGAACCTCGGCCTTACACCCCGACTTAGTCGTGTTCACTCCGGAGAGGCTCCGTCGCCGTGCTACCCTCCTTGGAGGAAGACTCGGATATCTTCGTGTGTTTCCGCCGCCTTTGGCGTTGCACTGCAAAAAAAGACAGTACGGTTCTAAAGACGCAAGAATTTATTTACAGGGCTGAGAATCAAACTGCCCCTACTTTCAAAAAGATTTACAGTGATAAAGGGGTGGAATATATGTCGACGAAACTTCAAGCCATTTTTTAATGGAAAGGAATTCTTCATGAGTTCAAAGCTGCCCATAACCCGTGTAGCATTCAAAATTCATCTCCGTTTCAAATTTCGAGATACTGTAAAGTGGATATAAGGCCAAAGATATTAGTAGTAAGCTATCTGGGGGTAGTAGCAGACATTTGCGATAGAGTTCGGACTGCCGAAGTGGTGCTTGCAGCGAAGGGAGAAGGGGTGGGTGGTATAGCTACAACACCAGAAAGCTCTAAGTGGGTTGTATGGTCACTACTCGCCAGCGAGAGTGAAAAGTGGTACTGAAGAACGTAGATGAAACGTTGGAAACGAGATGGCTTGAGTAATAGTTGTGGGCTAACTCTCTATAATGGCTCGTTTGGATCTCCGCCTAAAGAAGCCTTAGCGAGGAACTGAACAGTCATGTTACCCATGTTGTCTCCTTCATATGGAGTAGGCGCTCATCTCTGGTACACTATATACTCTGTACCAAGGTGAGTGCTCAAGTATTACACAAATAGTACCCAGTGAACGGCCTGTTATCCAGACCTCTGTGTGGGCATTGGCCGTAGTGGACTTATAACTATAAAAAGTAGTAAAATACGACAGGTAGATCTCCATTTCATGTGTCCCTGGCAATATGGCTTTCCGCTAAGAATAGTGGCAAATGCGCGCGCGCCGAGGCCTGCCATTCGACATGTGCCACCACGTGTTCTACCATTACATCCTGGGGCTTCTTACTTTCTACTACTTCTACGAATAGCAATAATTGTTTTCTTTTTTGCCTATTTTTCTTCTTCACTGAAAAGGTGCTTTAAATAATGATTTTTTATTTTTCTCATGAATCTTCTTGAGTGTGTTTATTACTGGTATTTTTGGATTTTTCCGTGCTTGGATGTGTTTTAGTGTAATATTACTTGGTGCAAATGTTGGGGCTGTTAAGGGTTTTACTAGCACATTAGTCAGTTTCTCTGGTTCTGAAATCGAATACTCTTGAAGGGATTTCTTGCCCCAAAATTTTCGTTACTGGATATAGAGCGAACAAATATCCCATTTTTAGTTCCTTTCCTAGAAAAGCCTTGTAAATAATTAATACGCTTCCTGTTGGCTAATGCAGAGTGGAAAGGCTGAATAAATTGTTTCAAATTCAGAAGGTTTGACCGCAAGCCAAAAAGTCTGACCCATAGTCATCATTGACATAAGTTTTTCAATGCATCTTATTTCAAGAAGATTAAGGAAAAAAGTCTATTTTGGGAGAATAATAACATATACATTCATTAAGACCTTTCAGTTATAAAATAGTTTTTGTTTAAGTTACCATTTATTGTCATTTTTGGCCCAGAGAGTCACATTCAAAAGAAAGTACCCAAAAATATTTATTTAAAAATGTATTCATTGTTCTGAAGTGTTTAAAACAAAGTTGTAAGTTTTTGAAAACTTCTTGATCAGTATAGATGGCACTAATTCTGAATTGTCAAATTTCGTTGGGTGCACAGCTATTAATGTGGCCCACACTATATCATGTGTCTACAATGATTTCGTGATGGGTTTATTAATGTGGACTACAGTATATACTAGTCACCAAAATAGTGTGGACTCATACCGTCGACCTACGCATCGATCTCCACGGGCTCGCCATTGAAACTCTCACGATTCCTCAAGATTATTGCCTGCAGTTCTGGGGAAAGCTGGCGTTCCTCCCACTTTCCATTTATGTTTAACACCATACCACAACGGATCATTGGCTTTCGTGAATTTCTAACACTATACTCATCCCGTCGTGCCCGGACAGCGCGTGTAGAATTTGTGGCAAGCTTCAAGAAATGCATTTTACCAAGGGTTTGAAATTATCTTGGAACCTTTGGGCCCATCAGACCACAACCAAATTTTCAACATGCTTATCTTGTGGTCATCTTATTCATGTCGCCAAAAGATTTTCAGTTTCTGAATGAGAACATTGTCAGCCGGTTGAACTAAATGGGTAGCACTACAAGGAAAGAATCGGACTTCCGTGTTGCTCCCCGCCAAAGCATTACGCACTTCATCCGTCAGGTCATGCGTGTTGACATTGTCAATGTACAGCACACGCTTTCGACCGTTTGGAAAAGTACTCAACTCTCGCCTTTCTCGAACCAGATCCAGGAAAACTCATTTGTATATCCACTTTTTCGGTCCGGTTCTATATACCACTCAAGGTACGTCGTCTGTAAGACCCCGAATGGGATAGTTCTTATTGACGTTCTTAAAAATTACCATTGGGATTCCTAAGGCTACACTTAGACCACCAGATAGGAGAACCATCATCGTGATACCATCATCACCGGATACCACATCAGCATATCGGAGATGTGTGTCACCTACTAAGGCCAATGTCTTGTGGTTGTCCCTGTTGATATAGAAGTTTGTCTTATCCGCATTGAGCACATCTTCTTCACGCAAGCGATTCGAACGAAAACCGCGAGCAAGCTCTCCAAGGTAGTATGTGACCTCTCTTTCTATTTGTTCCTGCTTTCCTGGAGATACCATGAGCTTCCCACACTGCGCCCGGTTGACGACATTTGGTCGTTCCATGAAGGTTTGGACCCACCTGGGACTTTCTTGTCTTCCATTGGAACTGCTGTGTGACTGTCGACCATGCTGGTGCAGTAATTCCCTTCGGACTTTCTGGAGATGAGATGTAGAGAAAGAAAACGAAGAAGACGAGCGTTGAATTGGACGCCGGCCTTACGCCTGCAGTTGAAATGTACAAAGAGATCCTGTTGTAACGCAGCAACCCACAGATTAATTCTACGGCCCCTACCCTTGTGAGCCTTGCAGCAGTGGCGTTTGAATCCCCCTTTGGAGTGCTTCACGAAAGAGAACGTGCTTGTTCCTGATTTTCAGTTGTGCCATTGTACTGACTGTAGCCTGCGTTTCCGGCAACGACTGGCACGCTGTATGTTGGTTATGTATGTCCAACGAAATAGGCGTGGTAATTGTTCGAGAGTTCGGGATACTATGTGTTTTTGACCATTTGCGGATGCATCATTAATTTTTCATTGCACAATGGTGGCCTTGATAGTATTAGTAAAGACGTTTGGGAAAGAAGGTTGTTACGTTTGTGCACAATATAGGAGGTCGATTGGATTTCGTCGTTTGCGGCATTTGTCGCTGATGACTGCGAGGAGGTGAACGGAGGATTTGTGGTGTCATATGGAGAGGTTGCATTTGAACTCTGAGAGGCCATGCGAGCGAAAGCGCTTGGTAAAGGTGAGACAATGAGATCCGTTTTGACTTTCTTGTGATTGTAGAATGAATAGCTGTTAGTTGGTGGGGACGCTATAGGTCTGCCTATGAAGTGTTGGTTTTAAACTGTTGGAATTGGCGCGCAATGTTTCTCTCTATCCATACTATTTCCGTGACGTTCATCGATCCCACATATAAAATAGTGTGAACCATACTAATTATTGTCTTCACATAATTACGACACCAACACTGATAACAATGTGCATTTGTACTTTGAAACATTATAGGGGCATTTTTTCCGGAACATTTTGTAACGTAACTTTTTCCTCGATTAACCATTTTTTCAAACATTCAGATCAAACTTGAACATTACATTTGATATAATTTCTGGAGGGGTTGTCCCGCAATGCAAAAGTTATCGTATTTCTCAAGTGGAACTTGCCAAGATTGATTATTGGGTTTTCAGTGAGATGTCTTATTTTTTTGCATTCCCTTGAAATTTTTCAGCTATGTTTTGGCACGTTCAGCTCTACTTAAGCTCTGTTTCTACAAAGCATATAGATGGAAATAGATATAAAGTCTACAACATTTCAATATACCAAACAATAAACTAGAGTGGTTTCTCTTTTTCCTAGGCAGCTGCACCTAGGCCATAACCATCCACGACACGTTCGTATCGGGAACATCTTGATAAATTACTAAATCTCGACTGTCAAGCAATGACATTTTATGTCTAAAACAGAAAACGAATTTTTTTAATCTCTACGAAATTTTATAACCGCAAACCCACAATTATCAGAATTTTGGCCTTTTAATAGAGAGTCAAAACTCCTTTTTTAGAGAACAGAAATGAGGCTCTTTGATATAAATTTGTAAAGGTTCTCCAAGAGCTCAAAAGGCATGGTCTCCCGGAAATCACCAATTCGATTAGCCAGCCACTTAACAGTGTTAAAAACCTTGGGCTCCTCGAACAAACACTTTACAATCCAAGCCCAGACGTTCTCAATGATTTTCTTGCACGGGGTTTTGGCCGGCCAGTCCGAAAAATCTACATTTTTTTCTTTTAACCAGTTTTTGGTCGTCTTTGAATTATGAGGACTAGCTTCATCGTGCATAAATATCAAATTCTCGCCCATAGAAGCAGGAGCATAAAGAAAAAGATCGTAACCCAGGGTTTCAATGTAGAGCTTTTCATTCAGTGTGCCATCAAACTCGACAATATTTCCACTACTCTAATAAGATACACATGCTCAAATCATCACCGACTTTTCTCCTTGCACCGTCCGCGAGAAAGTTTATGACAAATTCGTCAAATGTTGCCAATTAGCGACGAGGCCACCCGGACCCTCAAAGCTATATTTTTCTCATCACAAAAGATAGCCTTTCTCACTGAATAGCTCCGTATGAGAGCTTCTTCATCGCCTCTATTATATGATTCAGTTTGTGTTTCTGGATCATTTAAATACCTTTCTCTATGTTATTATACTTCAGATATAAAGCGAGTGTTAGAATTTACTATAACCTCTGCTCTCCAATCGTTATGGCCGTACTTTTTTTCGCTTTTAATACTGATGATTGTCGATGTAAGACATCTTGAATTACTGCTCGTTTAGCCTTTTTGTGTTATTCTTCGATGAAGGGCAGTTCATTTCTACTGTTGGCTTTTCCTTGCACGCATAAAACTTTTATACACGGCAGTACGGTGGCTTTCGAGCTCTTTTGCAATCTCTTGATGACTCATACCGTGAAAAAATTAAGCTCAGATTTAGATTTTTTTGAAGTCTCACAAGAGCCTACCCTTTGGCGTAATTGGGTGTTTCCAGTGAATAAAAGAGGTTCAGAGAAAAGACAGGGACTTTGTTATTCCATTAAAAACTGCACAGGTGTCTGTGCAGTGGGTATCCACAGAAACATTCGCGAAGGGCGGGCGTTGCCTTGCGGGCGACGGTTCTTAGATAAGAAGAGAGTGTGCGGAAAGCAACCAGGTGTGCCTGAAAAATGGGAATAATACGTGTATTCAAGAGGCGGATGTCCAGATACGGCGGTACGTAATGCACACGAGATCGGCTCAAAACCCCTTTTGATAACACAAATAACCAGGTAACAGTAGAGAAAACAACAAAGAAACAACACACACACACACACACACACAGAAAGCTGTAGAAAAAGGGCGCTAAATACGCAACAGTAGGGGGTATCCTCGAAACAAGAGCTATAGCTCAGAACGGTTAAGAACTGATACTATAGGTGCCCCTTCGTGGTGAACCACTTTAGGATTTCTAGGGCTCACCAAGATGGTGTTATGGTTGGTTGTTCTTTGGCCTCCTGCCGTCCTCACCGGGGCCTTGCGCCCTTTAATGAGCCAAGAGGCAAAGAAAGTACTGTACAGTAATGCATAAACGTGGCGTGCTACTACACAATTATCTAAATAATACCAAATAAAACATTTGTTGATGGCCCCTTACAGTGTACACTAAAGACAGTCCTTCGTAATTAAATTTCTCCTGTCCAAACCTTTCCATGAAGTAATTGTTCTCATAACTTCTCGTAATCGAGTATAGCCCAAACAATAGCTTATGAATGCCGTATCGCGACTTCGTAGTATTTCGAACGGTCGAACTCAGGTCCATCCAGAATGCTACATATCCCCCCTGCCGTTAAGAGCAAAGCCCCGCGACGCATTATCTGTAAAAGCAATCGCAGCGCGCTTCTCGGACATTCCGATTCTTCTTTTCGTATCACAACCTTGGGTTTCCCCAATCCATCTCGCGATCATCTCTCTATTCCATCCTTCAAGCTTTTCCTGTATCTGACATCTCTCGATGAGCAACTTTTCGTCTTACGTGATCAATTCACCTACGTCCTATGAAGATCTCGACAACCCTCCGTTTCAGCAGACTTCTGCACCGCCTAGAGGTTCCGCTCCAATCTCCTGAACTGCCCCTTTCCCACAAACGGCTTCCATTCCTGGTCCTGCATATCTTTCCTCCACAGCAGCTGTTCTGCAACCTGCGTCCTCCTCCGTATACGCGTACTTCGTCGGCCGAAACCCCCTGCAGCACTCTGCATTATACGCCCGAGGGCCTTGGTTTTTCCCCCCGGCGGTCCGCGACAAAGCTCTGATGAATCAGTATGTGGTCGCCGGTCACCTTCCCGATGGTCTCCCATGGCATGGGTTGTTTACAACAGATTGGCCGAGCCATTGCGCTCTTCCAAAAAATGCGATCAGTCGCTTCGGAAACGAGAGCTTGCTCGATGCGCGCGAACGATTCACCCGTCTGGTGTACCAGCGATTACGCTGCATTATCGGCTCGGTGACTCTCAACAAGGATTGGCAATTTGATACCTGGTGCGCCAGAACAAATGACGAGGCCTACTCTTATGTCGAGAACCTAGCGCCTTTGGATGTCCATAGGTGGCGCGGTGTTCGTGGAGTATCCAACGTGGCCCTCTGTTCCGACAGTCCTCAATTACGCGCTGAATTCCGCTATCTCCGTAAACAGAATAATCACTATTGGGAATTCCCCAGGTGGGAATGCCATACCAGATCTCGGTTGGGATACTTGGTTCCATACCAGATGCTCGAAATAGACCGAATTCGGTACAACTCGCGCGTCCGTCGCTATGTCCCGATTCCTCCATACTGGCATGAGATCGAGAGTCCTCATGGCTGTCCGGTGGAGCTCCCTCCTTCAATCAACTACGTAGGTTCCTTACTCGCAAATGCTCCGTTTTTAGGTTCTTGGGTAGTCGTCTACAGTGAATTCATCGCGAAGATGGCCCTGGTCATCCTTTGGGATGTGTACGACAAATATCGGTTGTAGTATATGGGCACGATAGAGTGACAACTTGCGAGAGAACTCGATCTTTCGCTCGTCCTGGGCTCACGTGCCAATCACAAAGAATTTCTGCGCCTGATGAATGCCATTGATCAGATTGACTGGACCCTTTTTCCTTCTGAACAGCAGGCTAGAAGACGTCTTCTTCGCGACTATTCACCCGGAAGAACCGGTCCCGGTGGTGACTTCGTCTGGTACAACCCCTGGACTAACCAGCATATCGACGGCGAACACGCCAAAGTTCTGCGGGAAACTCCGCGAGCAATGCCTCCAACCCAGCCGACTGGTTACATAAACGAGCCAACTGCTCAAGTAGACGCACTCGATGACGAGATGCACGAAATCGAGTACGACGAAGAGCCAGAGGAGGTCATCCTCGAGGATCCCGCTTTGGGTGAGAATGACGGCATAGAGCCAGTGGTCCATACAGCGATGCAGAGCGCTATACTTGAGCCTGTTCGACCGACAGTGGTTTTCCACGACGCCAAGCTTGGCAATCTGAGGCAGTTCCTCGAAGACGCTGGGATTCTTCCCCACCTTGTTTAAGGAAATCGACAGCAGATGCTAAATCTCTTGCGCTCCTCGATGGGCATTAACTCGGAGAACCTTAACTTTCTTGCCTGAGGGCACTGTAACAAATCGGCTAGCGGTAGTCTTGAGAACATAAAATAAAACACTTTGATCTTCCCCAACTTCATTGCTTCTTCTTCTTTCTGCGAGGCGTCTCCTCTTCAAGCTTCACTTCTATCTTTTTGTGGACCTCCACTTCTTTCTTCCTACTTCTGGAGTTACTTCATACTTCTGTAGGGATCAGATTCGATCAGGCTCTCCCAACACAACCAAACCGACGAGAGCGTCATCAATACTGTCTGGGACATCCAGTTTAGCACGTTGGCAGTACGCGAGCACGTGTGATCGTGGTCTATTGCGTATGGGCTCCCATGTATCGTCTTCGGGCTGATACCCATACCAACGCACTTTAAGCAGTACACTGTTGTCCTTTTCGTACCATCCGTGATATAGAATGCATTCGATGATGTATTCCATCTCCTCGGTTGCGGACTCCTCAGTTAGGGGAACACTCCTGTCAACAGGTTCCGTAGCGTCCGCTGTAGCTTTCGGTATCGCGTCGTCACGTTCTGTCGTCTCATCCACTTCCGGGGTTCTCAAAGCCAGTCGTCTGGTTTCCCTATGTCTTTCCAGTCTGGCCGGTGCTTCCAACTTCCTTCTCGGTTCTTCCGATCCTTGCGGCTAAAACGCGCCTACAGTTGCCACCATACGCCTTAGGCTTTCCCCGTTGGGCTTTTTCTCTTCTTGAGACCTGCTGCGCTCCTCAGGGAAAGTTACGCTCTTCAATCCGTTTAGCGTAATTGGGTTGCGGATCTCAGCTTCGGTTCCTTCTGATTCTACGCCAAATGGCGATTCTGTTCTGTCATCAGGACCCCCTGTACCGCCTTCAGGACTTCTGATACGTGAGGTTCCATCCTCAATTTCTTTCGCGTCCACCGCGTGGTCTGAGGGAGAGACTGCAGTTTGCAGCTCGTTGACAGTGCGGATCGCCGTGTCTCCTCTAACAGCTACAGTGGGAGCTATGATTATGTCATGGGCGGATGCGCCGTGTGTCGCAGAACTGTTGTCCAGCCCTATACGTCGGATTTCCGAATTCCTTTCACCACGTGGCAGTTTTGGAATTAATCTGCCCTGCGGCATTATGTCCGCAAGCTCCTGCACAACTAGTGGCTGTGGTGGCTCCTGCACCTCAATATCTCCACTTGTGGATTTCTCTCTATGTACTTCAGCTTCTCGATCTGGCGCAACAACTACTCGATCGCGAGAAATGCGCTCCACCTCTGTACCTCTCCGTAATACCACGATATATTCGTCGAATTCGACAACTTCATGCGGTCCTGTAGCGATCGGCGCAAACTCATGACGGCGTTTCCGTTCCTTGTCCTCTCCGGTCTTCCAGCTATCTTTCCTTTACACTCTCACGAAAACGTGTTCTCCGACTCGGATATCCGGAAGAGCCCGTCACATTGACGCGTCGTAATTACGCTTGTAGCGCGCATGGGCTTTTCCCATCTCTTTTGCAGCCTCTGCAGTGCGTTTACGCACCTCATTCTTCTAGCGTAAGTGAAACTGAGCCGGCGTCGGCATTGACGCTTCTTCGGTTCTGTCTGAATCTACCTTGATTGGAAAAGCCGTTGGTCGGCGAGATATTATCAATTCAAAGGATGTTAGCTTCGTCGTCGTATGCACTTGCGTATTGTACGCGTAGCAAAGCGTGTCTGTATACAGACCCCAATCTTTCAGGTGCTCTCCGATGTAGTGCCGAATTGCGGCGAGTAGTGTACAGTTGTACCGTTCCACCTGCCCGTTACATGGCGGATGATACGTCTTGGTGAACACGTTCCTAACTCCAAGTATCCTGCATACATCTTGAAAGAAGTTTGCAACGAATTGCTTGCCATTATCTGAGAGCAGAGTATCCGGTGGTCCGTAGTAATAAATCCAATGTTAGATAAACGTTCGTGCTATCACGGAAGTAGTAATTCGTTTCAGCGTAACAGTCTTAGCCAGCTTAGAGAAGCGATCAGTTATTACCAAAAGGTATCTATTTCCCCGCTTCGAGCGGATCAATTCCCAAAGTATGTCAATACTGATATACTGTTGAGCTCCGATTGATGGGAACAGCTTCAGTGGCTTCTTCTTTTTCCAGAGCTTCACTCTATTCCTCGCGCAAGTTACGCACATTTTAGCTGTCGCATGACAATCCATTGCCAAAGTTGACCAATAAAAGTCCCTTCTGAGGATTAGATACAGCTTCGTACCTCCTGGATGACCCGACATTTGCGAATAATGGGCCAAATGCAGTATTCTGCTCTTAAGAGCGTGTGGTATCACGATTTGCTCATACGATTCAACAGTTCGAACAAATATTCCTCGATCGTCGAGACGAAAAGGCAACACCTTCCCCCGTTAAGACGAGAGCGGATAGCCCTGCAGAAGGCATCTGTGACTTGTTCACGTAATAGCTGTTCAAGAGAGATTCGTTCGAGTTGATCTTCTGCATCAGTCTCCGGAGTTTGGGCTACCAGTAATTCCATTTGATAATCCTCTTCGTCTAGATCTTCTAGATCTTCTTCTTTCGTTCTCGGATGTTCGGTTACTAAACATGGTATCTCATCACCGATTTCCTTTTGGGTTTCTCCCAATGTTTCGAGTCGCAATAACGCGTCAGCCTGTACGTTTGAAGTTCCATTCTTATCGTTGATTGTGAAATCAAACTCTGAAAGGGGCAGACGCCATCGCATTAAGCGTCCCGACGGGTCGGGAATCGACATGAGCCATCTGACGCATGAATGATCGGTATTGACCGTAAAGTGAGCACATTGTAGATAAGGTCTGGGGGTCTTGAGAGCCGAAACCATCCCAAGGCATTCCTTTTCTGACACAGAGTAGTTCTTTTCTGCCTGGTGTAGTGTTCTCGACCAGCATCCAATAGGATGTCGTATGACGCCTTCGTGCGTTTGAAAAAGGGCACACGCTATCTGATAATCGCTAGCGTACGTATCGTCGGAGTAAGAAAGATCCTTTTTGGAAGAGAAAACACAGGAGTTGTGGTCAGCACTTGTTTTAGCTTTTCGATAGCTTCCGTTTCGGCTTCTCCGAATTCCTTCAATTGAACGGGTTGTCCCTTCTTCAAGAAAGCAGTAAGGGATGCAGCAATATGCGAGTAGCGCGGCACAAATCGTCTGTAGAGGTTACAGAGTCCGAGAAAAGATCTTAATTGCGTCTGCGTTCGCGGAGGTTTGAACTCACGAATCGCAGCGGATTGCACTTCTTTCATTTCCAGTTTCCCTGGCTTTATCCTGTGTCCCAGGTATTTCACTTGGTCCGTGAAACATTCATACTTTTTGATCTTCAGGGTAATTCCGGTTTGCTGTAACTTATCGAGGATTTCCTCAACATTCCCGAAATGGTGTTCCATATTCTTACTGAAAATGATGATGTCATCCAAATAAACAAGACATTTTTTCCACTTATAATGTGATAATATTATATCGATAGCACTCTGAAAAGTTGCAGGGGCGTTGGTAAAACCAAATGGCATTCGCTTGAAGCGATACAGACCTGCGTGATACGCAAATGTAGTCTTATCTTGGTTCTCTGGGGCGACTGGTATCTGCCAGTATCTCCAATTTGCGTCAGGCGTATTAAAAACATTGGCTTCTCCAAGACTATCGATGCATTCATGCATACCCGGGAATGGGTACGTATCCCTCACAGTTACTGCATTCAGTTTTCCGTAGTCAACGCAAAAGCGTAAAGAAATATCTCCTTTGAGAACAAGGACCACTGCGGACGCCCAAGCTGACTGAGCTAGCTCAATGATTCCGTTTTCCAACATGGAGTCGATGTGTTCTTGTTCGATCTGAAGAGTTCGCGGGCCTGCCCGATACGGTAATTGAGAGATGGGTCGTGTACCTAGTAAAACGTCAATATGATTTTCTGTAGCCGCGATCTGGCCGATGTGTCCACTCCACATATTTGATATCTTCAGCAGCAATCTGCGCAATCTTCCTTTATACTCCTCAGGAACGTGTTCCATCTTCACGCCCTCGAGGGCTTCTTCCACTTCTTCTTCAGAGACACTCTCTTCCTTCACGTTCTTCATGTCCTTGACCGCTTTTGTTGCTGTCGACTTCTGCTCGCCTGTGGCTCCTAAGACGTCTGCCGTCATTATGTGTGTCGGTATCACAACTGAAGGGTGTGGCAGCGCCATGCTCAAGAGCTGATGCTTGTGTAAGAGACGCTCTTCCGAGCCAACACTGCCCACCAATACCCTGAAAGGGATCTTCGGGCTCACCTGTGCAATGCTATTAGCGACTAGCAATTCACTAGTGTGATACAGTATCGCGTTCGGCTGAATATCGATAAGTCCGTGCTTCTTAGTACCGACTGATACCCATGTTTGACTTTTTCGTGGTATCACCGTTGGTTTACACACCCGAATCTTCGGAGATATTCTGCCCAGGGGGGTTTTGCATTCCAATGACGGCGGCAGTGGTGCAAATGAAGCGGATCGCCGCAGAGGTCTGCGCACGATTGGCACTGTAGAGCCATCGTCCAGCTCCTCTTCCCGATTCTTCGGACGAATCGATTCGACAAACTTGTCACAGTAGTCACAACCCAGCACAACTGGTGCAGCCAATATGATACACACAATAAAAGTTAAAATGAAAACGTGATTCTCCAAACAAACGACAAGTCGTATTGTTCTAATAGACTTTATCGGTCTCTTGTTCGCATCCCGGATATCCGGTATCTGTGCCTGTTGTATTCGAACTCGCTCGTCTTCGGGCAATTCAGACAACCTGATAAAGTTCGGGCCTGCACCTGTATCAAATACAGCGAGTCTTCACGATAACAGCGCTTGAGAAGGACCGACGTCGGCATAGACCTTGTAGTTCCTTCGGGCCATAATCATGATGTTATTCGTCCTCCTACTTGGGCACACATATTGTCTCCAAGGACGTTTCAACATACAGTCAAACTGTACATAGGTTCCGACATTCGAAGATCTTCCTGGTCTCAGTAGGACTTTCGGTTTAAATTCCCGGGAGCGGGGCAATGTCGGTAACCCGATCGGTATGGTGGCTTTGACTCCACCCAACCCCCTGAGGGCTCCCTCACTTAATTTCCCGATAACGCGGGTTTCTCCCTCGCCACATCGGCGTTGCTTTGTACTTTTGGGGCTGAACCCTGTGATATTTCAGAATTCTGAGCTTTTGCGTGAGTTTTGCGTACTGTATCCGCAAATCCCCAAGCTTTGGCCTTCCAATATGATTGTCCCGGTACACAGTTTCGTTCTTGTTCCGGGAGAGCTTCATAATTCGAGACAACTCGATGTACCTGTGTAAAGGGCGAAGTGCACTCTGATGACAAATGATGTCTTCCATAGCACCCATAACATATCAGGCCGTCCCTGTTCAACCTCAGCTGTGGCTGTTCCATGCCACGGCTATGCACCCAAACCAGGCTTCTGAGAAGTAAATTCACCCGCTGGCGGGACCGTTGGACTCCTTCTGTAAGGATAATGGCGTGGCTCCATAGCCACTATATCATCTTCCACATGGGAATCAGTTGACGGCAAATCCGTAGTAGGCACTGACCCCTCTGGATCATTCAGATAACTAACTGCGTCTTCTCCAGTATAGCTGGCATCATGAGGCGTAAACGTCGAAACTCGTGATTCCTCTGGCGACTCCAGATGCAAAAACTTGCCTCGCTTGATACGGTGTTTTACATCCCTGTTAGCAACGGGGTAGGTCCCCAGACGACGTGTTACACCCCCGCGACGAGCGCGAACGGCTTCACCTTCAGCCTGTGCATACTGCACTAGTTACAGAAAACTGATTCTCGAGTGCTCCTCCCGATGACAGGCTACCAATGACTTGATACTCGGATCGAGTCCATCGAAAAAAAGTGTCATCATCTCGTCCGTAGAATGGACATCTCCACAGCGTGTAGCTGCATTAGTCAGTCTTGAACTGTAATCAACCTCCTTTTCTTCAGGCTTCTGGGTAATATCTCTGAGATTCAGAATAGCTTCACGAATCCCATTATAGGTTGCGTATCTACGCAGAAAGTACTACACGGTTTCGGCACAACTGGTGACCCCACCTTCATCGACGGTAAGTGAACCACTCATGGCACGGTATTGCTCCAATGCAAATCCTACCAATAGGTGTGGAAGTGCCACGAATGCTTGAGCTTCACTCATCCCCAGCGTGGCGGCTTCGACTACAAAGCGATTGAGAAATTCAAATATAAGAATGGGATCCTTCCCAGAAAAAGTAAGACCATCGAGGCCAATCTTTAAACGGTTAATGTGATCTCTCACTTTGGCTGTCTCGCGACCTGTACGCTTCCCCTTTCGGACCATGAGCTGATATGCACGATAAATCGTAATCTTCCTTTAAAGCAGGTTCGTACACGAAAGCGGTTTCAGATTCTTGGAGGGCGGTCCCTTCTTGCGGGACAGTAGTGAGCTACCAATTCTTTTCTTTCTCGAACGGAGAGTGTCCTCCTCGCTCGAAGTATCCTCAGAAGATGAACTTCCATTCTCGGGATTTTCCGTATCCGAACTATCGGAGTCCGTATAATCGGAATCATCTCCGTCTCCATCGGTGTCATGTCTTCTTGCGAGTTTTCTCGATTTAGAGCGTATTGTAGATAAAATCTGTACCTTCAACTTCTTCGAATATTTCTTGCGCGACCGCGTATCAGCAACGATGGGTCCTACTTCCTGTACTTCCGGGTGCGGAATTTGCAACGGTGCCTTCACCACAGTCTCCAATCGCTCTAAGCGAGGGTTTACCCGTGAGAGGGCCTCCTCAACAGTAACGGGTATAGCTGGTAAGGCCCCTGTGGCATTTCCTTGCTCTTCTAGCAATTGAGTTAGATCTTCTCGGTTTGTCCGAACACTCTCGCCAATCCGATTCGTGTCTAGATTTCGACTCTCCAGAGCGGTGTGCTCTCTTCTTAACGTCTCTAATGACGGTTTTAACAAGTTAACTTTACCTTTCATCTCCTCCAGACGGAACTTCTGCGTCGCAGATTCCGCACGGAGTTGCTTTAATTCAGCTTGCAAGTCTACACCTTCCATGATATCACGTTTAGATGAGGTAGTAGACTCGAGAGCGATCGTCGTCGGAACCTCCGAAGGTGCAACTGCGCCTCCTGTCGATTTCGACTTCTTCTTCACCTGACGATATAGGCGGTTGCCAGCCTCTGTAGAGGTGGCTAAGCGGGGGGCCGCGGACTCACATCTATCCGAATCCGGTCGGCTTCTTGTCCGCATGACGGCAACTTATCACTGGAAATCCAGATAACAAATTCGAACGACGCAAACACAATTTCTTAATGAAAACAGTATATATATTGCGATCGATACAACCAATATCGACAACGATAAAAACTTCTAGAAAATAGAACAAAAAAACAGTGAAGATTCACAACTAATATTCGGGTTGACCGACGAACGTGGCGAACGGTTAGATCTGGTTCCAAATGTCTTCTGGAAATGTAGATTCCGTGATGACGGTTCAAGCTTCACTTCACTGATTTCAGTTCAACGCACGAAAATCAAACGAGGATCATTCGAACGTGCGAAACACGGTATATCCTGTCCAAGCGACCATAATTCCACACACAGGTGTACTTCTTTCTAAGTCGGGAGACCATTTATGTGGTATTCCACTGACGACTGTAGAGGTCTCGGTGCAGTGGGTATCCACAGAAATATCCGCGAAGGGCGGGCGTTGCCTTGCGGGCGACGGTTCTTAGATAAGAAGAGAGTGTGCGGAAATCAACCAGGTGTGCCTGAAAAATGGGAATAATACGTGTATTCAAGAGGCGGATGTCCAGATACGGCGGTACGTAATGCACACGAGATCGGCTCAAAAACCCTTTTGATAACACAAATAACCAGGTAACAGTAAAGAAAACAACAAAGAAACAACACACACACACACACACAGAAAGCTGTAGAAAAAGGGCGCTAGATACGCAACAGTAGGGGGTATTCTCGAAACAAGAGCTATAGCTCAGAACGGTTAAGAACTGATACTATAGGTGCCCCTTCGTGGTGAACCACTTTAGGATTTCTAGGGCTCACCAAGATGGTGTTATGGTTGGTTGTTCTTTGGCCTCCTGCTGTCCTCACCGGGGCCTTGCGCCCTTTAATGAGCCAAGAGGCAAAGAAAGCACTGTACAGTAATGCATAAACGTGGCGTGCTACTACACAATTATCTAAATAATACCAAATAAAACATTTGTTGATGGCACCTTACAGTGTACACTAAAGACAGTCCTTCCTAATTAAATTTCTCTTATCCAAACCTTTCCATGAAGTAATTGTTCTCATAACTTCTCGTAATCGAGTATAGCCCAAGTAATAGCTTATGAATGCCGTATCGCGAATTCGTAGTATTTCGAACGGTCGAACTCAGGTCCATCCAGAATGCTACAGGGAGTAAACAGAGTTTGTTGGAAGTTTTGAGCTTTGTATTGTAGTAAAAAGAGCCCCGAGTTTTGTTGTCAAATTCTTTTGATGATATGTTATCTATTTGAAGTATAAATCTTTCGTTTATTGTAGTTATCAGTACCTCTGAACACTTCTAAGAACAAAAAGAGGATATATCTTTTTTTGAGACTAAAACTTTTTTCTTCGTGTGTAGACCTGATGTTTAATATTTAAAGTTGTTTGCGAGTTATAGGAGACTCTTTCTTTAAATTTTAAAAACTCTGTTATCTTTATCTAGATTAAAAGGCAATAAATATAAAAATGTTTGGTCTTAAACGTTTTCCAAAGACATCTCAATCGCACTTTTAATGAATTTTCGGCTAATATAGCACATTATTTGTCGTGTTCTATGAAATTGTAAAGGATCTGATTTGTATAGATGATAGTATTTTAAAAAATGAGTAGCTTCGAACGGAAAAATTGAGAATCGTATCTGTTAATAAGTTTACTCTGTCAAAATGTTTCAAAATATTAGAAAGCTTTGCAGAATTCTAGACTCCATGTTTTGTTTGTGACACGTTTGGGCAAATTTGACCTCAAAAATGGCTCCAATAAAGCCTTACGTACCAGAAATTCCCGAATAGACGAATTTGATAAAATAATTTCTATCGGAACTTCTTCTTTGATCTTCTTGTAACGGAGCGCAAAAATCTTAATAAACAGTTAAAAAGGTAAACATACTGGGGTTTTGGGTGAAAACTTCACATGTCTCTCTTTTTAAAGCCTTGTCACTTTTGACCTAACCAAAACAAAGAGTTTACAAGTCTCATAAAGCTTCTCAAGAAGCAATTATAACAAAGAAAGTTGCTTGAACTCTATAATTGAATATATTTTTTTCTAGAAACGGTACGTGGCACCACTTGCAGCAGGTTCTGGTTGACTTTTTGTTTAAAAAATCTATTTAACGTCGTTAACATATAAACAGACGTTGTTTTAATCTGTAAAAGGGTTCTAAAAAGATTCTTAACCGTTTGAAAAACACAGACAGTCTCCAATTCAAACAAAAAGCGTTTCAATCTGTGAAGTTTATATAAATCGTGTGGTTTGTGCAACGTAAACCTTTTAACTGATTTTTTACAACTAAAAACGCCCCAAAGTTTTTTATTATATATGGAATTGCTTTTAGTGGCAGTCATCCTTCTCAAAACCAAGCAGCGGACAGCTCACTTTTATAAATTTGAAATGGTCAAAGCTAAAAAAGGGTGACGTTTTGGGTTGAAAAATGTTAGTCATAATCGTGCGAGAGCTAATTCAGAGGCATCAATCTCGTTTAGAGATATCTAGAACCTCGAAATGGAGCTGAAACGCATTGCTACGTGAAAGTTACTACTATGTGATTCTCGGTTACTACAATCGCTGCTAGCAGCGAATAAAGCAGCATAGTATCCAATGAAATTTTGACAAGTATGATTATTCTTGCTAAAGCGGCACTATGGCTTTCGGAACCAGCGATGGTATAGAATGTGCAGACTTTGCTGACACTTTGTACACGTGTGTTCCAGCATTTCTGGAATGCTCTGTACATTTTGGCGACTCACAAGTTTCACCCGAGTGTGTGAGCCAGTGGCCAGCAGAGACGAGAATCATTCCCTCTGATGGTGCGGAAATATGGACATGAATCGGATGATCGGCGCGAGGGCTTGTGTATGAAGTGTGTTCGGTACGCGGGCAATTTCTCACGGCTGTTTGATACAATCTGCAGCGTACACGATGGAAAATATTATAGGCATAGAACAGTGCAACGCATTCGAGATTCGTTTTGGAGTGGAGAAGGCTAGACGAGCGTCGGAGATAGGAAAGGGAAAACGTTGGTGATGCTGTGACAACACATGATGTGGATTCGCACAAGACGTTGAAACGCATTGCGACAACTGGTACACTGACTGTGGCTGCACATGGTTGTTTTTCAACTAAACAGACGAAACATGGGCATGAGTTGCAGAGGCAATACGCAATGCTGGTATTAGAATCAGTGTGCACCGAGTAAAAGCAACACCATTAGACTAGTACAGTTATGAGCGTTTTGCACAGAGCGCAACTTCCAGCGCTCGGTCAGTAATAAATAAGTGCACGCAGAAAGCAACGAAGGGATAGCACAAGTGGACATGACAGGAGTGTGTATCTGTGCAAGCACCAGTAAAAACGATCGCAGAAAGCGCAAAAACACAAGTTTTTCTGATACACCTCGCCTTAGGCTGTTTCAACTGTGTTTGGCTCTCGAGTTCGTTGGTGTTGTTGTATTTATGACAGGATGGGTTTCTGGTTCAAGAAAATTGCAAAGGAAAACATGCAAGTTGGTGGGTATCGTGGGTGAGGCGCAAGAGCTCAGTGCGGACTTGATAATGTTGTATGGAGCGCAAGGGGTGATAGAGGCGTCCAAACACAGATGGTGGGTGCGTGCATGCGTGCGTGATGATGATGATGAGAATGATTGGGAGTGTGGTACGCGGGACGGCAAGTGGAGAGTGACAGATAGAGGTGGGAGGGGGTCTCGTGTTCTAAAAGAGGATTGTCAAGGTTGGTGGATGGTAGCGGGTGCGGATGTCGTGTGCACAAGTGGAACACGTAGGGAGAGAAAAACTGTACAGTAGCTCTATTCAGGGTGCAAACAACAAACCGGACGAAAAGCAGCTTTATACGAGGGGTAAGTGAGTGAGCTGGTTTCAAGCTGGTTTCAAGCTGCACCAATAAGGAAAAAAGAAAAGGCTGAAGATTAATGGCACAGAGCCCGAGAAGTGTACAAGGAAAAACAGCGACACGCTGACCGTTGGAAACTCTGCCAGCCGAACGTTATCGACGCCAACACGTACGCAAGCGGGGGCGGAGGTGTCGCGAGAGGGCGCAAGCTCCAGACAGGCGTGGGACGGGTGTGCTTCACACGCGCCCCGTACCAACCTACCAACCCACGACGCCCGTTTAGAACTTCCCCCCCCCCTCCCCCCCACCGCAGCCACAAGCGCCGCAAGCACGCCAACCACTCTCCGCCACCAAGTGTCGTCGCCGTTGGCGCAACGGACCCCCCCCCCCCCCCCAACCTCACCCCACCTCACCCCACCGACCCCGCACCGTAAACTTCAACGATTGCATCCACCAGAATCCCTAACCCTAGACCATCGCAAACAGCTACCAACTCCCAACTCCACAAAACATACAAACCCAAGGCGCGCACGTGTGTGCCTCCCCCAAATTCACTCCCACGGAGCCATGTGGACCGGCGGCGCCTCATCACGTGGCACGTGCCACGCGGCCACGTTTGCAACGTGGTTGTTGTGATATGACACGTGCCGCGCGCGCGTGCGCGCCGCTGCTGCGCTGCTGACGTGCGCCGCCGCGCCGTCGCGCCGCCCACGGCAAGCACTGCGCAGCGTGCGCTGCCGCAACAACACTGTCGAGACAAAAGCTGCCCCAAAAGGACGCGCCGCCACTCGTTGCGCTGCCGTCCGTCGACCCCCTCGCCCCTCCTCCCTCCACGCGCCCATTGTGTGTGTTTGCCCCCCCCCCCCTCCCCCCCTCCCTTCCGCCTGTGCTTCCCCACCCCCACCGCACGCGTCCCCGCCCCTTCCCATTGTGTACCCCTCCGCTCACCCTTCTTCTCCTCCTCCCCCCCCTCCTTCGTCCCTCCCCCTTGTCCCTGTCCCGTCACTCGTCCCCCATCCCCCCATCCCCGTCGGTCGACTCACCTCCTCAACCCCTCCCCCCATGGCGCAGCCCACCGAGCCACCGCCGCTCGCCTCCGCTCTCGCCTCCGCCCCCCGTCCGCGCTCCAAGCCTAAGAAGAAAGTGCGCATGCAAGTCATCCCGCACGACGAGCCCGCCAAACCTGTCGACACCTTTCACGTCACCATCTCCAACGTGCGCGCCACGCTACGCGTCGCAGAGGCGCGACCCGTCATCCTCAAGTTCGCCTTTGACAACTACTGGCACGCCGAAACCGACGTTTTCACCCTCGACTCCGTCAACCCCACATGGCGCTTCAATCTCAACTCGGTATGTGGCCTCGACGGCCGCAAGCCCGTCACCGCCGACGGCTTTGAGCCCCATCCCACCCCGCACTCAGACCCCATCCAACCCATCGCCCGTTTTATCTACGAAACCCAGTTTGGCTACAAGCTGCACCGCAAGTACTTGATCGTCACCTTGTGCGAGCGCAGTCCGTACCAAGATGTCGTTTGGGGCACCGCCGTCGTCCCACTTGATTCCATCGCCCGCGGTTGCCACGCCCTAAACATGTCTATCTTCGCCAAACATGACCTCAAGTATTATGGCAACGTCTTTTGTAATATTACCATGACTAATGTCCAACGCGTGCGAGCCCATCTCACAGATCTTAGACTCTCCGAGTACCCCGAAATCTTTAGTTATGATGTCAAACTTATCTATCTTGAGCTTGGTGTACACGCCTTTGAACATGGCTTCTGTCGCTGTACTGAGAAGCGATCCGACGCTGAGCCTCGCTTTTCCGCCCAACCCGCGCTCGAGTTTGATACTACCTTGCGTGACATGCTTATTTCCTCCACTCCGAACGCGCCCTCGCTCAAGATCTTCTTCTCTGTTCATCGACAAGTAGCGCGAAATCGCACCGAGCAGATCGGTGTTGGAGCCCTTCCGGTCCGCATGCTTTTCTCCAAGGTGCGCCACGGGTGGATGGGATTGCCCACCAAGTTTCGGGTACCGCTGGCCGACTATCGCGGCATCATTCGCGGAAAGGTGCTGCTTCGAAACATTCCGCAGTTCTCACAACTGCCTGGAAATGATCTCACCAATGTTGACGGCAACATCACCCCTGCACACGTCGATTTGGACAGCCGCAGATTGTTGCCCTGGGTCAAACTTCCCAAGTCGGAGGAGCGTAAACGACGCTTGGCGAATAGAGAGCATTCCACTCACTCTCCGTCCACCAAACCACACCACCACTATGCTACCTCTGCTTCTGACAGTATGGATGAGAAGAGTGTCAACCTTGAACCGGTAGCAGAGCACGGCGTTCAAGCGCACCGCCGTGAACTACCAACGCTCAACGTGAAGGAAACTGAATATAATCTACCCATCAGCGAGTCGGATGGCGGATCTGAATTTTCGTCGCGCGCCACTTCTCCTCGAGTGGACGGCCGTCTGTTTGCTGCCGTTGACAGTGCTTACGTGCGCGATGCCCACGCCACTCGTAGTCCACTTCGATCTAGGAAAAACCATGACGAACAACCGCAAGCACGCGCTCAGGGTAGCCCCTCTACAGTGCAGCGCCCGGCATGGACCAGCAGCGAGACCGGAGATGACTCAACTGGTACCATATCCAAACTACGTGACAGGGTTGACGCTCATGCCGTGTCTCATGTCGAGCAGATAAAGCTCTTCGGAGCTCTCCGAGAAGCGAATAAGGAAAGTGATGGCGAGCGTTGTGAGGAGCCGGCGAGATTGAGAATACCTACGGGCTCCGGACGCTCCAAACCTCGACAGCATTCTGATGAAAGCAGTTCATCCCGCGCGCCGCCGAGCAGAGCATCCGATGGTGCCTATGACGAGCATGAGTCCCCCGCCGATGCGAGGAACAGGCGAACCAAGAGCGGTAAGAGCTTTGGCAGCTCATGCACAACCGAAGGTGGTACTGAAGCAGATTCTACAATGCTCTCAGATGATGGTTGCCAGGTTGGCTCACGAACTACGACGCAAGACGCTTTGACCACAAGTCTGAAACTAAACGCATATCCTCCGGGAGATGAGCGCTTTGAGTACGAAGTTGATGAATTGGCAGGTATGTGCGAGGCTTCCCGAAGTGCACCTGTTCCTGAGGCGCATGGTACTGGGACGACATTAGAAGGGGTCGAGGAATGGCTTGCTGTTCACGATCCTGGAAGCTCGAGGTTTTACTTCGCACATAGATACACGCAGGAGAGCTTGTGGTTGCCCCCTGGTTGGGAGCGAATGGTTGACGAGGAAGGGCGACAGTACTTTGTGGACCATGCTTCTCAAACTACGCAGTGGGAGTTTCCGGCTTCCGAGGCTCGTGCCTATCGAGAAAGCGTTTACGCAGGATAACGCTCTTTGTTCCCGCACTTCTCCCAACCTAGTTTCTCGTGTATTCCCCCCTTTCTCTATTTTCCTTACAGCAGTTTTAGATTAGTTAGAAGACCTTTCCCCTGTATACCTCGCGATCTCATCGCTTTCACACCCCCCTCTCACAGTGATACTGTGCAGCGTAATTGTCGTACGCATTAAGTCATTTAACATCCCTCGCATGGCAGCCAACAAACAGTTGCAGCATGTCTTGTGTCGAAGTCATCTGGTGGTTGATACACACACGTAAACTGAGCCGCATTTGGTTACTGACTCTTAAAGCAGTGACCTCATTCAGAATAATTCTTCGTAAACTTTGAAGTTATCAGCATGCGCACGTTGATGGTTGGCCTCAGTCGATCTCGGAACCTCATATACAGTCTAAATCGAAGGGACAAGGAGAAACGGAGAGTGTGGCCGTGTACTTCCTCTGGTGACTTGTTCATCGCCTTGGTAAACGTCTTGGTTGCTGACTCTTTGAGTAGTGACCTCATCCAGAACTACTTTTCGTTAAACTCGGATGTATGAGCCTTTGCTGCATTTGTCGCGCGTTGGCGGTTGGCTTGGGTTGATCTTGGATACATATCAAATGGAATTTACATCGTTGGGGCAAAGAGCGACGACAAGAATGGTATTGAAACCCTGCAGGATGAGTTCTTGTTTATGGGCTTTGTAAACACATTTGAATCGGGCCTCGGGCACGCACTCTGACGATCGGAGGTGTCAAAACGTCGCACATAATGTCACGACATCGTTTGGCATCATATCCCTCAGCGACATGTGAATCAGGGCGCACCATTCGCGAAGTGAAATAGGCTTGTATGTTTTGAGAGCGATACTGCGGCCAGACTCGCACGTTGGCATGTTGTAAGCATATCGCATGTAGGGTTGTCGGATACAGAGCATAAAAAGTCGTTTCAAAAACATATCCCTTCCCCAGAATTTCCGGGAATTGATGTTTAGGCTACAGTACAGCTAACAAAATCAGTGTGCCAATAATTTCAAGTAGAAATACTGTTTCAAAAACGTAACCTTCATTGCATCATATCCTTACGATTTTGAGTGATGATCACTACAGTGGTCATCATTCTGTTCCTTCCCATAACTCATCAGATATTAAACCATTTAAATTCATTTTCCGCCTAATGCTAGATAAAACGATGTTGCAGGCGACCGTGAAGTCCGTATGTGCACCAGATGAGAACCTTTTCCACGGTACGTTCTTAAAGTTGTCACATCTAAATGCTTGAAAGAAGGTGCGAAAATTGAAATGGTCACTTTAGTGGTCATCAAGACATCTCCAACGACTTCCATCTTTACTGTTCTAGTCTCATTCAGGTGCGGTATCATCTGCTTTTAAGATAACTGATAGTTCATTAAAATCATGTACGAGTTTTGCGTGTGGTCTGCTGCTCAGTAAAATCTATATTTTTCTCAGCTTCTCTTCTCCGCCAACGTCTATCTCTTTGAAAACTGGCTGCATTGTTTTTTGTAGTAAGTGTTGGTCGCGACAAATGCAGAGAAGATGGGACGGTTCGCGACTGGAGCAGCTTCGTTGAGTGACTCATAGTCCAGCACGTTTTCCATAATCCATCATAAGTCCTGACACAAATATGAACGTCAAATGTCTGGAACCTAAAAGACGAACTGTGTCTATCACCTCGAGAACTATTTCCGCACAAACATCAGTCCCCAAGATCACCTTTATATTTCTTCTGACATTGTGTCCATTCACCTTCAGATGCAGTTTCTGTCCATCACTGTCATTGAAGAAGTACAACCTATGGCTTTTTCTGTTCCTTTCTGCAGCCTTTCAAAGTGACATTTTATCGTTTTCCACTACAATAACAGCCTCTTCAGTCTTTTTAAAAGTGGTCAGATCGCCCTGGATACTGTCTGTGTATGACATAAATTCAGTTGGTAATTACAAGGCCTATAGAGCGCGTCATGATTGTCTTGAAGGCTGTCGAACGTGTCATTGCTTTGTATTCTGTTCCCTTTCTTAGAAAAGTTTCACACAACAAATCCATTCACAGCAATCGTTTTGATAGTTTGGGAAATGATTTTATGCTCCTATGAGAAGGATGGCGTTCACGCTTGTAGCATACGTCTGGTTTGGGGACTTTCGTCTACTCTCTCCATTAGTTTTGTGAAGGACAATGCCCTTCAAGGGGGTTTCTTCCCAGGACTTAGAGATTTCGCTCGCTTGAGGACTAGCTTGGTCTATTACAAGCTATAACGCTATTGCGTGCCGACGGCCGGTTAGGACCGGAGGTGCACACTGGTGGAACACGTGGACTGCACGGATGCCGACGCTTGAGTGCGACGCGTGCCACACGTGGCCCGGATTCTACCTAATGGTTAGTATTATTTAGTATTTTTTAGTATTTATTTAGCTACGCTATCGCTATTTAGTGTCTATCTTTTGGGCGCGCGCCCACTGTCAGGGGACGCGCGCCACACTACTTAGGAGGTTGAGCACTGCTCCCCAGTAGACACCCTCTTGGGATATCCCAAGGAGGGAGTCTTGGCTCTGAACTTTTCGCCTTCGGCGCGTCTTCACCGCATACTGCGTGAGTGCCAGTCGCACGTTAGTTCATCCCCCGCTCTGTCGACCAGAGTGCTACAACCACCGTGGGTTCATATTTAATCGCCTACACTTGTCGTAGGCTCGCCTCTGTATTGGGTTTCGCCCCCGTTTTCTCTTGTTCTCCTTTTTGGCTTTCGTGAGTGGCCGCCCCACTCACCCCGCTCGTCCACCTCATACGAGTGTTTCCTCGCTTTTTTTCCGACAATCGCCGTGGTACCGCTCCGCCTAAGATTGGTCACACCCCGGACTGTGCCGTGCTCACCTAAACAATCTAGGTATATCCCGCCGGATTGACCTCGGTCTTACACCCTACTCCGTCGTGCCTTTCCAGAGTGGCTCTGTTCCTGTGCTCCGCTGGGACGCGTCTCCTCCGCTTGAGGCGTGTCTCTCAAGAGAGGGAGATCCCGAACATCTTCGTGGTGTCTCCGCTCCAAGCGTTGTCCTACATCTTGGAGTACAAAGCTTTAGCCCCATGCTTCAACAGCTTGAGAGGAGGGAGCGCGTTCTTAGTTTGAACGTAGAAGTTATCTATTTTCCAGAATCATATTCGTGTTTCGAAATTTTTCTTACTATCTCGGTCAGCTAACGCTTGGATTACCAGTTCTAACCCATGAGCCCAAGAAAAAATGAAAGGCCAACGGGACTGTAGAGTTCTTTAAAGCAGTGTTAGGTCTTCCACTGTGCAAGTCAAATAATGCGATAGCATCCGATGAGCATGGAATCCATTCACATCCGAGCTTAAAAAACATTCCGCACTCGAACCAAGCTGTGACGAATTCTTTTGATCCCAATTAGAAAAGAACGGCGGACTCATTGATTGTACCTCTTATCATTTCTTCCCTAGACCGTTCCCTACTAAACCAGCTTTCGACAAAGCCTTTCAGAAACGCTGCCAAACTCTGCTCTTCTCTGGAATTGCTTTGTTCCAGACCAATTAAATCAGGCACTTCATTTTTGTGCATCATTGCTTTCGCAGCATTAGTTCCTGTTACCTTGAACTGACGAAGTACAAACCAGTCACTGCATCTTTTTCCAATCGTTAGAACGCAGCAATTCTGCAACATGAATTGTTCAATTATGTCCCGGCCGTCCCCGGATTCACTTGGAAGAATGGATAGACGACCACTGTCAAGCTTCCCAAAGAACAATAAATGAGATGTAGACGCCCGTCGGGGCACAACAACCCACGACTTGAACCCTGCAGTAAGAGAAGTAGGTACACTGTACATGTAGCGAATAATCTTTGAAAACTTGTCTGTGCCATGTTCTCTCACGGCAACAGCAGTTACTCGTTTTGTTGAAAATAAGTTGCGAATATCTGTAGCTTGTGTCCCTTGCGGAGATTTAAAGCTCTTTATAGAAAAAAATGACACCGACCCTGCCTTTGGATTATCGTAAATAATAAACAGTTTGGGTCGGTCCAACAGAAACGACGGTGATTGAGTTGACCCGACTCTTGGCCTATCAGTATCTCCTCTATTACTTGCAAACAAAGGCTCTGGACTAGTACAGTCTGTGCCAGCTGGCCTGGTGGTACTCGGAGATGACGGGTGGCTTTCCTCTTCAGACGAATTGTCATCATCATCATACCTTGTCGGCTTAAGATATGGAGCTTTCGTGAAGGGGTATTACCGCAAAACATGCTCAGGCATTACAAAGATTGACCCAATACTGTTCTGCAGCATAGTGCGGAGCAATCTGATGCTTTCATACCCTCTCTCAGCAGAGATAATTAGCCCATGCATAATGTGCTCTCCTTAACCTTCTATCAAAAATTTTAACAGCTTTGGAACACTTGGGCGCTGTTGCTCACCCCTTCGGCGAAATCAAACCATTATCGTGACTCGTAAGACTTGTAACGCAATGACTGGTTGGTCAGCGTACTGGTCTTGACCGGTGGTAGCGTGGTAGAGCGGGTCCTAAGGTTCGAATCCTTGACGGCGGCACTCCCAGAGAACTTGGTGCAATGGGCTGGCGTTTACTCGTAGTCCTACAGGTTGGAGCAACGGAAACGATGGCTTGAAGACCAATTGGTGGGACTAATATACTAAAGGGGGTCATCTAGTATCCTAACAGTGCCTGCCTTTCTCTAAGGGAGAGGCGTCACTCGAGCCAAATAAATAGTACTGGCGAGGCGCTGGGATCTCCCTGGCACTGTAATGCTAATTTATTACACTGATTAAAAAAAACTAATAATTTACATGAGTCCACCTGAGGTCGGCCAGTCCACGTGGCGTCTGTAAGATCCCTCAGGGCCCGGCGATTTACACGGCTCAACCGTTATCGTTGCTCCTTCACATATCTCCCTCCTTAGAATTCGACCGCCATAGTGAAGTCCAGATGGCCGAATTATTGACCCAGGGGACGCGAGCACTTCGTTGCTCTCGGTACCATTGGGCGCGACGGGACGTCGCGTCGTCATCGCCTGCGGGGGTACGAGGCAGCGTGAGCTAACCATTGGCGCCAGGGTGGCAATTAATTTTTCGAAGGACTGAAACTCCTGCGCGCCGTGGACACTGTCCGTAGGTACATCGCCGGCGTAATCCTCGTGGCGCGGTAGAGCGATGGTCCCTTGGCTTATTCTCCCCTGACGGTCATTGGGGCCGTCCTTAGTTTCCGCTCTTCTTTTGGCGACCCTCCGCACTTCATCCACCGTGGTGTACGCCTGTCAGTCCGATCAGGTGAATTCCGTTCGTCTTCTCATCGTGGTACTTTTCCATTGGTCGCCTGCGATGCCGAACTCGCCGTTTAAGCCCGTCGGATACGCCGTTCTCCCTCCGGACTATGTCGCTTCGGTCATCTTTCCTATCCATTTTCCGGCGGACCGGCCTGTGAGGATCGGCACCATGGCTTCGAACAACAAAGCGGGGAGCTTCTCGGGATACTAAGTGTCCTTCGAACGTTCCGGGGATCGCTAAGACCATACCGTCAGACGAAACCCGCAGGCAGTGCGTCATGCCATTCTTCCGTCCTCTGTGGAAGAATACCAAAGGTTCTTCCATATGTGTCTTGACGCCCGCAGGTTCGCGACGATAACCGATTTCCGGAGGGGCAGTAAGAACGCGCGCAGCGTCTCATAGTACAAACGGTGGATACATTGTCCTGTAGATCCGCGTTCGGCGACGCACTGTCGCACCCTCATCCAGCGCTGCGAGGAGGAAGCCGAGTATCAGTTTAGGGTGAACAAACTGCTTTCGAACCTATATACGGACATCATCTTGCCTCATGTGAGATTTCCCCCGGCGGGTGACAATATCTTGGCGCTCATGTGCTTTCGACCGCCGTATGAACGCCTGTTCTGGATGTCCAATGGGGTCTATTGGAACGAGATGCAGGAGCCCGATGGTCTTTTTCGTCAATCCCTGGGGTTCTTCTTTTGTTGGCACCAGGTGGAGTTTCACGACATGAGCGCAGACAAACGTCTTTCGTTATATCTTTCGCTTCCCCACGTAAATGAAAACCAATTAGCCATGTATTGGCGTGTCTCTCCGCTCTTTTGGTTCCCACGCCGTCTGTGGCGGCGTATCACTCGTCCCAACCTATGGGCGATGACAATGACCGAAGTTCTTGGCAGTCCTGGAAGGTACTCTTCGTTGAGTTCGGCGTGATGTCCCTTCTGGCCTTCCTGGATACCGCGAAGTAAGGAGTCTGTTGTAATGTCCGTTCGGAGGATTGGAGGGTATGCTACGACGGGAACATACCCGCTCCTCGAGGTCGCCTAATCCCGCTCCCGGACATCATGGTCCGTTTCCTAAGGAACCTGGGCATCCAAAATATCCTTTGTGGGACCCAGTTCGACACGTCGAGGAGACCGAGGCCCTTTTGGATCATATCCTACAGGTGGAGTGGGGCAAGAATCCCGGGTTCCTTTGGTATGACTGGGATACCGACTCATTCACGCCGATTCCGCTGCATCCGCACGGTCGGGACGACGCTCGTGCCTATCCCGCCAAGCCTTTGAGGTATCAACCATCGAACATCCCGAGGGGTCATGTGCCCGACTATTATCCAAAGGCCATTGGTTTCGATCCCCTGTGCTTCGAGCCCGATGTGGAAGCCACGCCATTGGTTCCTGCTGGGATGTCCGATGGAGAATTCGTCGGTGACGATCCCTTCGTCCTAACCGTAGAGGGCGTTGATCCACCGGTCGAGTCCAGTGTTTTGTTGCCGACCGCTTCCCCTCCTCCAGCTCCTCCGGGCGCTGCTTCTCACGATGAAATATCATATGAGCCGACCGTCGCTCAAGTGAACATACCTCCTAGAGAGGTTACTATCGAGGTCAAAAGTCCTGTAGGTGATGCGCTGGCTCAAACGTCCCCCGGGAGCGTCGACATCGCTCCATCCTCTCCGTTGCCACACTTTCTAGCTTCGTTCACGGCTGCAGCCGCGGATCTCCGTCATGTCTGCCGTACCGTTGGTATTAATGCCTCCATGGACATTGCGATAGTCCTGAGGGAAGCCTGCTCGTGGGCGCGTCGCTCGGCGCGCTACACCGCGGTTGTCCTACAGGGTCAAGATCTGAAGACCGCTATGGTCAATCTCCAGCAGCATAATGCACAACTGATGTCCCAGAGGGATACAGCCGATTTGGATGCCCGGTATGGTCTAAATTTGAGCGCCCGGAGGCCTCCGATGGTGAAAATAGTTTTTCAGGTTAATCTCTGCCGAAGAAGCGTGCTCGGCTCGCTTGGTCCGGTCCTATTGGTACAGTAGGCTTCTCGGGTCACCCTAGTCCTGGTTTCGCTCATGCAGGTTCCAACGAGGACGACTGATTTACTCCTGCGCCAACCAGTGAGTCCTGTTGGTGTTAGGCGCGCTTCCGCGAACCTTGAGGTCATGGTGTTAGTTGTGGAGCAAAACCCGGCGACGGGAAGTGCTTTCAAGGTGTTCGAAGCCTTGCTCCCTGGGGGAGGCAGACTCAGAGACAGAGCCCTCTGTTCCACCCGTAGTGTGGGGTGTAACTCCCACGGGGGATTCCGGCAGTACCGACGGAGGTGAGGGGTAGAAACTGTGGATCGGGAATGGGTATGGGTATCCCAAAGAATGGGGGAAAATCCGGCGAAGAGGAAAAACGGGGCGAGGGTCGGGCACTAACAGGCACCGGACCCGAGAACCAGAAAAGGGGCGAAACAACAAAAGAAACCCAATACAGGGGCGAAAAACTGTCCTCGAAAGGAAACACAAAAAGCACGCAACAAGTAAGCAGAACCCCCACGGGGTATCGTGCACGCAGGTCGTCTGAGCGGTCCCAAGGGGGTGGTTGCACGGAACCCAAACGTGGGCACTGTCCAAGTGGAGTCGTGTCCCTACGCAGGCGTTGCTAACCAGAGCCCGTTCCTGGTTGTAAGGCCGAAACGATGGCGACGAAGAACCTCTAGAGGTATCGAAGACCAACCTTGGTTCCCATTTACTCTGAGCTCGGACTGTCAGATCTCGCCTCCCTAAGTAGGGCCCACTAACTAAACTCTACAGTAGTGCACACCTGCTCAGGGCCATACACGTGGAGATCCCACTGCCAGGGCCCAAAAGTCCAACGTTCTACAAATATCCGAAAATCGGTGCCAAAATTAAGCCACGTGTATCACGGAGCCAATCCAACCATGGGCCATCCGAATTTTCTCTTATAGGCGAAATATAACCGGAAAACAGTGCCACCTCAGCACACCTTAGAGGGGATCATAATCATAACCCTCGGAGGGTTCAATCCTCATTCTATGAGTTGCATCTTCAAGTATCCCCTAACTGGGCGTTGCTCTACATTAGTTAGTCAAACAAAGTAATGCTTGCGCTTTTCCAAGGTTGTTTTTTTTTCTCAAACGTGCGTGCCCTGGGACGGCGTCCAACCTTGAGAGCGTCTCAGGTCTTCCTTAGGTGTCGCCTTAAAACTGACTTTGTTCTCTGATGCGGGAGCTACGGCTAACCGTCGTGCTCCAGCGAACCGTCTTGTCGAGAGGCGTTTCGAGAGGTTTTTTGAGATTCTTCGGGCCAGTGGTTGCCCCCTTTTGAAGGCTGCGCTACGTGCTGCCGATTTTGCGCCAATAGAGGGCGATAAATTTAGCCGGAATGGTTTGAGGCTCTCGCCAAGTGTCTTCTTCAGGGTTGAAGCCGAACCAAACGACGCGAGAGCACATAGTTCCATCTTCTCCCCGGCCGACGGATATGATGCGCTTGATCACGTATTCTAGTTGGTGTTCAATTTCCGTAAGAATAGTGTGGTCCAGAGGGGCGAATCCATCGTAGTCGGTTGGAAGAGATGGGTCCTCGTCATTGGCATTGACCATCTGGTCCATGGGGCTTTTCGGGTTCGTGGGAACTGCCTTAGGAGGTGTGGGGACTTGAGTGTCGACCTGATGTCGTAGTGATTTCATTGAGCCAGGGGGCTGGGACTTGGGTGGTTCGGGAGAGCTGGGGGCTTGTGAGACCCGATAAATAGATACAGTGTCCTGTCGTCCGTCAATTAGTAACGTAATGGTGTGTTGATTGGCCTTAAGAACTCTGTAAGGTCCATGATAAGAGGTTCCGCGTAGTGTCCTGGAGCTCACCACTGTCCTTCGGTGGCCGGTCCAGGTAAACCAATTCTCCTTTCCCAAAGATAGTTGTGTTCCAGACGGCTCTGTCGAAATTGACCTGGTAACGCCGTTCGGCTTTGGTCAGTACAGCTCTAGTCGATTGGATAATGCGGTTGATGCGTCGGCGCAAGTAGCGCTTCGCCTGGTAGGAGTCATTCCTTCGATTATGTCCCCGGGCATAATAGACTCCTGAAGGTCAACAGCTATTGGCGGTGGCGATCTCTTCAGCGTTAAATCGAAACGTTTTGTCTCCGTGGAAGCGTGCACTTGCGTGTTGTAGGCATAAAACAGGGGCTCAACGTAATCGTCCCAGTCCAATTGGTGCTCCGATACGTAGTGTGCCAATCGGTGCAGAAGGGTGCGGTTGAAGCGTTCGGCTTGGCCATTTGCCTGCAGGTGGTACGCCGTGGTGGTCACATGTTTGATTCCTAACGTAGCACAAACGTGTGAGAAGAATTTGGATACAAACTGGCTGCCGTTATCCGTAAGGAGGTAGAGTGGAATGCCATACGGATATACCCATTGAGACAAGAAGGCCTTGGCGACATCCGTGGCTGTTGTCTTCCCTAGGGGTAGGGCTTGGATACGTTTGGTAAATCTATCGGTTACTACCAAAAAAAACCGTTTCCCATGGGACTACTTACGCAAATGTCCAAGTATATGCATTGCGACAAATTACATCGGGCCAGCGGCGGGGAGGAGTTTCAATTTGGCCTGATGGTTGGCGTGAGACCCTCGGATTTATGCGATTTAAGTACAGTTCCGTGCAGTTTTCCATAGGTCCTGCGCCATTATTGACCAAAAAGAAGAACTTCTTTAGGGTCTGCTACATTCGTCGGCATCCAGGGTGACCATGAAAGGGAGGGAAATGGGCGGGGTATAGGAATCGCGCCCTTAGTGACCATGGTACTATTCGTTGGAGTGCGCCATCCAGTGGAGAGCAGCGACACAACAGTCCAAATCGGTCATAGTCGAATAAGCATCCAGGGGTTCCCACCAATCGGGCTGTTTCCTTGCACTACTCGTCTTCGACCTGCGCCTGTAGGAGTTCCTCAATAGTTCTAGGGAGGAGCTCTTTTTCCTCTGGGGCTATCGTGTTACCCTGAGGTGGTATCGAATTGGGCGGTACTGTATCCCAGTTTAATAGGTAGAATTCATTCTACTTTACCTCAGGATCGTCCAATTTGACCTTACCCATAAGTTAATCCGTTTGCATATAACTTTTAGGTCCATCATCTGTAAAGGGGACAAAAATGAGGTCGTCCAATGGCGTGCCATCAGTTCTGTCGGTAACGATTTGCGAGAGGGCATCTGCTGCCTGGTGCTTGATGCCTGGCCTATAGGTTATATCGTAGTCATATTTAGACAGCCTAAGGTGCCAACGAGCGAGGCGACTTGATGCATCGGTCATATTGAGAAACCAGCAGAGTGAATTATGGTCTGTCCTAATGATAAACCTAGCTCCTTGGGGTATAGACGGAGTGTCAGGACGGTATCCAATATGTCGATAGTCCTTCGGTGACTCCTGTTCCTGTAGCAGTCCACATCCAACTTGGACATCAGAGGCGTCTGTGTCGAGGACAAAGGGCCTGTTGGGTTTTGGTAAAGCCAGTATAGGTGGGTTCCGCAATTTGTCCCTTAGGGTCTGAAATGCTACGTACTGGTCGTCGGTAAGGGTTTCGAACTTCGAAGGTGTTCTCTTCTTTAGCATTTAGTTGAGAGGGGCCGAGATTTTAGCAAACCCTTGGACGAAACGTCGGTAAAAATTGCACAAGCCCACGAAGGATCGTAGTTCCGTGTGGGTTCTGGGAGGTCTAGTCTAGCGAATCGCATTTGTGGACCGTGTGGCTACCTTTAGCTTTCCTGGGAGGGCGACATGACCGATATAGTCCACCAAGGCCTGGAAAAAGGCGCATTTGCGGAGTTTCAGTGTTACTCCATCGTCCTGTAGGATTGTTAGTACCATCTTCACATGGCGAAGGTGTTCCTTCACGGTACGGGAGAAGATGATTACGTCATCCAAATAAATCAAGGCGAACTTCCATTTGACTCTGGAAAATATGATGTCCATTACCCGTTGGAAGTTTGCTGGCGCATTCTTTAAACCAAAGGGCATACGAGTAAATCTGAACAGACCTTCTTGGGTGGAGAAGGTTGTCAACTCTCTCGCATTTTCGGCCAAAGGGACTTGTCAATATCTGGAGTTAGCGTCCAGTGTGGTAAATACGGCAGCTTCGCCGAAGGAATATATACAGTCATCAATACGGTGTATCGGGTATGAGTTTCTCTTGGTTACTGCGTTCAGATTTCGGTAGTCGACACTGAACATGACCGAGCCATCTTTTTTAGCCACGAGGAAAAGGAGACTTGCCCATTCGGATTGGTTCGGAGGCGCCGGTTCTATGAGTTGATCTTTGCGCATCTCTTCCATCTGGTCGGCGACAATTTCATTAACCTTCAGGCCTGTACGGTGTTGGTGCTGGAACTGTGGTCTAGCATCGTCCTGAATGTCAATGCGGTGTGTAGTGGATCTGACTTTGCACAATCTACCTTGCCACATGGCCTGGTATTCCCTGAGGAGATCAAGTACCTGGGGCCTATAGGATTCGTATTCTGCGCCGATGGCGACTGTCCCCTTTTAAGAGTCGACGTCCTCGTCGGGAGTTGGCGTCGCAAGGTTATCCATTTGGGCCTCCATAATGGCCACAGGCGCAGGTAGAGTGATGCCAATCACTGCAACTTTAGGTAACCGTACGGGTTTATCTCTGAAGTTGCTGATGGTGACCAAGAAGGGCCTGTTGGAGTGGATGTCCATTACTTCATTGGCCATCAAATTAAGGTGCTTCAGAACCGTTTTTGGGTGGTTCTGAATCATTAGGAGACCTGAGAATTGGGAATGGACCGATACAGCGATCTACGCCATTGTGGGTATCGTTATGGACTTTGACAAGCTAACCTTATTGGACGTCGTGTTTTCGGAGATAACTGCTCGTTTGCGGGTAGCTTCTGGCCCTGGGGTGGAACCAGTTATGGAGATGGAAGGTGCCCGGTAGAATGCAACTTTCCTAAGGCCTGGATAAATGGCTTTAATGAATCGATCGATAAAGGAAGTCCCTAGGAATGCCTCAGTGCCCCAGTTAGGACAAACAAGGAACCACGTGCGGAATTTGAATTGTTCTAACTGGAGGTAAAGTAGTACTATCCCTTTAATGTCCATTTGTCTACGTGATGCATCGGTAATCCTGGGGGTCTTCCTTGCTCGAACGAAACCTTGCCAACCCAGTAGAAGTAGCTTAGGATGGACCAAGTTGGGACCAGAGCCCGTGTCCAATACAGCTGTGGCCACTCGAGAGTTGTTGGAACGAAGTCCCACAGTTACTCGGACTTTGTAATTCTCTTTTCTGAGGATACAGACAGGGTCGTTACTTTGTTTCAATTCTGGTTCATCCTCAGTGGTCCATCATGGGTGGTTTGTATTCGGAGGTGAGGAGCTCCTTGGCCCATGACCGTCCAACTGGTTGAGGCAGGGGCTTAAAGAGAGAGAATTTGCCTCGCGTCGACTCTCTAAGAGTCTTCCGAGGGGGTTTCCGTTTCTTCCTGAGGATAGGATTCCTCTTCGGCGTCGTCTGTAGGGTCTACAATGGCGTGGACCTGTGGGGCTTTGATCGGAGTATCCGGAGGCGGGGCATCGCGGGAGCTTCCAGGGGTCCATGTGGTTTGTTGCTCTGCCCTGTTAAACATTCTTTCGGATCTCCGCACCCGGTAATTCTCTTCCCTGAGGGCTTGGAGATTTTTCCGTGCGTCCTCAGGCAGATACCTCGAGCAGTCACAAGGTGGTACCATTGAAAGACACAGGAAGCAGACCTTTGGGGCGCGAACAAAAACGTCCGTGCGGGGCGGAAAGGGAGATTAACTGGGCGTGGGTGGTCCAGTAGTCGCTGTGGTTCCCTGGGAGACATATGATGGGGGCCCGGACGGAGGAGAACTGAAACAAACCGCTAGAACATCTCCCGAGTCGGCATATTGGAGTGATGATTCCATGTCCGATTCCGTGGAGCTAACCAAATGGGCTTGGTTGGTTTTACGCAATGAGGTGGTGTGTCCTTTGGATATGTCATCGTTCAGCATGGATGTTCTGTAGGTTTTGCCATAACCTTCGGCATAAGTAACGAGCCTTGGGAAGGAGTACTGTGGGTTTTCACTGTGGTAATTGCGGACATGTGTTAAAATTGCAGGGAGTAGTTCCGTGATGACGTGATATTTGAGCCGTTTTTCGGAGAACACATTTCCACATCGGTAAGCCTTCTTCCATAGGTCGTCTGCAAAAACCGATTCGGTCATGGTGGAGCTCCGCCTAAAGGATATTACTTCCTGGTGGGAATCCATTATAACTTCATCCGTGGCGTAAGTTTCCAAGAGGTAATGGACAACTTGAGGGAATAACCTGAGGAGCTCGCCGTCTTGAGCTTCCACGAGGCCAGTTGTGCCAGATATCTCCGAAACCACTCGGTCACGCGCCTGTTTTGTAAGGAAGAATTGCAAACGGTACAGAGCGGCGCCCTCGTGGAAACTGTTCTCATCACAGGCCATACAGAACAAGCTGAGAAACCTAAGGACAGCAATGGGATCGGAACCGGAGAACTTGTCCGTTATGGTTAGTTGCATCCGTTTGGCCCATTTGGCGACTCTGCGGGCCACCGAACCAGAATACTTCGCGGACCTGTCGGCCAGCCGGTAATTCCGGTAGTCTAGAACCTTAAGGAAAAGTTCATTAGTTGTTGTCAGTGGTCTGAGGCCTCGAACAGTAGCCTCATTCACCTTCGAGTCGGTCGTTTCGGTCGAGGCCGATTCGGAATCACTCGTGTCCGAATGGTCTCTTCTATTGCTTCTTCTGTTCATCTTTCTCCTACGGTTGCTTCTTTTCTCTCCAGCGGAGTAGGGACCTAAATTATCGATCTCTCTATCAGATCTGATGGAGCCCTGAGGTCGCTGTACCTCATACTGTCGTTCGGGAGGGGTAATCTGTCTCACTTCTAGAAGCTGAGCCTTTCTTCTGCTCCTAGATTGCCTTTTCATTAGACTACCAGGATGGTGTTCTCGGAAAGGGGCGGATAATACCGCAACTCCTGGGGGTTCGTTAGGGGGTTTCCATATGGAAGCCGGATGTTTGACTTGTGGAGTGGTCCTAGGGACAGTGTTGCCTGTCTAGCTGGTGACTTCCCCTTAAACGGCTTGAATGAGGGAGTCTATGAATATCTCAGAGTCTATGGTTTTGGGGATAATTCGCGTAACGAGGTAATCCGAATGTTCAGCGATCACCGTAGCGAGTCGCATGTCCACAATAGAATTCACGTGGGCTGAGCAGAGCTCACGGAGAAGAGGCCAGAGAAGGTCGGCAAGCCCGGCCGGGAATGTTCTCTCTAATTCCTTTGGTCTGACGGGGTTCTCTTTGTGGTGTTTCTGGCCTAGAGTTGGCCATGGTGAGGCGTTCTCGTAAATGCGTGGCTACCGGGGGTTCTCGGCGAATCCTTTCAAGGTCGTCCAGGGGAGTCAGTACCCCTTGTGGCTGTCTTCTAGTGCTCTTGTGGTCACTGGAATTATCACCCTGTGGTCCAGGCGACATCGTCGGCGTCGCAGTGGAAACTGGTCCTGCCGTAAGAGTCCTATGGTCTAGTCCGTTTGGTGTGTTTCCTGCATCTATAACGGCGGTTGTTTCTGTACTTCTGGTCCGTTGGGGAATTAAACCAAAGGTTAATATCCGGATAATTCTTCGTTCAAGTGGTCCGTTTAATTATTCCAAAGGGCTTCTAAGTCTGGAGACCACAATGTAACGCAATGACGGTGGGGTCAGCGTACGGGTCTCCACCGGTGGTATCGTGGTAGAGCGGGTCCTAAGGTTCGAATCCTTGACGGTGGCACTCCCAGAGTACTTGGTGCAATGGGCTGGCGTTTACTGCGTAGTCCTACAGGTTGGAGCTACGGATACGATGGCTTGAAGACCAATTGGTCGAACTAATGTACCAAAGAGGGTTATTTAGTATCCTAACGGTGCCTGCCTTACTCAAAGGGAGAAGTGTCACTCGAGCCAAGTGAATAGTACTGGCGAGGCGCTGGGATCTCCCTAGCACTGTAATGCTAATGTATTACACTAATTGAAATGAAATAATTATCTAAATGAGACTAGCTGAAGTCGCCCAGTCCATGTGTGGCCTGTAAGATATCTCAGGCCGCGGCAGCTTACATGGCCCATCCGTTATCGTTGCTGTTTCAGAGGACCTTCAGAAAAAATCCTAACAACATTTGCTCTGTGTGTGCGGCGATCCTGAGCGAATGATATATATATATACTTTCCCTCTAGCGGGCACAGTATTCAACTCCTGAAGACAAATTGTGAAAGTCGGTGTGGTTGTTTGTAGCGCGAGTGGATTGAACTCATCGTAGAGGCCGAAGAAGCAGGCATCGCGATCACCTGCCAGACTGAAAAGCTGTCATAAGTCTACCAAAGAAGTAGCACTTTTCAACCGTGAGTACTGAACTATCTGCATTCTGCTTATCGCCTTTCCTTTCACAACAGCCAAACGCGCAACGAGGTCGTCGTGCGCCAGGCTGACGCTAGCTAGAACAAACGAGATAGCAGAGCTATCGCGCAAGACCTTCAGGAAGAATATAAACAGAACCATCTCACAATCGCGCAGAACGGCAATAGATATCATGTCCATGCCGAGGCTCCATATTTTCTGTACGACTCCGGCAGGAACGCCATATCGTATCTCCGTTTGACGTAACAGCCGCTCCATCCAACGAGCGTATGCTCGAATGAGGTTCTTGAGAAATGGATGAGGGAGTATAAACTTTCCGGTCAGCTCAAGCTGCATCTCACGAACCGCGCTAAAGTATTGCGGTAAGGAGGTGCTTCTCACATGTCTCTTTCCTGCCTCGCGTTTTGACGCAAGCCATCCCACGAAAGCCACCCTATGCGCCTCCCTCTGCGACTTTGTTCTCGGAAAGCTAGTATTAGCAGCCAGTTTAGTATGCGGCAAGATATCCTCCAAAAATTCTGCGAAAAATGACGAATGGGGGATGCAGGTGCAATTTTTCATAATTCTTTAGAGTTCCAGCTTGACTCGGCTTTCGATTCTAGAGCAACACCCTGCAATTTATGAATGGGAAACGAATGCGCAAGACGCTGCTTGTTTATTAAGGATGTTTGGATGACAGACGCTAGATGTGAACAACGAGAGTGTGGCTCAAACCCCCCACATCAACCGATATCGCGACGAAGGCCAATACCATGACGACCAATTACGCTAGGAAATCTACACAAGCTTCACGCGCAACCACACCAGCCGAACTCCAGACACCGACTCGCAAGACTCGGAATACGTACCAGAGCAGGGGAATAATCACAGCCCTTCAGACTCCGATTCGACGGTAAGAGACAGCCCCCCACACGTGGATTGTTTCGTACTAGTCAGCCGCAAACGTCGGAGGCTGATCATCGGCTCAAGGCAGGGGCAAAGACGCTCAACGGACCCTAAAAGTAGACCCAGCGCCCCACGCAGACAGCTTACACTGCCACCATCAAGCAAAGACCCAGGACACCAGCCATCACAAAATGAGACCCTGACAGCCGTCACACACGAGAACGCACAAGCAACCGACTCGCACAGCACCGCAAACCGGAAAAACAATCCAAACCACTCGAACCTCGTATTGAATGACAACAACCTCGCCAGAGTTAACAGCAATGAAAAAGGAGACATGCCAGCAACACAAGGGATCGAGCAACAACGACCGATGCGCACAGAAGATGGAAAGGAGAGGCGAAAAGAAGCGAAGCTCTCGCAGCACGTACCGCCAGCGATGATCACAGACACCCCACCACACGCATGATCCAGAAGAACAAACACAAAGACATTGCAGAGGCAACCGCCACGACCAACGGAACACAGGCAACCACTCACACTCAAAAACCCTCCCACATTCCAGATCCTATCACATACCGACATGCTCCCCCAAGAGCAGCAACCACACAAGATCCAGGAGCAACAGAAGACCACACCACCAGCCCACACCACCACTGCACTACACCCCGACCACACGGTTAAAGCGCGACCAACACACGACGCACGACCACCAATCAAACAAGGGACAGACTCGCCGAACCTGCGCAGACAGATAGGAATACGCGCACAAACCCATGCGCTAAGACCAACATACGCGGCGCCAAACGTACCAACCAGAGAAGCCCCCACACCATTCAGCACCCCCATCACGGGAACCGCGAAACACACTAGCCGATCACAAGAACGACAACCCGAGCGGAAACGGCAACCCTCCGACCACATGCGGTTTCGAACCAACACCCTGTCAAACAGAACGCGGAACATCCCACTCGCCAAGAACCGTTGGCCATGTAAGCATCCCCACACAACAAAACACCTTGGCAAAACAATACCACTCCCACCGCAACGCTACCATCACAGAACCCGCAGCATCCTAGCCACCTCAACACACAATTCTGCGACCTCGCTGCAAGACACCGAAAGCCCTGCGCCAAACACCCAAAGTGGAAATGTCGAGTGAAGCGCACACCTCCGAGCTACCACACGAGAATATACTCACGAATCCGAAGGAAAGCGGACCGAAGGACAAACTCGATCGCCATTGGTCAAGCACTAATCTAACCCGTCCCACGAGAGGCGGCAAACCTCCCACAAAAGCCACCCCGCCCCCCACCCGGCAACGCCAAACACCCAACCACGCAGCAGCACCTCACTATCCAATCCCAGTGCACACTGCGAAAATGAGTGGCACAGAACAATCCCCGACAATCCCCACAAATGAGATACGTACTGTTGAATACAACACCTCTCCTCAAGGGTCGACGCATTACTCACACGGTCCATCGGGTGGATCAGATCACCCAACGCCTGCCCTAAGATCCGCCTCCAGAGCGCACCCGGCAACGCGTATAACGCTGCAACCATCACACCGACATAACACCACCCTCCGATCCATTTCCGCCACCTCACCGCACCACTCCGAGGTTGGGCAGCGCACAGACGAACCAAGAGAGTCCCCCAAGGTGGCTGCCTTCCACGGGAACACGGACGAAGACCCACACGCGACACTTGGACCTGCAACCTGCACAACTCTTCTAACCACAAACTGCGAAGATGTACGGCAAACGCCCCAAAACGATCGCGCCGAAAGCCAAGAACCGCGAGTGTCTCCCACAGGGCCGGTCCACCTTGCACACACGGACAAATCACCCCAAGCCGTGCTCGCAGGCATCAAGGACCAGGCAGCAGATGCCCTGTCGCGAATCATCACCGACGGAACTGATGACACCCCATTGGACGACCTAATTCCCACCCCCTTTACAGATGATGGACCTCAGGACTACACGGAAACAGATGACCTTATGGGTAAGGTGCAATCGGAGGATCCCGAGGTAAAGGAGAACGAAGTGTATCTATTGGACTGGGAGACAGTACCGCCCAATTCGGCACCACCTCAGGTTGATGCCATAACCCCGGAGGAAAAAGAGCTCCTCCCTATAAGTATTGAGGAACTCCCACAGGCGCAGGTCGAAGACGAATACTGCCAGGAAAGAGCCCAATTCTTTGGAAACCCAGGATGCCTGTTCGACTATGACCGATTTGGACTACTATGTCGCCGCTCACTGCTGGATGGCGCACTCCAACGGGTAATAACAACTTCGCTAACGGCGCGATTCCTATACCTCGCCCATTTCCCCCGGCTTGGCTGGCCATCCTAGAGGCCGACGAATGTACAAGACCCTAAGGAAGTTCTTCTACTGGCCACTAATTCAGCAGGACCTATGGCAAACTGCACGGAACTGTGCATCGTGCGCACCGATCCGAGGGTCTCGTGCCAACCATCAGGCCCAATTGAAACTCTTCCCAGCCGCAGGTCCGATGGAATTTGGTGCCATGGATATACTTGGGCCTTTGCCTAAGTCATCCCATGGGAAACGGTTCGTTTTGGATACAACCGATAGGTTTACCAAACTTACCCGAGCCCTACCCCTAGGGAAGACAACGACCACCGATGTCGCCACAGCCTTCTTGTCCCACTGTGCCTATCCACATGGGATGCCACTCTACCTCCTTACGGATAACGGCAGCCAGTTTGTGTCCGTATTCTTCTCACACGTTTGTGCTACCTTAGGAATCAAACATATGACCACCACGGCGTACCACCCTCAGACCAATGGCCAAGCCGAACGCTTCAACCGCACCCTTCTGTACCGATTGCCACAATACATTTCGGAGCACCAATTGGACTGGGACGGATACGTTGAGCCACTGGTGTATGCCTACAACACGCAGTTGCACGGTTCCACGGGGACAACACGGTTCGACTTAACGCTAACGAGAGCGCCGCTGCCGATACCTGTTGACCTTCAGGAATCGATCATACCCCAGGACATAACCGAAGGAATGATTCCGAGCCAGGCGAAGCGCTACTCGCGCCGACGCATCGACCGCATTAACCAATCGGCCAGAACTGTACTAACCAAAGCCCAACGGCGCTAAAAGTTCAATTTCGACAAAGCCGTTTGGAACACACCGACCTTTGGGAAAGGAGATCTGGTTTACCTGAACCGGCCACCGAAGAACAGTGAGGAACTCGAGCAAACTACGCGGAAGCTCTTACCCCGCTCTACGGGACCATACAAATTCCTTAAGGCCAATGATCACACCATCACTTTACTCATTGACGGCCTACAGGACACTGTGTCTATTGGCCACGTGACACGAGCTCCCAGTTCCTCCGGACCACGAATGTCCCAGCTCCCTGGCCCAACAGAAGCACCACGACCTCAGGTCGACACTCAAGTCCCCACACCCACTAAGGCAGTTCCCGAGGACTCGACTAGCCCCACGAACACGATGGTCAATGCCAACTACTATGACCCATCGCTCCCAACCGACTCCGATGGATTCGCCCCTCTGGACCACACTCACCTTCTGGAAGATGAAAAGCAACCGGAATATGTGATCGAGCGCATCATCTCCATCGGTATGGGAGAAGATGGAACTATGCGCTATCGCGTCCGTTGGTTCGGCTACACACCTGAGGAAGATACTTGGCCAGAGCCTCAAACCATTCCGGCTAATTTTATCGCCCGCTATTGGCGCAGAATCAGCCAGTCGGAGCACGGCCCTCAAGAAGGGGCCACCATTGGTCCGAATAATCCCAAACCACCTCCCAAACCGCCTCCCAAACCGCCTCCCTACACGACGTTTCGCCGGAGCACAACGGCTCGTCGTTGTTCTCGCATCAGGGAACAAATTCAGTCCTTCGGAGACACCTGAGGAAGACACGGGACGCTCTCAAGATGGGACGCCGTCCCGGGGCACGCACATTTGGGATGAAATAAAGATCTTGGGAAAGCACAAGCACTACTTTATTTAACTTACTCCAGTAACTAACAGAGGCATAACAGCCCTCGGTATGTCCTCGAGGTTCGCCGAAGCGCTTCCAAAACCAACAGGACTCACTGGGGCGGCGCAGGAGTAACTTCGTCGTCCTCATTGGAACCTGCAGGAGCGAAACCGGAATTGGGATCCCCCGCGGAGCCGACTGGACCACCCGAACCGGCCCCAGCCAGCCAAGCACGCTTCTTCGGCGGGGATTTTCCTGAGGAACTATTGTCACCATCGGAAACCTCCCGGTCACTCAAATTGAGACCATATCGAGCATCCAAGTCGGCGGTAACTCTCTGGGACATCTCCTACGCATTCTGCTGCAGAATATTGACCATGGCGTTCTCCAGGTCCTGACCCTGTTGGACAACCGGGGTGTAGCGAGCCGAGAAACGCGCCCAGGAGCATGCTTCCCTCAGGACAGTCGCAATGTCCATCGGGGCCATGATACCAACGTTAAGGCAGACATGACGGAGATCCGCGGCGGCAGCCGTGACCGAAGCAGGAAAGTGGACCAACGTAGAGGACGGAGCGATGTCGACGCCCCCCGTGCACGTCTGAGGAAGTGCCTCGCCTACAGGACTTTCGGTTTCGACAGTAACCTGGCCAGGAAGAATAATCACTTGGTCTACGGGCGGTTCATACGAGAGCTCATCGTTAGGAGCAGAGGCCGGAAGAGCTGAAGGAGGAGAACCGGTCGACAATACAACCGGGGACTCAACCGGAGTATGAACGCCCTCCATGGGTAAGACGAAGGGATGTTCACCAAAGGATTCTCCGTCGGACATACCAGCAGGAACTGACGGCGCGGCTTCCACATCAGGCTCGAATCAAAGAGGATCGAAACCAATGGCCTTCGGATAATAGTTGGGCACATGACGCCTCGGAATGTCCGATGGTTGATTCCGCAAGGGGTTGGCGGGATATGCATGGGCGTCTTCCCGACCGTGCGAATGCAACGGAATCTGCGTGAATGAGTCGGCATCCCAGTCATACATAAGGAACCCAGGAGTTTTGCCCCACTCCACCTGTCGGACATGATCCAAAAGGGCCTCGGTCTCCTCGACGTCTAACTGAGTCCCACGGACGATTTTTTGTATGCCCAGGTTCCTTAGGAAGCGGATCATGACGTCCAGGAGTAGGATTAGGCGACCTCGAGGACCGGGTATGTTCTCAACATACCAGACCCTTCAATCCTCCGAACGGTCATTACCCTGGATTCCGTATTTCGCGGTATCTGGAAAGGCCATAAGAGACATCACGCCGAACTCGACGAATAGCACCTGCCAGGAAAGCCAAAACCTTTGGTCATGGTCAGCGCCCATGAGTTGGGACGAGTGGTACGCCACCACGCACGGCGTGGGAACCAGAAGGAGCGACGAGACACGCGAATACATTGCCCATTGGTTCTCATCCTCCTGGAGTAGGGAACGGTGCAACGGAAGGCGTTTGTCGGCGCTCATTTCGTGGAACTTCACTTGGTGCCAACAAAACAAGAACCCCAAGGATTGACGCAGACGACCATCGGGCTCATGCATCTCGGTCCAATAGACCCGATTGGACATCCAGAGTAAGTGGTCGTACGGTGGCCGGAAGCACATAAGCGCCAAGAGGTTGTGACCAGCCGGAGGAAAGCGCACATGAGGTGAGATGAAGTCCGTGCATAGGTCCGAAAAGAGTTTTTTTACCCTGAACTGGTAGTCGGCTTCTTCCTCGCAACGGACGTACGGCATGTCCGCTTAGACGAGTGTGCGACATCGCGTCGCCGAACGTGGATCCACAGGACAATGCAAACAACGGTCATACCACGAGACGCTGCGCGCGTTCTTGCTGCCCCTCAAGAAGTCGTGTATTTTGGCAAACCTTCGGGCGTCGAGATAGTTGTGGGAAAACCTTTGGTATTCTTCCACTGAGGACGGAAGAACGGCATGACGCACTGCCCGCGGGTTTCTTCCGATGGTATGTTCAAAGCGGTCCCCCGGACGCTCGTAGGCCACTTGGTATCCCGAGGAGCTCCCCGATGGTTTGTTTGAGATCACGGTACCGCTGGTCTCAAGGTGTTCCGCCAGGAAATAGATGGGAGAGCCGGTGGAGGCGACATAGTCCGAAGGAAGTACGGCGTATCCGGCGGGCTAATAAGGTGATTTCAGCATCGCGCGCAACCAATGGAAAGGAACCACGAGGAAAAGACGAAGTAACGGAGTTGACCCGAACGGACTGACAGGCGTGAATCACGGTGGAAGAAGCGCGGAGGGTTGCCAAGGGAAGAAAGGAGACGAAGGAAGAACCCAATGGACCGTCTCGGCAACGCGACGGGATGAATACGCCGGCGATGCACCTATGGCAAGCGCTCACGTCACGTGACATTTTCAATACTTACGCAAATCAATTGCCCTTCGGCGCCAATGGTCAGCTCACGCATCCGCGCATCCCCGCAGGTGGTGAGGACGCTACGTACCGTCGCACCCAATGGTACCGGGAGCAATGAATTTCACGCGTCCCCTGGAGCAGTTATGAAACCATCTGGACTTCGCCGGGACGGTCGAATCCTAAGGAGGGAGATATGTGAGGGAGCGGTGATAGCGGTTGAGCCTTGTAAGCTGCCGGGCGCTGAAGGATCTTGCAGATGACACGTGTACGGGTCGATCTCAGGTGGACTCATGTAGATTTTTAATTTAATTTAATTAGTGTAATAGATTAACACTACAGTGCTAGGGAGATCTCAGCACCTGGCCAGTACTATATAATTGGTTCGTGTGACGCTTCTCCATTAGAGTACGGTAGGCACCGTTAGGATACTAAGTAACCCCTTTCGTATATTAGTTTCACCCTTTGGTCTTCAAGCCATCGTTTCCGTAGCTCCAACCTATAGGACTACGCAGTAAACGCCAGCCCATTGAAATAAGTACTCTGGAAGTGCCGCCGTCAAGGATTCGAACCTTAGGACCCGCTCTACCACGCTACCACTGGTCGAGACACGTACGCTGACCCAACCGTCATTGCGTTACAGAGTGCTACTGGTTTTTGGTATTGATTTTGGAATGAGTCCTGACATATACAAATTTTCGCTGCTGCGAAGCGACAGAAAGGAGCGATTAGATGAGGAGGGGCACATCCTAGAAGGAGTGGGCCAAGCAAGTTGCTTAGGAGGTGGGTGCGTTAGTGAAGTAATTTGGTTTAGATTTTTGATGGAGATCTGACTTAAGTTTCTTTCTTGTTACCACAGTAAATGATTGGGAAAGGGTGCCATCACAAATAGGTGCGAGCTGCAATTGTATCTGGTATGTGTTAGGGAAGGAGATCTGACTTGCCGTTGTTTGCTGCTACGAGAGAAAAGGGAGGCAAGATTGAACGAGAAGTGGGATAATTGGTCGCTATAGAGATGAATGTCGTGCTGATGTGGTTTGAGTTTGTTTTATGTCGGAGATTTGACTTTTGCCTGTTTATCGATGCGATTCCAGAAAGAGGAAGCAACTCAAGGAGCACATGTTTGGCAGAGGTAAGTGTGTTTACATGGAATGTGTTTGCATGAAGAGAGGAACTGGGGTCTAACTTGTGTAATTTTATAATGTCTATCTAATTATGTAGGAATTTGTGATTGACGAAGATGAAGGGTGAACTGGTGGTACCGCTTGGAGGGTTCTCGGAGAATGGAGGGTTGTTCGCGTCGACATTCGCGCGACGCGAAGTGAAGCACAACCATCGGAGCACTTGATGCGAAGCGGTTCACTGCATTTGAAATTAGAAGATCTCATTTTACTTGAAACGGAGACCCGCTTCGGGTCGGTGAAGTTGTTAGTATTCATAAATTAATATGATGAAAACTCTATAATTTAATAGAAGTGAGAAATGCACTGTCATGATGCCACGGGGAACCTTCTGCAGTTGTAATTATCAATATACCACTAAAAATGTCCAAGAATTGATCGTGTAACACCTTGAAAGAGAGCCAATTACCAATGCCACTTTTTCATATTTCCTAAATCTCTTTTCCGAAAGAAACGAGAAAATAAGTATGGATTCGCATCTGATATCACGTCTTTATCACCCAAATCTAAACGGTATGTGTCCGAGCTGCGCCTCCGTTATTAGATAAAGTTGGTTTATACTGCCCGCATGAGATGTGACAGATGATAAAACTACAAGCTTCCTACAAATTTCAAATTCAACTGCTAAACCATAAAAGTTGTATATCGTTCTTCACGCGTACAAAAAAAGTTTAAAAAAGGTTTACACCCTCGAAACATAAGCACTACTTCTTCAATCTGACTAAATACCTTTTCTATAAGAAACAGTAGCCCTTTTGTTAGAAATATAGAATCTAAGTTTAAACCGTGTCGTTCGAATGAGCCTACAGCTTTCACATCACAAAAAGAATGGCAATCAGAAGAAAAAAAAAGTGGGTGTAGATGAAATCAAAGATGAGGAAGATATTATTGAAGCGTACTAGGACAAGAGGTTTAAAACATTTCACTCATTTTCAGCATGAGTCGAATTACTTACTGCACACAAACTTCTATCAGTTTTCATTAGTTTTCGAACGAGTATTAACTATGTAGATACGATAATGCATGTGTCTGCTACTGACAGAATTTTTTTTCTGAAATGTAAGTAGAATGCAGTGCTTAAAGACGTAGAGGCGATGTACCGAAAATTCTTGGAAGTAAAAGCAGAAAGTCCGGTAGAGGTCCATCATTTTAAAGTTAGAGGATTCAACTACTTCTTTTTTCATTTACTTCCGCAAATTGCGGATTTTGTCGCTTGTACTGCATTTAATACTTTAATAAAGGTGTTGGAGATTCCTACACACAAAAGCTTCTTCTAGCTTGAGAATAGTCATCTGCGTATACAGTAGCTCTTTTTAAATAGCTTGAAATGCATCCGAGTTGAGAAACAAGCCAGAATTTGTCATTTCTGCTACTTAAATAACGAGTGATATTTTGCACCACGATCTGAAAGACGAAAGATTTAAGCAGCGCCCACCGTCGTGTTTCACTGAATCTTGGCGTCGAATTCCCAGAGAAGCACTGCATGCCGCCAATCACTGCCCCCACCTGGGCACTCCAGGCAAACAAAAAGTCAAGAAACGAACCTAACCACGCCTGCCTACGTGCGGTACAATTTCTTGTCCTCCGAGATCGGACAAAAGAATCGGAAGGACTGGAGCAACCACACACTGCCCCTTCAAATCTGACAGCGCCTGCACTCAGCATTGAGACAGATGTGGACGTAGTTGACGCCTTATACAGCTTGCAGAGAACCTCTCCGTGTGATCGAAAAGAAACGAATTCTTCCGACACGTCCGTAGGTGTATCCATTCGCAGGGTCCTCACATGTTGCTCATCCCCCCACCCAACTCGCGTAAAGTAAAACCGACTTGTCTTAAATGAGGTCGAGAAAACCTGGATTATACACAAGCCCCTAGCTTTAAACGCTCCTGTCCAGAAGATGAAGACGTCTCAAAGGTTGAGTGAGGTGGTTGACAGTGTGCAGCGTCGCCCAGAAAGTAAGGGGGCGAAGGGAAAGGAAACAGTAAGCCTGTTTAAGGACTAGGACGCCCTTGAATACAGAATGGGAAAGAGAGAGGGAAAGGGAGAGGGAAAGGGAGGCGAATCGGGATGAAGAGGGCGATGTGGCAGAGCTCTTCCGTCTCTAGGACTTCTCAGTGTGTAGTATCCGCTCCAACGGAGAGATCAGACAACTGCTACAGCGTTCGGACTGCCGATGGGTCGCTTGCGGCGAAGGAAAAGGGGTGGTAGAGCTACAACACCAGCGAGCTGGAAGTGGGGTATAAGGCCATTACTCGCCAGCGAGGGTGGACAGTGCAACTGTAGAACGTTCATGGAACGTAGGTACGAGACGGCTCGTGAAGTGGTTGGGGGCTGACTATCTATTATAGCTTGTCCGTATCTCTGGTTAAGGAATCCTAAGCGAGCAACAGAATAGTCATGATGCCCGTGTTGTCTCCTTTACTTGGAGTCGGCGCTCACCTCTGGTACACTATATACTGTGTGCCAGGGTGAGTTCCCAAATAATACGCAAATAATACCCAGTGGTCAGCCACTTAGCCAAACCACTGTATGGGTACGGTCCTTAATGGACGTCTAGCTACAAAGGGTAGTAAAACCAGCCACGTGGATCGCCACTACATGCGCCGTTGCAAGCCAGTCCACTCGTAATACCACGTGTCCCAACACTGTACCCTACCTCCTGGCATCCTACGCGGTGTGCCGTTTCATATCACAAGTTTGATGACATCACTCACTTATGAGTTCCAACCGCGACTTCGCGAAAAACCAACCCATCGGATTCCCCGACATAGTAGAATACTACATACACCCCTCGTTAAGCGCGAACCATGGGGGACGCAAGAAGCGTTTATACGCAGTCAGACCGGTGTTCCGGGTACTCTTCGTCATCACGATTTCCTTGCCGCCCGACCAACTCTTACAGTTCTCAACAGCATTCTGTTCCTCACCGCTCTTCAGCTCGATCTCTCGCGATGGATGCGAACGCCGGGTCCAACTTGTTTCAGCCCTTCTCTGAGGATGTGCCTTCTGGGGCTCCGTCAAACACTGCTGGTTCTGCGTCGCAGCCTATTGCTCAACTCGGTCCATACCGTTCGTTCCCTATCCCGTACTCCGGATTCCGGTCGGTACCGTTACCTCAGCCAACCATGGCTCCGATGCCGAACGCGGCTTACGTCGCCTCTGCGGGTGTGATTCGAGCTTCTTCTCGTCGTTCTCAGCGGAGCTACCCCCACACTGCGGATTTCTATGGACGAGATCCTCTCGTCAACGTTGAACTTTTCGCGCAAGCGCCCTGGTTTGATCCAGTTGCTATCCGCGATGACGCGTTTATACAACAGTATGTACACGGTGGGTACTTCCCTGACGGTATTCTGGAACACGCGATTTATAGCGACGACTGGGCGAGCCATATTGCTTTGCCAGACAACGCGATTGCGCGATATTCAACGGAAACCTTGTCCGAAGCCCGTACGCGGTTCACCAAGCGGATTTACTAGCGTCTTCACCGATTCATCAGTACGGTTCTCCTCCCGCAGGACTGGGAACTAGATACCTGGAAAGCCCGTACCGACGGTGAAGGTTACTCGTATATCGAGACACTCGTTGAAGTCGATGTTTGCGGTTGGCGCGGTGTGCGCGGTGTGCGTGATGCAGATCTCTGCTTTCAGCAACCTCTTCTCCGTGCGGAGTTCCGCTTCCTCCGCAAGCGTGACATTCCCTATTGGGATTATCCCCGTTGGGAACGTCGTACACGATCACGTTTGGGCTATTTGGTGCCGTATCAAATGATCGAGATTGACCGCATCCGGCGGAACGCGCGCTTCGGGCGCTACATCTGTATTCCGGAGCATTGGGCGGCGATCGAGAGTCCTCGTGGTTGCCCTGGGGAGCTTTCACTGGCGATTTCCTACATCGGGTCCGCGTTTGTTAACGACCCGTTCTCGGGATGTTGGACGGTGGTTTATACCGAGTTTATCGCCAAGATGGCCGTCTTCCTCCTGTGGGATGCTTATGATACCTTTATGGTTTGGTACATGTCGCCCACAGCTCGAAAGTATGCGAGAGAACTCGATCTTTCCCTTGTCCTGGGATCCCGTGCGAACCATGCCGACTTCCTCCATCTTGTGGATTTGATCGACAGTGTCGGTTGGTCTGGAGTGCCAGCTGATCAATCCGCTCGCGGAACCCGTGCAAGATACTATGACCATTCTTGTGTACGAACAGCAAGTGCTGGAGATTTCGTTTGGTGCGACCCCTGGACACGCCATTTGATCACCTCCGAGCAGGCTCGCTTTCTTCGGGAGAACCCGCGTGACATGCCACCGAACCAGCTTACTGGATACGTGTACGGTGTTACTCCATCCGAGAACGGAGAGGAACCGTATGAGGAAGCGCCGGGAGCTGAGGCTGAACTCGGTTACAAGGACGACCCAGAGCTGGCAGGCGTAGCGACTTCCGTCGATCAATCCGCAGCGGCGGGAGTTGCTCAAGAGAACTTTCATAGGTTTACCCAAAACCGAGTGCAATGCCGGTCGAAGATCCAGGCTTAGATCCGCTGAGGCAGTTCCTCTTATATGCGGGCTTTCCCGTGGACCAAGATGAGGGTGATCGCGCACAGCTTCTTGCGAACCTGCGTGCTCGCACGTCTCTTTGATGATCCTAGAAAAGACTCCTAGTCAACACCCTTGCAGTGGTATCTTGATACAAATAAAACTCCGGTGATTTCGTGTCTTCACGTTCCCTTCTTATGTTCTAGTCTTCATGTCTTTTCGCTTCTCGAGTTCTTCAATCCTTCTTCTCGCTTCTCGAGTTTCATACTTCTCTTCTCGTTTCTCGAGTTCTTCAATCCTTCGTCTCTCGCTTCTCGAGTTCTTCCTAGGTGATAATCTGTAAATGTCCTTTGCCTGCATGTCTTCACGTTTCCTCTTCATGATTTCTTGTTTTCTTCTCGCCTTTCGAGATTTTACTACCTTTGTAGCCCATACTTAGAAATGGGATCTGCCCATGAGCCCGATTATCGAGGAGTCTATGTCCCTGGGGAGTGGTAATTGCATGCGTCGATGATATCGCACGAGCTGCGAACGGGGGATATGAGCTATAGGTTCCCACGTATCCGCTTCCGGAGGAAAACCGTACCAACGGACTCGATACAATAATTCTCTAGTATCTTCATGCTCGCCATGTTCACATATGCGATCCATTACATATTCCTGGGCGTTTCCCAACGCTTTTGCTGTTGGCGCGAGACTCCTGTTAACAGGTTTGAAATGCCTTAGGGCTGACCCAAGCGTCTCTGTGTTAGCAGTCTCAGCGTCGCTAAGCGTTCGCTCGTCGACTAACTGTCGTTCTGCCCGCAGGGGCAGTGTACTCATTCCTTGAGAACCTGTCTCAGATAAAGAGCTATCCTGTTTGCCAGGTTCCAAAGAAGCATACTTCTTGCTACTTCTCAATTCCATTCGTGGATGAACTTCCTTCGGTTTATCCGATTCTGACCGCTGTTCGGTGTACGATGGTGCTTGCACCACGACAGGAGGCGACACCTCTTCTTCTTACTGCCCACGAGGGATGGGAGCCGATATCGGCGGAACAGCGAGTGGCGCTTCACCTGACGGTTCAGCCTGAAGCGGCAACGGCGCACTTTCGCGTGCACTCGTTTCCAAGTCCTTGGGGCCAAATTCCAAAACATTTTTCCTGCTTTCAGGTTCCATTTCTGTACTTACGGGTGTGCGCGTGCCACGGGGCATATCCCGATATTTCGGAAGCTGTCCGTGATTGGCGTACGCAACCGCCGGCGGTGGGAGATCAGGAGCCTTCTTCTCCGCTCGAGCCATTGGTGGGGGTTCACTCTCCCCAGAGTAACTTGGGCTTTTGCCTTGACGTTCCGTCGCACTTGCCTCCTTAGTTCTACCAGGTACCTGGACTTCCACTTGCGGGTCAGGCGCGACTTCAACGCGATCGCGCGATACACGTTAAATTTCCTCACCTGTCTTGATGACCACTGTGTCTTCATCAAGGTCCACCACTTTGAAGGGTCCAGTCGCTATCGGCAACAACTTATGACGAGATTCTTCCTGTTTGTCCTGTCTTTCAACTCGCACGAAGACGTGACTTCCTACTCGGATTGCCGGATTTCCTCTTCGCCTTCTCGCGTCATAGTTTCGCTTATAGCGAGCTTTCGTCTTTGATAACTCTTTAGCGGCTTCTTCCGCTCTGGCCTTCAGGTCATTCCTCCATTTCAGATGGTACTTAGCTTGGGTCGGCGCGTCCAATTCTGTCTCGTCGTCGAGCGCAACCGGTAAAGCCGGAGGGTTACGTGAGAGCACGAGGTCGAACGGTGCCGTCTTCGTAGAGGTATGCACTTGCGTATTGTACGCGTAGCACAGAGTATCTGTAAACATGTCCCATTCTTTCGGGTGGTCCGCGATGTAGTGTCGTAGTGCTGCTATCAGCGTGCGGTTGAAACGCTCCACCTGAACGTTGCATTGCGGATGATACGTCGTGGTAAACACGTTTCGAATGCTCATAACGCGGCAAACATTCTGAAAGAACTTCACAACGAATTGCTTCCCATTATCTGATAACAGAACTTCTGGTGGTCCGTATATTAATACCCAGTGTTTGATAAACGCCTGTGCGATTACGGTTGCGGTTATCCGCTTCAGCGGCACAGTCCGCACTAGCTTCGAGAAGCGGTCAGTGATTACCAATAGGTAGCGATAAACTCGCCTTGAGCGAATCAATTCCCCTAGGATGTCGATACTGACGTATTGTAAAGGCACTTTCGCCTGGAATAACTTCATCGGTTTCCGCTTCCTGTAAAGCTTCACGCGAATCTTCGCACATGTTGTACAAAACCTCACTGTAGCATGGCAGTCCGTTGCCAAAGTAGGCCAGTAAAAATCTCTTCTTAGAGTCATGAACAACTTCTTTCCTCCTGGATGACCAGACAGCCTGCTGTAGTGTGCCAGATGGAGTACTCGACTCTTCAAGACGTGTGGAATCACGATTTGATCATGCTTTTCGACATTTCTTAACAGTATTCCTCGGGAATCGAGTGAAAAGGGGTGCTCCTCCCCCCCGTTAAGACGAAAGCGTATCGACGCACAAAACGTATCGGCGTGTTGCTCATTGAGGAGCTCAGTGCACGAGATTCGCTCGAGTTGAACTGAAGGGTCAGTGTCTGCTAATGCAAGGAACGGGTCTGCATCCAAATAATCATCAAGGGTCTCTTGTCCCTCTTCTTCAAAAGATGGTGAATGGGTCTCCGTGTAGAAGCAAGGTATCTCTTCATCGATTTCGCCTTGGGTTTCGCCCAGTGTTTTGAGTCGCGATAGCGCGTCAGCTTGGACATTGGCCAATCCCTTCTTATAATTCACTTCGAAATCGAATTAAGAAAGGTGTAAGCGCCATCGTGTGAGACGACCAGACGGGTCTATAGTGGACAGTAACCATCGTAGAGACGAATGATCCGTGTTGACGGTAAAACTTTCTCCTTGGAGATACGGTCGCAATGTGGTTAGAGCCCAAACGACTGCAAGGCATTCCTTTTTTGAAACTGAATACTTCTTCTCAGCTGCGTTCAGCGATCTTGACCAGTAACCAATGGGTTTGCGTTCACCATCAGGGTGTGTTTGAAAAAGGGCACACCCTACTTGGTATTCGCTAGAGTCGGTATCCACTGATCATGGCAGGTTGGGGATGGGCAGCGCCAAGACTGGGGCTGTAATAATCTTTGTCTTCAGCGTGTCGAACGCTTCCACTTCAGCTTTTCTGAATTGTTCCAGCTGTACTGGTTGTCCTTTACGCAGCTTTGCGTTGAGCGGTGCCGCTATATGCGAGTATCGCGCCACGAATCGTCGGTAGACGTTGCACAAGCCGAGGAAAGAACGCAATTGATTCTGTGTCGACGGAGGTTGTACTTTGCGGAGAGCCGCTGTTTGTGCCTCTTGAATGGCAAGCTGTCCCGGTTTGATCACGTGTCCTAAGTACCGGACGGTGCCAGCGAACCATTCGCATTTCTTGAACTTCAAGGTGATACGTGCGCTCTGTAGTGCTTTGAGGATCTCGTCGACATGCCGTAAATGGCTTTCCACATCCTTGGAAAAGATGATCACATCGTCCAAATAGACTAAACAAGTCTTCCACTTGTATCTTGAGAGCAAGATGTCCAGAGTACGCTGGAAAGTAGCCGGTGCATTCGTTTAGCCAAAAGGTATCCTTTTGAAACGGTAGAGACCGGCGTGAAACGCAAATGCGGTTTTGTCTTGGTCTTCTTCCGCTACAGGCACCTGCCAATAGCCAGAGTTGGCTTCCAACGTGGTGAACACGTTTGCTTCTCCTAAGCTCCCAATACATTCGTCCATTCGAGGCAACGGGTATGTATCCCGAACTGTAACTGCGTTCAGATTTCGATAATCGATACAGAATCGTAAAGAAGCATCAGGTTTCGGAACCAGCACCACTGGTGAGGCCCAAGCAGATTGAGCTGCTTCGATTACTCCTTCTTCCAGCATTTTGCTGACATTCTCCTCCTCGATTTGGCGAGTTTGCGGTCCCGCTCTGTAGGGTGGTTGGGAGATGGGTCGTGACCCTGGGACCAAATCAATGTGGTGTTCCGTAGCGGAGATCTCTCCTAGTTTTCCACTCCACATGGATGTATACTTCTTCAGCATAGACCTGATCTTCGTTCTGTAGTGTTTCGACACATGTGCTAAGTCTAGCTCATCGACCAGGCTCTCTGGATCCTTTGCCGTTTGCAATTGATCTCCAGACGGAGTTTGCAGTTCTTCGTCTGTGTCACCGACATGCGTTAATCCCAATACTTCTGCGGTAGAAATATGAGTAGGGACCACCACTGTGGGATGAGGCAAAGCTGTTGCAACAACCTGATTCTTCGGTATATGATAATCGTTATCGGTGAAGTTACTCACTAGTATCCAAAAGGGGCTACCAGGATCAACCTGAGCAATGCCGTTAGCGACTAGCAATCCACTGGATTCGTACATCCGAGTATTCGGTTGAATTACCACGAGTCCGTGTCGCTCTGTTCTTACTTGAACCCAAGTTTGGGTTTGCGCCTTCAGCATGGCACTCTTCGCTACTCGAATCCTCGGCGAGACACGTCCTCGGGATTTGCCGTATTTCATAGATGGTGGAAGTGGAGGTGCTTCGGGGCAACGACGCATTGGCTTGCGAACAATTAGTACCATTGATCCATCATCTAGTTCCACTAGTTTTCTTCGCAGGCGAATGGCTTCGACAAACTTGTCGCAATAATCACATCCCAGTACCAATGATGCAGCTAACGTTTTACAGATGATGAAGTCGACTAGGACTACAAAGCGTCCCAAACGCACCACGAGTCGAACTGTTCCCATTGTCTTCACAGCTTTTTTGTTGGCATCCCGGATGTCCGGTGAAGGACCGTATCGAATACGTTCTAAGTCAGCAGGAGCGAGCTCCGATTCCCGTATAAGTTCGGACCAGCACCTGTGTCCAGGATAGTCAATCGACGAGATAACAGATTCCTGTCAGAGCCGATGTCGGCATAGACCTTAAAGTTTCTTTTAGACACTACCATGAGGTAACTTTCCCGTTTTGACGGGCAAGTATAACGTCTCCAAGGACGATGTAACTCACAGTCAAACTCTACTCGCTTTTCGTCCGGCGGATTGATTTCGTACGGCGGAAATTTCTGAGGCCTCAAGAGAATCTTGGGCTTCCAAGCGCGGGAGCAGGGAGGCGAGCTCTCCCTGGTCAGCACTACGGGATCGACTAGTGCCGACCCCCTAGGGGCTCCCTCACTTAGTTTTCCGGTTGCACCGGCTTATTCCCCTCAAAGGCGCCTCTTCCTACCAGGGTTCCGGGTTGTAACACTTCAGCATTCTGAGCAACCGGGTTGTCCGTCCGGCGCATTGGTGTCTGATAAAACCAACTTTTGGCTTTCCAGTACATGCCCGCCGGTACGCGGCTCCTTTCCTCCTCTGAGAGTGCTTCATAATTCGTCATGGTACGACTCAGATCCTTTGCAGGAAGCGTGCATTCTGCACTCAAATGGTGTTTTCCATATCATCAATAACAAATCAAACCGTCATGACAGTTGGTCAACATAGGTTGTGAATGGTATGCCGTGCGAGTATCCACCCACCCGGGTTTCCCGTTCTTAAAACCTCCTTGTGGTGGCACCGTATAGAGACTGTACATAGAGCGACGGCCCTTCATAGCCATTAGAGCTTCCTCGTCCTGAGACTCCGAGTTGGGAGATCCACTCTAGGTACAGAAGAGTCCGTATATTCCATTAAATGGACAGCCTCCTCATGCGAGTCACTCCCTTTGGGTGCCAACGACGAATCTCGTGAGTCAACTGGAGATTCCAGATGTAGCAGTTTGCTGCGCTGATTAACTCTGGCGGAGATCTTCTCCTTACCTATTGAGGTTCCAAAAGCCACCGAATGACGGGGGCTACCACGCGCTCTAGCCGCGTCTCCTTCAGCTTTCGCAAACTGAACTAACTCCAAAAAGGAGACTCTTCCATGCTTCTCTCGATATAGAGCTACCAACGACTTGATGCTCGGGTCCATGCCGTCGATGTACAAGGTAATCTTGTCCTCCGTCGAGTGGACGTTTCCACAGCGGACTGAAGCTTTGTTAAGCCTTGAGCTGTACTCAGCTTTGCCCTCCTCAGGTTTTTGGGTCACATTCCTTAGGTCCAGGATCGCCTGACGTATCGAGTTTGAAGTCGCGTAACTGCGCAGCAAATACTGCACCGCCTCTGGACATGAGGTAACGCCGCCTTCATCGGCTGTAAATGATCCGCATACGGAACGATATTGCTCTAAAGACAAACCCATCAGGAAGTGTGGTAACGACACAAATGCCTGTGGGTTCACTCATCTCTAGAATGTCTGCTTCGGCAACAAATCGAGTGAGATACTCGATAACGAGAATGGGGGTTTTCCCATCAAATGCTAAATCATTAAGGCCGATCTTCAATCGTTTGATGTGATCCTTCACCTTCGCGGTTTCGCGTCCTGAGCGCTTTTTGCTCTTCACCTTCAGACGATAGTACCTGTAATTCAGGGCCTTCCGATAAAGCAGATTCAAAGATGTCACAACAGTATGGGTCGAGTCAAGAAAAGTTGATTTTTGAGATTGCTTGACTTCAACTAAATTACTGTATCATAATTATCAGGATTTCCCTCGCCTCCCGGACACACAGTACTGAGGACATCAAGTGGTCAAGCTTTTATTTTTTCTTGTCTCCGCCGAAAATAAGCCTAATTCTAATTTGGCCCCAAAGTTTTGGGAATAGTGTCTGTGACATACACGTGTGCATATCGTGGCACTTAATGTGACACTTGTTTTGTAAGCTGCCGTATGAGCTGCCGCTTTTAGCCGTAAGTACGGTTCTTTTTTGCAAATAATGCTTCATTGGCACCTTACCTCTTGACGGGCTCACGGTCACGAGTCGCGCCCCTTTCGTTTCGTTGAATCAAGAGGAAGCGCAACGTAGGCACCACACATGATGTGCACATACTTTTACTGCCGGCCAGTTTAAACTCCCCCTCGAGAAGCTTTCTCTAAGCTCAAGACCCATTTTGTTCTGGGTTCTTACCGCTTTCCTGGTAAGGCAGATGCAAAGTAACCATGACCTCCGAAATCAACGTCACCGTTCGTTTGCCGTTTTCCGACGACAGAAACTTGGTAGTATCCACTGGCACTACTGTCTCCGAGTTGATCTCAACAGTATTGAATCTTATCTCTGGTGTTATTCCACAGGAACCTGCGCAATGTATCATGTACAGAGGCCGTATCCTTGACAACGAACGTACTCTCTCAGAGCTACAGGTCCCGAACCACGCTGTTCTGCAGATGATGCCGAGACCGCGCCGCGTCTCTCGCCTTTCTCAAACTGGAGATCCTCAAATGTTCGACCCCGAGTGGGAGGGGTCGGAAGATCATGATCATGAGCACGATCACGTACATGAGCATGTGCATACGAATGTGCTCATCAGTCACGTGGGTTTCAGCAACAGGCGCGCACAATATTCTGATGTTCAAGAAATGTTGGTATCTCTGTTTCAAGCATTAGGCTTCTCTACGAGGGGAGTCAACAGTGCTGCAAGTATTGCAGCTGCACTACTGATTTCATTCGATTCTGGTGTTCAACGAGGAAGTCCATCACCTTCCATTTCGGAAGCAGCCTGGAGTGTTGTCCGATTAATACAGGAGCGCCTGTCAACGCCTCTGACCAACTCCAACTCCAATCATTACCAAGCGCAAACAACTAGACCTGGGAATTCAAGCACAGAAGGTCCTTCTGCCTCCCCTTCCTCTGCTCCACAAGCCGATCTTTTATTACCTCTACCAAGACCAACAGCCTCTTTTATGCAAACACTTCCAGTAGGCTCGGGAGCTGTTTCCGAGAGCCTTTCAGCTACCCCTCAGACCTCTATCCCAGACAGACAAGATGGCGGAGAGCACGCATCTCCTGCTTCTCTACTTCCCAGGATTTCGGTTCTGCCTGAGGTTCCACCGAGATCCATTGAAGTTGATAGCGATCGCCTTGCTTCAGCGAGAGCTGCAGACGTTTTGGTTCCTGCACTTCGTGAAATGATTTCAAATTTGGAGTATCGGCTAGCTAACGCAACATCTTTCGTTGACATTGTGGAAGGCGAGAGTACGATGGGTATGGCACAATTAATCGAGTTAACAGGTGCGACTGCTGGTGCAATGACCGCCGTCGCGACCTTAATGTCAAGCATTCTTCCTGGAGAGGACGACGAGGACGGAGAAAGCGAAAACTTTGGTTTCCATCGCAGCAATTCTTCACAGCGACGACGCCACCCTCGTCCACAGAGCGATTCAGATCTTGAAGTTAACGAAAGACATTCGGATCAACAAGATGGGCAAAATGTTCAGCGTTCACGGCACACTCGGACTGGCTCAAATCAAACGCAGGATACTCCTGGAGCGCAGGGTAGTTCTCAGAATACTTCACAGTATAGTCCACAGAGATCTGCGGATAATAATACAAGAGAGAATGTAATGAACACGAGTAATCATCGTGGTAATGGCCCCTTGTCTAGAATTTCGCATCTGCATTTTGATAATGACGAAGAAGAAGAAAGAAACCACGGCTCTTACCAGCAAGTGAATGCTGACTTTCTTGTTCGCTTGTTGTCATACTATTATTGTTCGCTCTCTGAGGGTGATTTCTCTGATGATGTTCACCCTCATGACAATTCAGGCTCGGCTGTCGATGTGCTCCAGGGCTTGTATGGTAGCAGTGATTTTGCACCGCCACGACATCCGTTTCTAAGTGGGTTGTACAAAGTCATGGAAATGCTCACTCCGTTTGAGTTTCACCAGGTTTGTCGCGGGGACTTTTCTCCAATTGCAGAATATCGATTTTATATGGTGCCGATCATTTTCCAAGAATTATCGGACTTTGCTGACCACACCGTACAACCTAATACCTTTGATGAGTCTTTTGTGAACTTTGTTTGTGAAAAATTTCACCAGTTCATCCATGTCTTGGATGCATACAATAGGGACAACGACGGAGGCTTGCATCATGCTTCTGCTGAACACGACCTTTGTCACTTTACCATGCAATTCATACATCGAATGGTCTTGCGCCTGCTTGATATTTTAACTGGTCGCCCGGGGGATGGAGAGTACGCGACAAAATTACGGGATTGGTTCTCTGATTCACTGGGGGGTGTTGTATATGCTTTCGGCGAACCCAGAGGACTAGACTGGGAGTCAACTGTACATACATTCCGCCAAGCTTGCAATGATGTTGGAGTTGCTGTGTTGGGTGGTCAGTTTTCCGTAATCTTTCCTTTAATTCTTAATTTATTTCTGGGAAGGGCGAGAGTGGTCTACGATCGCTTGAGACTTACATCACCTAGTGTGCTCATGCCTGCTGTTAGCGAAGAGAATCAGCAACACGGTGAACAAGACTTCGATCATTCGCGTTGTGGACCTGGTTGTCACGGGCGGCAAGTCCAGGAGTTTCGGGCCAATCAACGGTCCTCGCCTGAAAGCAGGGGCGCCGACAGCGACCTGGATATTCCCGATCTTGTGAGCGACACTGGGGACAGTTGTAACGACGATACACCTTCCATTTTGAAGGACGCCGATACAAACAACCCGCGCAGTCTAAGTAGAGTCAAACCCCAAGTAATTCCGCGTCGAATTTCCAGGAATCCCATGGAGGTAGATCATGACATTGAGCTTGACAATCAGGACTTCGACGATATCGTTGCAGAACTCAATAGCGAACTTATGCCAAGCATAGAGAAGCGTGCCAACACTGTGGACCAGTCAGATGAGGATTTAAATGAGCTTGTTAAGGAGCTTGAGGAAGAAACTGGCGCTGGTCCAAGCACAATTCACAACGCAAACGAGGCTGTCGGTGAAGATCTTGCGTCGAAACACAGCAAAATATCAGCAACCGAAAGAGGACCCCCGGCAACTCTTCCCGCCGCATCTGTTCTACGAGGACCGCGCATAGGGGGAAGCTTTCCATCAGGAAGATCACCATTTGGATCTTCTACAATCGGACAAACAGCTTTTTCATCGACAGCTGTGCCCATCGCGAGAAGTAGTGCAAACTATTCGGGTGCACGTTTCTTACAATCATCAGATGATTTTCAAGTACTGGGTAGCGAAGCGGCCGAGAGATGGAGATCAGTTGTTCAACGCGACCAAAGTAGAATGTCTGAACTTGTACATGATCCGCCAAGTAATGGCTATCGATATGATATGGAACCACAGGGACCCCTGAACGATATTTCCGCTTTGAGGATCTTCGAGCAAGGTTTAGAAGCTGCTGCAAAAGAAATACCCCTCACGGCCCCTGAAAGGAACGGATTGCACAGCATTCTGAAAGAAGAGACCGCCGAAGGTCTCGACTATGTCGAATCAGAAATTAGGTCAAGAATCCTCGACGAAGATGATTTCAGAATCGACTCATATCCCACTGCAGCTTCTCGATTTCTCGGGTGGGCGGACATGCCTGAGTAAAGGGTTGAGCTGTTGTAGGCTGTGGCCAAGTTCAAGTCATTTATTGTTCCTATGTATGAAAACTCTGTTTCGGTTGATGCGTTGCAAGGGACTGAACTAGTCTGGGAAGGTATGTGGAAACGAACGACTCTGTGTAATACCCATGCTCTTTGTTATGGGGACTAACTAAATTGTGGGCAAGTTCATGCGCCATAGTTGTGAACCAATAGCAGTAACAGTCTACTGTGATACGTCGTGTATCAGGATGAAAATGAAGCGATGTGAAGTACCTCAAATTGAAGTACAAACCGCCCTGTCTATTAAATGCGATAGTGCGGCCGACAGGACTGTAGTAGATGGCTAATCCGTCTGCTCGCACAGAGAACACATCCGCTAAACTGAACAAGACGTTTTTGAAAGCGATAATTGCACCAATATTCACTCTGAGGAACTGGTCTGATTCGGAATGATCCTGATCATGGCGAAACGAGAACACCTGAATGCCCAGCCGCTTGTTCCCCGGTGCTCGAAAAGGGACAAGGCTTTGAGTAGGAATTATTTCACACCCATCTCCATGCCGATCTAACTCTGCGGGAATTGACGTCATCACCCGTCCTGGTGACTGGAAACCAGATCTTGAAACGTGACGTGTTCGATTAGTTGAACTTTCGAGCATTCGCTCAGTATTGCGGTGCGCCGCTGCATCTTGTTCTGAAGACACCGGACAATCTGGATCAACTGCCCTGATTGAGCTTTGTGGGCCTAGTTCCGAAGTCAAATGACTTAATCCGCGAGGACTACGCATACCGTTGAAGACACGACCGAAGATATTGCCACGCCTTGACAAAGGATCTTTTGACTCGAGCGCGCGAGGAGACGTTGAGCGCGAGCCCGGTTTCCGAGTGATTGGATTTACAAAGTCTCTTAGTGTCCCAGGTGTTGTTCGTGACGTATTGTCGTCTTTTGCCTTGGGCGCAACCCTTTTAGGGTAGTTATTCCCCTCCAAAACATCCTTAGCTTCTTTGAGTTTTTCCAAAGAGGGTTCAGGACCTAGTAACGACTTAATGTGCTCTGAGGCACAGTCCGGAAACATTTCTTGAAGAATACGGTAGAATCCTTGTCTATCACTCATGACCTCCTGACAATTGGAGTGAAAGCGTGTCTTCGGTTTTCTATCAGATTGGGATTGCAAATTCTGGCTATCTCGACTCGCACCCTGGGCCTCCGTACTGCCGTTCTCATGTTCTCTCTGAGAAGATGGGCTACCGCGCTGATTTTGAGGTTGAGATTCTAAAACCACACCCTCTTGCTCGACTGACTTCTGCTTCATCTTTGGTTGTACAGTATTATCAACCTTCAATATGCGATCTACTGGGAAGCCTCTTGATCGCAATTGAGCTAAAGGTGCTTCCAGTAGATTCCCTACGAAGAAGGCATCTTCCAGTTGACATCTTTGAAGAATTAGACCACCAATTGCGTTCCCGACGTCAAACCAGTCAAGGTTTGTCGTAATAAACAACGCGTTCCGTCCTCTTCCTTCTGATTTGGCGCAGCACGTTATCTGTTGAGTCTTTGTCGAATTCCTAAGCTTATAATGCGCTCGTATTCCTTGTGCTTCGTAGAATCTTAGATTACGCTGATCCAATAAGTCGGCAGCCTTTTTTCTCAAGGGTCGAGATGTTACGTTTGGAGAAACTAGTAGGGGCCGCCTTTCAGTCACACGCTTCGCAAATTCTTTTGCCATCGGTGTTCCCTGAGACGATTCTCCTATTACCTCGAAAGATTTTTCAATTCTTTGGGAAATGTACTTGGCCCCAAGCCTACCGTAAAAGTCTTCGAGGTCAGACTCCTGAGGCGCACTTAATACATTAAACATCCTGGCAAAGAATGCGTTATCAATGATGCAGATATCTTCGGCTTTGGCCATGATATATCGTGCCTTCACAGTTTGTGATGTTCCTTGCGACTCGTTCTCATCCACTGAGCTGGGATCAAGTTGGTATGCTAGAAGAAAAGGAGTCATCCGAATTCGATCGGTGACCGCCTTGAAAGGTGGGTTCGAAGCAATTCTTCGAAGCAAAGCCTTGTATTTTTCTTCACCACCCAACTTTTTGAATACTTTCTGCGGATCGGAAAGAAGCATATTAAAGAGATCCTTCACAGACGCCTCCGTCTTCACCCCAATCGTTGCCAAGAAGGGATTGAAGTCTACAAAGTGAAACAAGGCGGCCGTTAGCTCTTCTCCATCCGGGCTCTGGCTCTTGAAGTACACATCACGTGTATGGAACCATTCTATTTCTTTTTCGACCATCAACGGAATCAAAGCAGCCGTTGCAAATACCTCAAGTTGTTTCTTATCGAATTCGTTTGCACGTGTCGAAAGATAGTTAAAAATCTTTTTAAAGACTTGCAGCACTTGCTGTACGAAAGTGCTCGAGTTTCCTTTAGAATTCAATTTTGACTTTGATATTGAAGCTATATTCAATAGCCGATGTAAAAGTGCATCCGTAGATGGATGCTCACCGCACTGAAAAGTGCTGCCGAAAATACGCCCGTTCGTTCCGTCCACTTCAGCATCTAATATGGGAAATCCCATGCAACCACAAGATACATCAGTGAAACAGGTAGTTGGAGCTTGTAGCTCATTGAAAGTCTTCCCCTCCAAAGGATCTAATCTCACCGTTGGCAAGAACTTCATACTCAAAAACCGGGACTGATCTGCAGAATACCGACTGAGTAGAGATTTGTACTCTTTTTCGTACGGTCTTCCTGGAAGTAGTCGCTTGTAGACAAACTTTAAACAAGTCAAGCGTTCTGGTTTTCTGGTTTTTTCATCAGCCATATATTTGAGCACCAATTTCAAGGGTGGGTCGATTCTACATCCAAGCTTCAACAAGAAATTCCAATCTGGAGAGCCCTCGTGCAATTGTTCCTGTGGAGGCCATTGCAAAACCTTAACAAATGGAAAAGCGATAAGTTCTGCGTGTGGTAAGTAGAGTTCAGTCGGTGCATAAGTTTTTGACTTATCTTTCACCTCAGGTAGATATTGAGTTTGCTTCAGCTTGGCCAAGTCATGGGCCGTAAGCGTCGCTTTGCGCAAATAAGCTATCAGTGGTTTGGGGTTTTTGCTCCATCTCAAGGTATCAAGCTGAGTAAATAAAAAGTCGATCGATATTGCCTTTCGAACTCCAATAGCAACGAGAAAGTTGTCACCGATACCGACATCTCGAAGCGCTGATGATACTTTTCGGAATGAACCCAATCCTTCGAATATATGCAACTCTGCAGTTGGCAAGTAAAGGTCCCCCGGAAAGTCAGCTGACACAAAGCCGCGTGGGTCATCGTACGGAATGCACTTCAAGCACGCTAGCTGAGAGTGCAATACCTTCCCGAGCTGAACTTTCTCTTCGCTTCCTAAACTTTGGTACTCCCCCCACATAGCACAGAGAATTCGAATCCTCAGTTTGTGATCTTCAGCGTTTGCGTGGGTCATACACTTGTGTTGAGTGATGAAATCAAGCCACACCCGAAACGGTAAAGGAGAAAACCATTGGGATAGAACAACATCTTCTAAAAAGCGATTGGGAAGAGCATCCCTCACAGATTTTGGCAGTATATGAGCAGGTAAGGGAAGCTCATCGGTAATATGTGTGTTCGAAAGATAGTACGCGAAATCCCGTAAGTTGAGAAAGGGGCGGTCGGATGTGCTGTTTTCCGAACCACTTGTATGGGCAAACCGCACAGACCTCTTGATCCGTATGGTATCATCTGGCATCTTTGACTCGGATCCGCAGAACTTGACCACCCATTTGATAAGCAGGACCACCTCTTCTTCCGAGAAAGGACGAGCTTGAGTTTCTAAGAGAACATCATCATAGCTCAGCTTTGGACAAATAGCTACATGCTTATGGTATTCTTCAGCATTGCGCAGAACGAGTTTTCTGACGACGTTGGACTTTACGAAGGCTTCGATGCCTTTATGAGGAAGTCGCGCATTCGAGCCTCTCATTACACCAGACTTTGTCAATACGGGAGCGCTCGAATTCGGCATACAAGCCGCAAACCCACCTGCAACAACGGAGCCCACGAGGGGGTCCGGTGTCGATCTCTGTGGACAAAACGCTCGCATCAACATTACCGCGTCTTGTTCTTCTGGCGAAAGCGGAACTGGATCATTTGGATTCAGAATGTAATCATCGCCGTTCCCGATGGGATCCATGGAAGATATTACATCTGCAATCTTCTTGACTCCCCCAACCATAAAACGAGCAAAACCAAACAGACCAGTTGGTCGGCGATCCTGTTCACTGTCGAGGAGTTTCTCACTAGAATTAGATTCCAGCTCTGTTGTCTTGCCGGTGGAATAATCTGAAGCGGAATTACGGCCAAGAACGGATCCTGGATTCCCAACCTCATTAGCCTGATTTCTAACTGTTGCTGCTTCTTGCCATCGCTCACCAATTAGACTCATAGAGTGCTCCAAGGTAAGGCGCATAATAATTCCAGCTATACATAAAAGTTCCATGTTATAAACTCGTAATGCTTCATTCTGGAGATCTATTGCCTCCCTCTCGACGGTAGGTATGAGCGGAGCTGCCAAATGGGCAGCGATTCCAGTCGTCTGAGATGTTTTAAAACCTATGAAGACCCTGCCTCCGCCCATTTCTGGGCTAAATGAGTCTATGATAGCCTTTGCGCCCGTCTGTCCCAGCGACGCCTTTCTGGCAACAGCGTCTATAAATACTTGAATGTTGACATGGGGCGGTGTCTTCTTTTTGGTTACGCGGAAAATTTTCCGTTCCATGCTGTCAGGTACTCTGACATCGGCAATGGCAGAGACATATCGAGCAAGAATACTGGATGTGCTTCCATCTAGCGTTACGGTGACTTTATAGACCGTTTCAGTGATGGCTTCATCCCTACGTTTGAGAGAAAAGATGCCATTTGGAGAGCGAGTGACGGCACCATCGTTATTCCACCACGAAGTTGCCTTGGGAGGTGTTACAATAGTGGGGCCCTTCACTTGGTTTTTGGATATACAAAGCCTTTTTTGATTATTGACGTATAGGTTAATCGTGTTAAGATGCTGAGTAAAAGTAAGACTGGCACACAGGAACTGTCCAAATTTGACAAGATCTGGTAGGGAGTATGGATCTCTGGAAGGAAGAACAAAAGTGGTCCACTTGTCGGCAGGGTACGGAGACTGGACGGTCTTTGTCCAGAGCGCGTCGCCTTTCCATGCAAATGCGAGTGCTTGGCCAGCGCTTATGACCATGGGCTGCTCGCATATGCTAAACATGGTGTATGCACCTACGCCAAAAGCGCCCACCTTGGACACATCAGGATTTCCCTCCGCAATCTTTCTGAGTCGCGACCAATCCTGAGGACGAAAGGGAAGGCCATCGTTTCGATAGACCACTTCGGAGACAACGGTTTCATTGGCAGTGGAATCGGTAGTGATCAAAATCTCAGCCGTGGAGGCTTCTGCGTCGTTAGAGTTCTGAAGCAACTCTCTGTACACGGCGCCCGCCGACGCATATCGCGCAAGGATCTACAGTATGACAAACGGGCGAGGAAGGTTAGATGGTGGCTTAAAAAGAGACAAAAGGCGAGGGAAGCATACCTTATCGATCAGAGCCCTCTGGTTGACCTCGACGCGGGAGTCGCTGCCAGAGGTGAAAATCGCGCTTCGAAGCGCATCGAAGCCAGACGACATGAAATGGGGACAAAAAGTCTACTAACAGTGAAAGGAGTGACAAGAAATGTGGGTCTAGGACGGTAGAGCAGGGGAGAGTCTGGACACCACGACTTGACTAGGAGCCATGAACGCGAACGAGCGATGCGGTAATGCTGCAAAACAAAGGCGGAAAACGGACGGGCTCAAAGTCAGAACTGAGAGACTTGAGACTGGAAGAACAAGAAATATCTATTGCGGCGAATATCTGTTGCTGATTGCGGGGGAAGTGGGGAGCTGCTCCAGGGACGCGGAGGGAAAGAACAGACGTCTTCATGCACAGTGCTACGCGAGGTATCGCCAAGCTGGGCGCGCGTGCCACGGAGGCCGAAAGCACACAGCGGAGAGCGAGAGGTGCAGCGGCCAATCAGCGCAACACACGTCTAGCGGCGGGGGCTACGGGCGCCCCGCCTTGTAATTGTGGCTGCCGCGCATGCACCAACAAGCAGCCAGCGCTTCCCCCCCGCCTCCCACCCCCCTCCCACCCCCCTCCAGTTCCACGTCCGGTCCGTGTCCGTTCCCTTTTCACTGACGACGCTTGCCCGCGAGAGGCGCATCATGAGCTACGGCTCAGCCGCTGACGAGGAGCGCTCGCTTGCATACGCCGAATCTAAGCCAATGCCTTCCGCAGATGCCAGCAAGTCGCGTGCGACTGCCGCCGCGTCCGACGTTCAGTTGAACAACGTCGGTGAGGCGCCGCAGCACCTCTCTCCCACCGCCGATCGCCTCGTCACCTGCGGGCGTAATACATGGCGAGATTGCCGCCCATGGCCCGAGTTCTACTCCACGCGCGCTCTGTCGGTGCCGCAGTTTGCGGCTCTCAGCGAAAGAGTTGCCAAGAATCTTCATGTGTATCGTGCAAACTACACTGTGCTCGTTGCGTTCTGGTTTGTCCTTATGTTGCTTGGCTCCATTCCGAGCGTTATTATCGCTGCGCTCCTGTTTTTCGCTGTTGAGCGATGGGCTGCTCGACGGAACGGTCTTTCGCCACGGGACAAGGTGGTCGTCGCTTTCTTGGTTTTGCTTGTTATCTGGCTCACTGACATTGGACGCTATGCAATCACTTCCCTGTTGTTCTCGTGCTTATCCGTCGCCTTACATGCAACTTTCCACGAGACTGACGTCGTAGAGACCGAGATAGCCACCGTCTAGCATAGAGCGCATCGCCATTACTTAACAACTTCCTATTCAGAGTTTCGCCCGCCATCGCTTGTCTATGCTACGACGATGCTAAGAAACTTCGTTGCGACTTTAAAAAACAAGCATCTTCTGCAGAGGGCTCTCTCAGTTAGGCTTGCAAACTTGATAACCATGCTCACAAAATTACTCTATCCCACATCGAAACTTCTTTTGTACATTCGAACAAGCTAAATATCACAATAAATACTTCAGAGTTCATACCTCGCGAAAGTACAGCCATGCCTTGTCAAACTTGTCTATACAAAGATTGTAGACCGGGTTTGTTCTACGCACCCAGTTTTCGCCACCAGGTGCTCCGCCATAGCGCTGAGCAATACTAAGACCGCTTAGGGCGTAGCAGGTGTGCATCAGATCACGAGACATGCCGGGTTTGTCACAAATTCCGCCGTTTTCTAGCTGACAACACTCTAACAAATAGTTTTCCAATGCAGTGGCGTTAAACAACTTGGCGAGTTTCTTGGACCCACTTAGACTAGCCACCAGAGGGAATAATGCACCCACCCAGAACGAATAGCAAGAGTCTACCAACTTATTCGTCCGCCCTTGAAAGCCACCCTCGTACGGCATGTGACGCATTACCGCCCAGCGGAGCACCTTTTCAGCGTTGATTGCTTTTGTGTCCTCAAGGATCACAGCCGATGCGGTGCCACAGTAAGTATTTCCACCGTGCGCTTCGCAACCCGGTTCACCCCCTAAGCCGCCATCAAAAGACTGCAGTCGTGAAAGATACTGGCCACAATTTCTGCGCAAAGCAGTTCCCACATCTTCGTCTAAGGCTCCAGTGATAGCAGCGACGCTAAGAGCACAGTACATGGCACGCACATCTGTCTCACCACATGTACTAACTCGAAAAGATCCATCTTCTTGTTTCATCTGCAAAATGAAGTTGATGAGTGCTTGGCGATTTATAGATTGCAGTGCTTCATCAGTTCCAAGTGCGCACAGAGCCATGAACGAGGAAAAGGTGGAGGCTAGATGCGGAGTTTGACCTGGGCCTCCGCCATAGCCGCCTTGCTCAGACTCAAAGCGTTTGATATGACTAACAATCAACGAGGCGGTTTGGTTTGGAATTATGGCACCAAGCAGATCCAACGAATGGATGATCCAGAAGGCAAGCCAGCTTTGAAGTGCGTCAAAAGCTTGGAAGCTACGCGGGAGGGACTGCAGAGAGTGCATGAGCCATGAGATGTGCTTCTCGCGGAGTAAAACGGGAGGTTTCTCAGGATCAAGATTTTCTCTGAGAAGGAAGATGCGCTCCTCTACAATTGCTTGCTCATTCCATGAGTCGGTGACGGTTCCCTGGTTGGGGGTACGCCGTTCCTCAAAATTGCTGAGCGCTTCTGGCTTCGGCTTCTGGGGGAGCCTCATTTTTGATGAACGTAGAACGATGTGACTGCTCGGACCGTGGCCAACAGGCGACGAAAGCGTTCTACGAAGGTACACATTGCTCATGTAGAATCAGGATGGATGGATCAGAAAGGTGTCGTGTGTGTATGGCGTGGCTGTCGTGGACAGATGTACCACGTGGTAGTTCTGTAACAGAGACAACATGCATGAGCTTTGCACCAAGTTCGGAGACTCGAGTGTGTGTACATCGAACATCAGCCATCAACATGCAGGAGAGTTTCGAGGGGTACATATGGCACAGCGCTAATCGGTCCCGAAGCGGTGTTGCCGGCGGGGGCCCCAGAAGGGTCCGACGCGCGAGCGAGAGAGATAGCAAAGGACCGCTCGGGGTCGCAGTGGGCCAGCGTTTGCTGCAAAAATGCTTACCTGTCCCGAAAGGCGGCCTCGGGAGCATTCGCCTCAAGCGCATAGATAATTGGAAAAGACAGCCGCCGTCAGCCACGCCTCTTGTGTAGAGTAGGAAGGATTCTGTCACATCATCGCGATGCGACACATGTCTGTAGCTAGAGAGCGGCACTGCACCGTGGCGGCCCCCCCCATTCAGAGACGGCGATCGAGCACAAATTCTCAAACACCAATTCTGCTCGCAGCGACATTCAGTTCGATTTCGTTATACATCCCGCACGCACTGGTGGACATAGATTTCCAAGCGCCGCAGTGCAGCTGGCGATTGCATCCTTCTTGAAACATTTCACTCCTCGTCTCTTCCTCATCTGCTTCTGATTCGGTGCACTGCTTCTAGCCCCTCCCCTCCCCCCTTCCCCCCTAGCTCTTGCAATCCTCGATCAAGCTTCCGCCCAAGCCCGCCATGTCTGACTCTGTCACAGACTTGAGTACTCTCTTCTACCTCGTCGAGGTCGCCTTCTTTGCTCACACTGTCTATGGGTTTACCAGGACCTATTTCACACACAAGCTGCGCTCGTCCGATCCTGCATCCGTCCCAGAAAAGTCGCAACCCAATTCGCGCCCGCGCCTACCTACCGCTACGTCAGCCACCCATCAAAGGAAAAAGGCTCCGGTGCGCGTCTACATGGACGGATGTTTTGACGGAATGCATTTCGGACACGCCAATGCACTACGTCAGGCAAAGGCCCTTGGCGACGTTCTCGTCGTCGGTATCAACCCAGAGCACGAGATCCGCAAGCACAAAGGTCCTCCGATCATGAGTGACGAGGAACGTCGCATAGCCGTCTCCAGCGTCAAGTGGGTGGATGAGGTGCTTACGGATGTGCCCTACGTTCTCACCCCTCAATTCCTTACCAAGCTTATAGAGCAGCACAAAATCGACATCATCGTTCACGGTGACGATCCGTGCGTTGGTGCTGATGGCCAGGATGTATATCAAGCCGTGAAGAGCATGGGGCGATTCCGAACTGTGAAACGTACTGAGGGCGTCAGTTCTACCGACATTGTCGGTCGAATGCTGCTATGCACAAGATCTCACCACCTTGGCGTGCATAATTCACCCACTGGTATACAACGGCTGCCGACCACCGACTCTTCTGATGATGACAGGATGCTGCCAAAAAAGCCCTTCACTCGTTCGAGTAATTTCTTACCTACAACGCGCCGTCTAATTCAATTCGCGGGTGAACCTCGGGCCCCGAAGCCTGGGGATAGGGTTGTGTATTGCGACGGCACCTTTGACATGTTCCACGCGGGCCATATCGAGACTCTGCGCCAGGCGAAGGAAATGGGAGACTTCTTGCTGGTAGGAATTCACCATGACGCTACTGTGAATGAACGAAAAGGAAGCAATTTTCCGATCATGAATGTGCATGAGCGAACACTGGCCGTCTTGAGTTGTCGTTATGTTGATGAGGTCATTATTGGTGCTCCATGGTGTATCACTGAAGACATGATCAAGACGATGAATATCACTAAGGTAGTTCATGGACGTCATCGTAGAGATAGCAAGCAAGTGAATACATCAGATCCGTACGAGGTTCCTCGTAAGTTGGGGCTTCTAGTTCAGGTTGAGGGGGAGAAGGATTTGTCGGTTGAAACCATCTTGGAACGAATTGTGAACAACAGGGAAGCGTTTGTGAAACGCAATATCAAGAAAGAGGCGGCAGAGGATGAATATCTCACGAAACACAAGAAGTATATCGAAGAATGTTGAGTGTTTGCAGTGCTTCCTGCTAAGAGAATCTCCTGATTCAATTTGGTTCCCGTGACTAGGTAATCATCGGTGTGGCTTAGAATCTTTCTGTCATGGATTTTGGAATATGGAAGTGATAACTTTGCACAGATGGCCACATTAGAAGTTTCTTTATTTCTTATTAGTAAGCTACATGTCGAAGGGTTGCCACGATAGCCGTTTCTAATTGCAGCGCAGGAGGAGGGAAGGTATTACTTTTGTAATTGTTCAATTTACGCTAATATGTTTAGCTTCAAGTGGCTCTTTCGCCATCTAGTCCTAACCATATTAAACGGCAGCGTGTCTTTATAGTGTTCCGTGTTGTTCAACATTTGCGGTAAGAGTTCCAGGCGAACTCAGCTGTCCTTATTTCCTGGTTTTTGAAACGATTTTGATAGGCCTTACAATGCGGCCTGATAGAATACAGAATGCATTCATCCTCAAAAAACAAGCTATTGGTGGTGCATGTGTCAGCTTCTACAGAGACACATTTCGGACCGAGAAAATCGCTTTCCATCAGCCCTCCTGCACGAGACATCCACCGCGTCGATACACGAAGGACGGGTAGATGTATTCTGTGACCACGGCATCAACGGCATTTGGAAACGAATTGATGAGGGAAGTCCGGAACTGTTGAGACGAAAAGAGCAGCCACAGCAGCCTCGCGAAAGGGACTTATTTTTGAGAACAGATTTACCACTTTCCGATAGATTTCATCATCCTTCCTCGTGTTTTCTTGAGTGCTTTTGTATTGGAACGGTCGTTCATCGTTGCCCAGGGCACTTCGCGATTGGAAACTCCATCAAAATACATCTTATTACGACGAGAAAACTATTTGGATGAGTGTCTTCTACCCATCCGTTCGCAGCTGTTATCCCTACGCTTACGAAGATTATACCTCTCTTGCCTGAGTTTATTTCATCATGCACGATCTAGATGAGAATCCTGTTGGATGGGTCATAGAGTACGGGAAAGGTCTCTTTGCTGTTACAGTGTTGCAGCTACTTTGCGGTATTTGGACTGTTCTCGTTGTCCAATCTAAGCTTCCTCATCACGGAAAACTTATGGTCAGCTTAGCTATGGTATTCTCGTTATGTGTCTTGTCCTCGTTTATCTTCGACATGGAAACTCACCTTATTGGACGTGTCACGGGAGCACTGGCACTAGTATTCACCACTCCTCTGCACGTAGTTGCGTCGATTGAGAGGTATGAAACAGTCAAGTCAGATCCACTTTCCACAATTTTGAGGATTGCGGTCCCAGCTGCGATTCCCTCCGAACGCCATCCGCCGGAAGAGCCCGTAAATCAACTCATTCGGGGGGTTGTTTATACGGCATGTATAGCCAAATCTGTTCCATTTACTCTGAAGGCCATTGAAGAAGGCGGGATCCTCAGAGACGTGTGCGGCCTTCTGTTTGTGATGTTTGGTGCGTCTGGGATCCTAAACATTATGTCCGGATGTATGGGCCTCATAGGGGTTAAAAGCCCCTCTCCTTTCAGAAATCCATTTTTTGCCTCCTCCATGGCGTCTTTCTGGGCAGGGCGCTGGAACGCAACTGTTTCAGATGCACTTCGAGTTGGAGTATATGAACCACTTCAAAAACGTGGATTCTCGAAGGCTACTTCTGTCATTGCATGCTTTTTCATTTCCGGAGTGGCTCACGAACTGATACTTGTGTACTGCGGCGTTCTAAATTCCAAAGGAGAATGGTTTGCATTTTTTCTTCTCAGTGGAATAGCTGTCCTGATTGAACAACGAATTATGTCCACAATGCCCAGTCTTGCGCGCCGCATAACGAGCTTTGGCGTTCTCTCGGTTTTGTTTCACTCTCTGTTCCTACCGGTTACAATTCGAACTGGAATCGCTGCTAATGGGGTACAAGCGATGGGGGCTGGAGCAAGGCTTGGTGCAATATTCTGGCGTTATGTGCGAACAGAGAAAATGTGACTGCTCTAAGTTGCACAGTGTAGCTGTAGCAATTGTAAATGCCCAATCGACACGGCGTCGCCGACGTCGTTGAAGCAAGCAAGTAGAAGCCCACTGTGTACAGAACAACTGTACTCATAAGAGGAGCTGGGTATGAAATTTTTTGATGTCTTTGGTACACAGTCGTTGTAAGGATCCATGGATTTTTGCATCATCGAAGAGTAGGCCCACGGTATTGCAGCAGAAAATTGCGATCCCTTCGTAATAAATATATTTGCAGCAGCCGTAGAGCACCGTATCGGACATTTACTGTACGGTTCTCCGTTACAAGCCGTCACCGAAGTCTCCTACATGTCTCCGTTCCCTAATCTTACGGCCGTATACATAAAGTCTGTTTCAAAATCATATCCCTCGCGCAAATTTTCCAAAAATCGACGTTTTGGCTACAGTAAAACTAACAAAATCAGTGTGAAAAAATTTTCAAGTAAAAAAACTGTTTCAAAATCATAACCTTTATTGCATCCTTTTTATTCTAACGCGAGTTCAGTAGTTTATTTTTGCTCCTTTAGCCTGTATAACACTTATACAACGCTTTGGCATTGATTCTATAAAAGGATTGATGGCATTACAGTCAATCTTTTCCCAACAATCTTTGATACAATTTTTCAGATCAAAAACTGTATCAAATTGCCTTCCTTGCCCATAAACCATTCGGGCCAACATTCCCCAAATGTTTTCGATAGGGTTGAGGTCAGGAGAGCGCGCAGGCCATTCCATAACCGACATATTTAGACTATTGAACCACTGTTTCATAAAATTAGACTTATGCACAGGTGCATTATCTTGCTGAAAAATGAATTCTTCTCCATGCATACAGTATGAAAAAGGTAAAAGATAGTTTTCTAGAACCTCAGCATACTTCTCAGAGTTCATTGTAGTTTCAACAAAAGCCATATCAGTTGCTCCTTTAGTGGAGATTCCAGCCCAAACCATTACTGATGCGCCTCCTGAATGCCTAGTCACAAATTCCTTCTTTTCTTTTCGTAGATCATGCCAATAAAATTTATAGCAATCTGGACCATCAAGGTTAAACTTTTTTTCGTCGGAAAAGATAACATTATTCCATTCAGTTTTCCAATAAGCCTTTTGAGCACACCATTCAACTCGACTTTTCTTGTGATTATCTTTTAAAAAAAAAGTTTTCCTCATTTTTGTGTACTTGAACAAATTTTGACGGTTGACTTCACGCCATATTGTAGATCTTGATAGAGGCAAATTTAGGTTTTTGACAATTTTCCCGCAAGATGAAGTGTTGCGACATAGTTCTCGCTTAATTCCGCGCTTATCGGCCGGGGATAGTGCCGTAGGACGGCCGGTTGAACGCTTTGTTCCGTATGTAGCGGGGTTTTTGATGAAGTTGCTGATTGTTTTTGGGCTGCGCTTGAGTTTTCGGGCTATATCTGCTGGAATCATACCCTGACCTACTAATTCCATGATTTCGAGCTGTTCAGAGCGTGTCAGAGGTGCGCCACGAGCCATAATTGAGCGAATGATTGTATAAAGGATATACTTTTGAAACAGTGTTATTGACTTAGTGGTTTTTATTTGTTGTGAAATGTGCTCTACAGTACGTGAAATGCCTTTTTGGCGCAGTTTTTGTAAAGGGATATGTTTTTGAAACGCACTGTACCTAATCACTTCTCACGGAAGGTAACGGAGACATTCTACATGATACTGTTGGAACCCAGAGTGCACCACGTGCAACACGTAATACAGCGTTCCAGCGCTGTAAGAGATCGCGCGTGCGACGCCGCGCTCAGCTCCCGGGACAAATAAACAAGCCCCGGAGCGGCCAATTGGAACATGGCCGCTCCACGAAAAACGGGGGACTTCGTCACGCTCCTTGCTTTTGCATGCGCTTCCTGACAGTTCGGCTGCGCTACGCTGCCCTATACCTACAAGAGTTATGGGCCCAGGACTGTCTGATAGAGTCATAAATTCACCGTTGCACCCGCCAATGTTTTCTGTAGATGAAGACGCCTATCTTTGGCGTCGTCACGTCTCTGATTGGGTAAACTTAATGAAGACTGCTGCATAAAAGGAAATCGACAGGTCATATAAAACTGTCTACGCCACTCTCGGGCGAAAACTTTACGATCGCGGCCTTCCTTCTGCTCAGAAGTCTGTTGTCGAAAAAGCTCAACTCAAAGAAGAAATTGGCCATAAACAGGAAGAACAAGTTCAAGCCGTCAAAGAAATTGTAAACTTAGTTAAAATCGACCCGCCAACTTCAATAGTAACCAGACTGATCAATTCTTTTTACAAGGTCACAAGCTGCCGTCGCCGGAAGCAAGAGAACCTGTAGAATTTTTTTGTTTGCTTTCGGGGTCTTGCTTCGGAATATCTTATGCACACTGGGGGAACATCGTCGTCCCAGGTGAAATAAATTCTTGCCATTACGTTGCTGAACAATTCTGATCTTTCCGAAAGCACGCTGAATAATGCTGTTCTGCAGTTAATTGGCGAGGCTGTCCATCGATTAAAGACAGGCAGCAAGTCGAATAATCCCGCTTCCGTTCCTTCCAAGGCCCTAGCGCAGTTCCACAATTGTGCGAAAGAGTTCAAGGATTCTTTGGGACCTTTGCAATACAAATGCAGCGTTTTGAGCTTTACGAGACTTGTCGAAAGTCTTCTTGATAAGTGGAAGCTGTCGTATATTGGCGGAAGGGCTGACCTTTGAGGTTGTCAATATAGTACACTGACCTTATAGGTGATGGATTCAAGGGATCATCGTCCATGCAGCTCCGGGCGAGCTACCATCTAGGTGTTGTCAGCCACGTGTAGTGTTGACATGTATCTTCTGGATGAGTAATTGTTAGTAATTGTAATTGTAATTATATTTATTTTAGTACAGTAGTGGAGTGGCCACCTGGCACTGTAGCCAGTGCTGGCCAGGTCTCTGACACTAGGTCAGAGACCATGCCTTGCTGGCACCTCCCGGGTGATCTGGAGAGTGCAGTCCACTGCACATAGGGAACTGCACTTCCCCCATCCTAATCTGATAAAGACAGGCACCACTTGGGTCACGACTATACCTTTTGGTTCATCGTTTCTCAACTACCACACAGGCTTTACCGCGCGTCGACGCCTACCATCGTTCACCTACACTGTATAGGTTAGTTGCTCCGCCGTTTGCCCCTGCGGGTTTTCACGGTGCCCTGTTACCATCGAGGTTTACTACGTCTACCTTCTAAGGTTGAGCGTGGTGACGCTCCCTACGGTTGAGCGTCACCATGCTCCCGAGACAAGACAGTAGCATACCCCAGAGGTGATTGTACGACATTTTGGTCTCGCGACTTAGAAAATATTTTTAGGTTTCGTCGTACCTTCACGGTTCACACGAGATTCCGAGAAAAATTGGACGCTCGTATACCTATTTAGTTTCAGGAAATCTCGCAAAGCAATACAGGATACCACTATTGGTCACAAATGGAACGACCTAAAAGAAATACGCGTGGTGCGAGCGCCCCGCCAAGCCATAAAGGTCCTAAAGGAGCCCCATCGGCTCAACTGATTTTGGAAAACCCCGAGGAGCTGCTTCGGCACCCTTGGGACAAAACCGTAAAGGTACATGGTCCGCCGCCTATGGCAACAGAACCTCAGAGAGAATTACCAATTGAGGTTGGACTGGAGGAGCTATGGCCTCAGCTCGAAGAGCGAGCGAAAGCGCTCGTCACCCTCGCGGTCGAGGATGCATTAACCTTAAAGGAGAAGTCGGATACCCGGATGGTTCCGCCCTCAATGGACGTCGATGCATCTACCCGTATTGTGGTTGACCGAGCAGCTCAAGAGCTATCGGATAGGATACCTAAAATTGTGAATGAAGAGCAATGTCCTCCAGGGAGGTTTTTGGGGACTTACGTTTTTTCCGGAGCCTCCGGCGTGCAACCTCGTTATGAGTAGGAGTAGTCCGTTTTCACGGCGATGGCCGGAACGCCGGTGATGCACCGGCGGGACCGGGTGCCATGCACGTGGCCGCAGCGCCCGTGCGACACGTGGCCGCCAGATTGGCCTCTTTGTTAGACGGACATTTAGCTATTTAGGATAGACTTTATTTATTCTATTCTACGGTGACTACAGTACTTAGGCCGCCGGCCTCGCGGCCGCTGGTCCAGTAAAGTCTCCCCAACAAGGGTGATCTTGGTCTTCCAGATCTTGGCTCTGGGTCGAACGGCCTGCGCGGATATACAACTCCTTACGGAGGGATTTCCCGTGGTGCACGGCTTCCCAACCCCCTTGGACGTTCAAGCAGCCTTCGTGTGTTGGGTATCTATTCCCACTTTCGTGTTTCAGCCCTTGTATACGGTTTGCTACACCCGGCAGTGCCAGCTATTCCCGAGTTCCCTCTTGCGACTCGTGGTCAACCTCGCCCTCTTGCCTCCGTTCCCATTTTCCTTCCCTTTTCCTCCCCTTCATTGGGCAATTCCCGCTCTTGCGGCTCGCACTGACACCTGTCGTGCTCGCCACTCTCGTGGGTTTTGCCTCCTCAGAGGATACGCAAGCACCGCTTCGGCGGATATTCTCGGCTTCTTTCAGCCTCCCTGCGCCCGTCGCGACGGTTCGGCTCCGGCTTACACCCGGCATTGCGCGCCGATCCCTGGGAGGGCTCTACCGCGCCGGTTACCTCGTGAGAGGAAGATCCGGACGTCTTCGTAGGTTTTCCCCCTTGGGGGCATTGTCCTACAAATTGGTCTCCCGACTTAGAAGTCAAGACCGCTTGTGTCCTCTCTGAGGTTGTTTTCCGTTTAGCGGGTTTTCTCCGGTCTCACCGGTTTGCTTTCTATTCTTCCGTCGAGACGGTGTGGCCAATGCCAAGGAAACCGCCTAGCATGGAGCCTCCTGCAACACGCAGCCGTTCCCGCCAAAGTGGTGATGCCAGGGGCACTGATGTTCTACAGGCCCTGGCTCCAACACCGGCTTCCCGGGAGATACCGGTCACCGGCACTGAAGACCCGCAGCCCGATTCCGGGTTAACGACCGTCGCAACGGTGGTTTCTCCGCCTCCGCGGTTGGTCGACCAAGCGCGGATTGTACGCTTGGAAGAGCAGCTCCGCTCCCTGCAGGCTGTTCACAATACCCTCTCGAGGGAGTTCACCTCTTTACGAGGAAGCCTCGCCAACCCTCCTACAAGTGAGCTAGCCGAGGATATCCGCGTATTGCGGTCGGACGTCAATACACTACTCGAGTGTTTTGGCGCTCCGTCTTCCTTCGCAGAAGGTATGGAGAATCGCTTCGAGCGTCTCCGAAGCCGACTTGAGTCGGTCGAGAGGACGTTAACCTCGCCCGCGAACGCCGCTAGACCGGTTGTCTCTCATCGAGAGACCCAGTCGCGGAACTGGAAGAGCCGGAAGAACCGGGATTCTAACCGTAAGCACGGACACCCGTCCGACTCATCATCTGAGTCGGACGGTAAACCGAGTGACTCGGAGAGTTCCGATTCGTTGGTGAGCGATGACCCAGAGGATCGTTATGGGCGCTCTTCCCGCTCTAATCGGTCCTCTGCCACCTACGGGGCCATCCGGCCGCGCCCCAAGGGTCGGCGACATCCGGGCCTCAAACCCTTGAAGCCCACCAACCCTCTGTACAGGACACTCCTGTCCTACCGGTATTACCGGCTAGAAGATTCCTCTTTAGGTTGGACACCGCGTGACACGGGTAAAGTGAAAGACTGCATCAAGCGGATGCAGCTTTCACTTCGTAACCAGTCGTTTACTGGGGATGATCCAATTCTGGTCTTGGATTTCCTACACCGCTTTGTAGTGGAAGCCGATACACTCGGAATGAACGAAGGACAAGCCTACGTGGCGCTACCCTACTTTCTACGTGGTGTCGCTGAAGATCAGTTTTTGTCGGTTCGGGGCTCGTCGCCAGCCTCCGAAGGAGGTGTGACCTGCTGGCCCGAGGCCGTGCAGTACCTCCTGCGTTCCTACGCAACCAACTCCGCGATACAAGCGGCAATACTCGCTTTGCGAGACACTCGATCACGCTCCGGCGAGCTCGAGACCGATTACTTGGTACGCCTGAATAAGGCTTTCCACCGTTGTGGTAATGTATACCCCGCTGGGGAACGCTGTACGATGTTCATTGATGGCTTGGATCCAGCCATCAAGACTCTTGTCGCCCGTTACAGGGAACAAGAGCCGAAGGTGACCTACCTTGAACTCGTACAGTTTGCCCGCGCAGAGGGAGATGCACTACGTGCACGCAATCCGGGAACCCGGTCGAAGGCCGCTAAGGCATTGCTGCTTGAGTCGGACTCTTCATCACCGTCATTTGCGACGGATGGCATCCCCAAACAGGGTTATGACAATATGAATGTCATCCATCACGATGGTTTATCTATTCCGACAACGGAATTACCGTCTACGACGGATGGCTCGGTTGACTCAACCGCAAGGGACACGGAGAACGGGCAGGTCTTTTATCTTAATGACCGCTGCACTCCGGCCCCCCTTATGCCGTACTCGAACGGAATGACACGAAGTCAGCGCCCTGGATGGGTTGGAAACCCGGAACCCAGAAGATACACTGATGCTCGGAATGCCGTACCGCGAAACGCGGAAGTGACGTTGGTATGCCACTTGTGCTACGAGCGCGGGCACACCTCCCCGCAATGCCTTTTATCGCTACGCGATATGGCGCGAGTGGTGGATAATTACGAAGCCCTCTCCCCGCGGGAGAAGGGCTCCGTGCCACTCACGTCATATCTCCGCGCGAAGACGGACTTCCCCAACGCATTGGCTCACACCCCGAATTCTCGGTACAAACCGGCTCAGTCGGCACGCGCCGCACCAGCGCCAAACCACGCTGGTGGATCTCAACCCGCTCCTGCGGTAGCTACCGTGCAACGGAATCATGCACTCGTTGCCGAGGAAGTCGGGCCTTCGCCAGACCAGTACCCTGTACAGGGAAAAGAATAGAGGGAGTCTCCCCTTCGGGAGAGGCGTCCTCAGAGTTGAGGCTGACGACGCCCGAGGCGCCGATGCCTCGCTCCCCGGTGAAAATCCTGACAAGGAAGGACACCGCAGACGCGGACTCTAAACACCTCGGTGTTTTGCGTCGACCGTGGATACGGATTAGAAATAACCGGATCCCGGATAGAGTCTTGGTAATGGCCAAGCGTAACTACAAGGTTTACGCTGACCTTGGTCTGCACACGCAGTTTATGGTGAGATATCTCACTGTCCTGGATACAGGTGCTGGGCCGAACTTTATTGTGGAATCTGTTTTACCCCCGCCATTGCGGTCACTCATCCGTTCTGAAACGGTATCCGACGTCTCAGACGCCAATAACAACCCGTTAAAAACGGTTGGTGTGATCGACCTGGTCGTCAGGCTAGGGCGGATGGTGGTTAAACTAACTTTTATTGTGTGCCGCTCGCTGGCCGCGCCAGTTATACTGGGATGTGACTACTGCGAAAGGTTTGTCGACGCCATCCGCCCACGCCTTAAGCAGGTGGAACTTGAGGACGGATCGACCGTCCCCATTGTTCGTCAACCGCTGAAGCGGGCATCGAGGAAACACGTCCTTCTACCTGCTGCGCAGGAACCCACACCGGCGAACCGGGATTCTACGAAGCTACGCGTTGCCTCGTCAGTTACCATACCCCCGGAGAGCCAGGTTATGGTTTCAGTCAATTCCCGTCAACACGGTCTTCGGGTTGTTCAGCCCTTGCCATCGTTGTACGAGAAATTTCAGTTAACCGTTGCGAACGGAATCGTGCAACTCACGCCGAATTCTCCTTTCAGGGTGTTGGTTGCCAATCTGGGAAAGGCTCCCCAGACGCTGGCAAAGAACCAAGTCATTGGGTCTGTGACGCCGCACCCGCTCGCGATGCTCCCTACCAAGGTGACGGCTGCCGAAGTACTCGGAATAACTCCCTCCACCGAGGATGGTCTCCCGGTATCCGGTGCAGAAACCTCCGGGGAGGCACAGCAGTTGGCGCTCGATAAAACCGTCAAGACGGATGCATTTCCGACCTCGACGGTTCCCACACCTGACACCAGAGCACAGCCTACGAGCTACAATAAGATAGACCCGATCAAGGCCCTCGAGGACCTGGACCTGAGTCACGTACCGGTCTCACACCGGGACCGCTTACGCGGAATGCTACGCGAGTTTACCACAATATGGGACGGCTCACTGGGTGAGATCAATACAATCGAACATCGGATAGACTTGCTACCGGACGCACGTCCGGTTGCACAACCCCCTTACAGGGCGGGACCGAAAGCTCGGGAGGAGGAAGAATTTCAGGTGGACAAGATGCTCCGTGCTGGAGTCATCGAGCCCGCCCAATCTCCTTGGGCTTCACCGGTGGTGCTGGCCCTCAAGGCTGACGGCACGTGGCGGTTTTGCGTTGACTACCGCCGCCTCAATGCTGTCACCGTGAGGGACACCTACCCGATTCCGCGCAGGGACGAGTGTATAGACTCGCTCGGGGACGCTACCGTGTTTACGGCTCTGGGTGCTAACTGGGGCTACTGGCAAGTCCCAGTCCGAGAAAAGGACCGAGACAAAACTGCGTTTGTTTGCCACTCGGGTTCCTACCGCTTCAAGCGGATGCCGTTTGGTTTAACCAATGCACCGGCCACCTTTCAAAGGGCAATAGACATACTGATGTCGCGTTTCAAGTGGCGCACGTGCCTTGTCTACTTGGACGACATCATTGTCTTTTCCAGAAACCTGGACGATCACCTGACCCACGTGCGGGACGTGATGACCGTACTGCGAGACGCAGGAATAACACTCAAGTTGAGGAAGTGCGAGTTCTTCACCGACACGGTGAAGTATCTCGGGCACGTAATCCGTCCAGGACGGTTAATGATCGAACAAGTTCGTATCAAGTCCCTCTGCGAGGCGAAGGAGCCCCGTACTCAAACGGAGCTCCGATCCTTTTTAGGTCTGTTCAACGTCTATCAACGGTTTATACCGAGTTTCTCGGATATCGCCGCTCCGCTAAACGCGCTACTGCGGAAGGGCCAGCCACCAAAGCTTGCGCCATTTACCACCGAGCAGTCGGAATCTTTTCGCTCCTTGATTAAGGCAGTTACGACAGCTCCCATCCTATCCTTTCCCAAATCTGGGATTCCCTACTCCATCGACACCGACGCCAGCGACCACCAGATGGGCTGCGCACTGTTCCAAACCACCCCCGAGGGGGAACGCAAACCAATTGGCTATTGGTCCCGCACGCTGAACGTCCACGAGCGCAACTACTCGTTCTCCGAGAAGGAGTGCCTCGCAGTGGTCTGGGCGCTATCCACTCTGCGCCCATACCTCATGGGCGTTCATTTCAACGTGTACACGGACCATGCCTCGTTGAGGTGACTGCTGAACATCGCAGATCCTTCTGGCCTCTTAATGCGGTGGCGCCTCCGCTTAGCGGAATTCGACTTCGAGGTCGTCTACAAAAAGGGTGTCCAGAACACCCAAGCAGACGCCCTCTCTCGATTACCTACGACAGGTGAAGCACTTGCCGACCCGGAGGTCGACGAGATCCCGTGCTTTACCTTGGAAGGGGAAACACCGACGGAGTCGGATTGGCCCAAGACCGGGGAAGACACCATGGAAATGGATGAGCTACTCGCAGCGCGCGAGAATGAAACACCCGTACCCGGGACCTTTGTACCCATCTCCACCGAGGAGATGATCCGAGAACAGTTCGGCGACCCGCTCTGCACGCGCATACGGGCTCGCCTAAACGGTGGAGAGGACCTCCCGTTCGAGGTAAACGACATCGGTTACCTCGTCCGGACGGTGGACCACCGATCCCAGATCGTGGTCCCCCACACCCTACAAACCAGGGTGCTTCACCTCTCACACTACCCGACCCTCGGGGGACACTCCGGTGGGAGAAAACTTTATCTAACCCTGCGAAGGGACTTTTATTGGCCCGCTATGGCGGTTGATTGCTACGCTACGGTGCAGTTCTGCACCCAATGCGCAAAGAACCGGGTGAAACTCCGGAAGCACTCCAAACGGATGAAGCTTTTCCCCGCAAGGGCGCCCCTCGAGTTTGTCGCAATCGACATTCTCGGGCCTCTACTCAAGACGCGCAAGGAAAACAAGTTCCTCTTGGTTATCACTGACCGCTTTTCGAAGCTGTTGCGCACCGTACCTTTACGGAAGATCACCGCTTTCACGATTGCGAACACCTTCGTTACGCACTGGGCGTTCGTTTATGGCCCTCCGATAGAGGTTCTATCCGATAACGGTAAGCTGTTCGCCTCTAAGTTCTTTCAGAACGTCTGCCGCATCTTCGACGTCAAGAACCTGTTTACTACCACCTACCCCCTGCAAACAAACGGGCAGGTGGAACGCTTCAACCGCACCCTACTCGCGTCGCTACGCTCCTACGTATCCGATCACCCAATGACGTGGGACATTTATTGTGATGCTATCACCTACGCCTACAACACGCAGGTTCACCGGACAACCGGTCTGACTCCCTTCGAGCTTGTGCTCTCCAGAACACCCCCGACAGTGCCGGTCGAACCCCAACACAGGGTCAACTCTTTTCCATCCTTGGGTCAATACCGCCTCAAGTGGAAGAACTGGATTACAAAGCTCGTACCGGTCGCCCGGAAGTCCATGGAACGTGCCCAGGCCGCCTACAAGCGGGATTTTGATAACCGATTACGCGGACCACTACCGTCACCGCCCAAGCCGGGAACCTACGTGTTCGTTCGCCGGGAGTACTACAACCCCCGGACCGACAAGCGTCACAAGCTCTCGCCTGTCGCTGAAGGTCCGTTCCGGGTCGTTTCCTCCCTCCCCGGCACCGTTGTGGTGGACAAAAACGGCGACCACGAACGTCTTTCACAAGACGGCATCGTAGCCGCCCCACCGCCGCAGGCGGAAAACGCATCAGCCCCCGTCAAAACGGCCTCGGATACCACAGGGACAACGGTGGCACCACGCCCCGCCGTGGTACCGCACCCCTCACGGGGTCTCTCCGATATAAAGACTTTATCGGAACCACCGGCAATGCCGGAAACACCTGGCCCTCGTGGCCAGCTACCCTTACGGGCGACGCGCAGCGGTATTTATACCCGCCATGCGGTTAGCCCACCAGCACCCGTCGCTCCGTCTAAGGAGGGGGAGGGGACCCGCTCAATCGCGGAATCATCGCCGTCGCAACGGAAGTTTAACCGGACACCACGGGCAAGGCCCCCGAGCGGGCAACCGGCATCGTCGCCGGACGCCAATCCGCTCCCGCGGGACGCGGCGGTCAACCCGACCGCCACGCAACCCCGCAAGGGGAACCAAGGCGCTCGAAGACCCGAAGCCGGGAAGCGAGACCCTACGGACGCTCCGCATCGCGTGGAAGCAACTGAGGGCTCCCCGCACATTCGCAGTCGCACACCGAGCGTTTTGGTCGATACCGGTACTCCGGCGGGCGCTGCGCAAGCAGGTCTAGCGAGCCACTCCGTTGGGAACGGTACGAACCCCATGGGGGAAAAGAGACGCGAGGAGAAGTCGAAAACCGCCTCCCTTGCCGAACAATCGGAGCCAACCGTCCGCGACGGTCCGACCACCCGTCCTCAAGGTCACGTGACCCGGGCGGGAGATCGGACCAATGGGCACCCGGCATCCCGGTCATTGGCTAACAGCCACCCCGCGGAGGCGGATCGCCGGGACGGTGAACCACTCACCGCCCACGGCGCACCGCACAGCAGAAACTGCCCACCAATGGGAACGCCGCATGCCGCAAATCAAGCGGAGGCCTCCGGCGAACTGTCACCAAGAGGGAAGGACCCCCGCAAACTCGTGGTAAGAGCGGACTTCAGGGAAGCCCCTACCGCCCAACGGAAACACAACCCGGGCGCGCCGGCAACTTCGGCGAAGCGGTACGGCAGCCCCGGCAACCCGGCAACAACAAATGCAGAGCGGAATGACAAACCGGGTGACCCGAAACAGGCGACGACGAGCCCAGCACCACGCAACGCTGAGGCTCGGTTCACCACCACCCGGCAAGGCCGGCAAGTTTACGTGCAGGAGTACGTCCTCGACCAAATCGTCGGACATAGCTACGATGAGTACGGGGTGCTCCAGTACCGGATCCGCTGGTACGGATACGGGCCAGAGTGGGACACCCCGGAGCCCATCGAGCACCTCCCGCGCTCCGCGGTAATGCGATACCACCGCCTTGCAGGGACTGCACTCCCAACCACGCTGGTAAACGCCCAAGAGGGATAAACCGTGAACACGGAATGGAATGGCTGGTGGCGCCCGCCGCCATCTCCGTCCATGCCCCAACGCATGGAAGGAAGCAACCGCTCACGCTATCCCAACGTCGTTGGTGGTCGTGCCAGTTACCTGGTCCGCGCGCGAAGCGCCCACCGTTAAACACGGAACTCCCAGCTAGGCTGGTTCCCTGCAACGCCGGAACCCCGGTTGAAGGCCGGTACCGCGGAAAGAAAGAAGTGGACTTGAGAAAGGGCGTCGGAAAGGCGACCCTCTTCTTCTATTTCTCACTACTGGCAAGGGCGCCCTAGTGGCGCCGCCCTACATTCTACCGGAAGCTCCAGTCATTCCTCCGCACGAGGTGGACCCCCACCCAGGCGGTTGGCTAAGGCATCCCGCATGGCGGCCACATCACCCGAGATCTCGGAAGGGCGAAGCCCCACCTCCCGAAGGAAGCGCGCGATGACCTCGCCCCGCTCCGCGCCAGCGGCAGTTGCGGGCGGGCCCGCCACCGATGGAGTCGGATAGGAATCCGTTCGCACGGCATCAGCAGCCCCGGATGGAGCCGCACCACCGTATTCAACGGACTCCTCACCGGCCTCGCCGGACCCGTCATCCTCCATCGGAGCGTAACCCGGATCCTCCGGTTCGTTGTCGACCATCGGGTCACCATCCGCATAGTCGCGGTAATAGTCGCTCGAGTCGACATACCCTCGCGGGTGGTCGGCCGGGACTTCACGCGGCGCATGCCGGTTGGCTTCCGCTTCCTCGCGGCTGATCTCGTGGTACTACCAGTGGTCGAAGTAGATGAAATCCCCCGCTAGCGCGGTATTCCTCCCGAATCCGGGGCCAGACCCGCGACGCGGTTGAATGCGTTGGGAGTTCTCCAGCGGGACCTCATCTTACTGGACCCCCTCCACAAAGTCGATGAGGCCCAGCATCTCTTCTCCGTTCGCCTCGCCCCCGAGGGGGATGCGCATGTCCAAACGGCGGATCACAGCCCGCACAGGCGGTGGCACGTACCACAATCGGTATTGGTCGTACGCCTCAGCGAGGATAAAAGCCGCGGTGCGGACGGCCCATTCGCTTACCACGACGGACCACCACCCCGACTGGGGATCGTTCAAGAACGACGACCCTACATAGGTGAAGACTGGAGGCAGTTCAATGAAGCAACCCCAGCACGCCTCCAAGGAGGACCACCAGTCTGGGAGACTGACGTACCGACCACGTCGGTGAGCAGGCGCGATGCGCTCAATCTACGTGTTCTGGTACGGTACGAAATACCCGGTCCGGGCCCGCCAACGCCGCTCATCGCGGATGGAGTTCTGAAGGAAGTTCGAGCGCGACTGCCGCGGTTGGTAGCGGAACTTTGCCCTAAGAATCGGTCGTACCCAGCAAAGGGCTTCTTGCCGAACGATCGGTGTGCCCCTCCAAGCGAGGGTTTCCAATCCGTTAAGACGGTCACAGTACGACATTTCCCCGCGAGTGCGGTAAAGGTGGACGTCGAATTCGACCTCTGGCGGTATCGGGAACTCGAAAGGCGCCCGATGGTGCCTGAGATAAGCGATCCGCACAAGCGCAGCCTGAGCCTCCGCACAGGATTCACCGCGTCGGCGGAGTATGTGGTGTACAGGGATTGTGATACGATTACGCCAATCCCAGGACATGGTCACCACGCCAAGCAGGTCGCCCGGGAGCATCTCCGAATTATCGGTGTAGGATTGGATCAAATCCTGGTCGCGGACAGCCAATGGGTGAAACCAAGGCGCATACCGCAACATCGCGGAGCCATGCCGAATTCTCGGATTTGCACCCACAAGGGCGTCGTAGGTCGGCCACTGCGGTGGGTCCGCCTGTCCGCGAAAGCGGGCGCCAATACGGCGGTTCTCGTACGCGAGGTTAGTAACATCACCAGGGTGGGGCGCGGACCGGAAGCCGGTGGAACCGCCAAGGGCGGGAGTCGCGGATGTGTTATGACGGTCGGGGTTGGACATGGTGCGTGTTGGTGTGCTGTGGTTAGAATCGGATGCGAAGAGCGTGCGTGGGATCCTTGGGGAAGGTGTGTTGGCTTCCGGAGACCCGGTGTTGGACGCGCTCTTATCATGACGAGCTGCCATGCCGACTTCCTCTTCGAGGTGTTCGCCCTGTCTTAAGGGGAGGATATGAAGAGCAACGTCCTCCAGGGAGGTTTTTGGGGACTTAGGTTTTTTCCGGAGCCTCCGGCGTGCAACCTCGTTATGAGTAGGAGTAGTCCGTTTTCAAGGTGATGGCCGGAACGCCGGTGATGCACCGGCGGGACCGGGTGCCATACACGTGGCCGCAGCGCCCGCGCGACACGTGGCTGCCAGATTGGCCCCTTTGTTAGACGGACATTTAGCTATTTAGGATAGACTTTATTTATTCTATTCTACGGTGACTACAGTACTTAGGCCGCCGGCCTCGCGGCCGCCGGTCCAGTAAAGTCTCCCCAACAAGGGTGATCTTGGTCTTCCAGATCTTGGCTCTGGGTCGAACGGCCTGCGCGGATATACAGCTCCTTAAGGAGGGATTTCCCGTGGTGCACGGCTTCCCAACCCCCTTGGACGTTCAAGCAGCCTTCTTGTGTTGGGTATCTATTCCCACTTTCGTGGTTCAGCCCTTGTATACGGTTTGCTACACCCGGCAGTGCCGGCTATTCCCGAGTCCCCTCTTGCGACTCGTGGTCAACCTCGCCCTCTTGCCTCCGTTCCCATTTTCCTTCCCTTTTCCTCCCCTTCATTGGGCAATTCCCGCTCTTGCGGCTCGCACTGACACCTGTCGTGCTCGCCACTCTCGTGGGTTTTGCCTCCTCAGAGGATACGCAAGCACCGCTTCGGCGGATATTCTCGGCTTCTTTCAGCCTCCCTGCGCCCGTCGCGACGGTTCGGCTCCGGCTTACACCCGGCATTGTGCGCCGATCCCTGGGAGGGCTCTACCGCGCCGGTTACCTCGTGAGAGGAAGATCCGGACGTCTTCGTAGGTTTTCCCCCTTGGGGGCATTGTCCTACAAATTGGTCTCCCGACTTAGAAGTCAAGACCGCTTGTGTCCTCTCTGAGGTTGTTTTCCGTTTAGCGGGTTTTCTCCGGTCTCACCGGTTTGCTTTCTATTCTTCCGTCGAGACGGTGTGGCCAATGCCAAGGAAACCGCCTAGCATGGAGCCTCCTGCAACACGCAGCCGTTCCCGCCAAAGTGGTGATGCCAGGGGCACTGATGTTCTACAGGCCCTGGCTCCAACACCGGCTTCCCGGGAGATACCGGTCACCGGCACTGAAGACCCGCAGCCCGATTCCGGGTTAACGACCGTCGCAACGGTGGTTTCTCCGCCTCCGCGGTTGGTCGACCAAGCGCGGATTGTACGCTTGGAAGAGCAGCTCCGCTCCCTGCAGGCTGCTCACAATACCCTCTCGAGGGAGTTCACCTCTTTACGAGGAAGCCTCGCCAACCCTCCTACAAGTGAGCTAGCCGAGGATATCCGCGTATTGCGGTCGGACGTCAATACACTACTCGAGTGTTTTGGCGCTCCGTCTTCCTTCGCAGAAAAGGTATGGGGAATCGCTTCGAGCGTCTCCGAAGCCGACTTGAGTCGGTCGAGAGGACGTTAACCTCGCCCGCGAACGCCGCTAGACCGGTTGTCTCTCATCGAGAGACCCAGTCGCGGAACTGGAAGAGCCGGAAGAACCGGGATTCTAACCGTAAGCACGGACACCCGTCCGACTCATCATCTGAGTCGGACGGTAAACCGAGTGACTCGGAGAGTTCCGATTCGTTGGTGAGCGATGACCCAGAGGATCGTTATGGGCGCTCTTCCCGCTCTAATCGGTCCTCTGCCACCTACGGGGCCATCCGGCCGCGCCCCAAGGGTCGGCGACATCCGGGCCTCAAACCCTTGAAGCCCACCAACCCTCTGTACAGGACACTCCTGTCCTACCGGTATTACCGGCTAGAAGATTCCTCTTTAGGTTGGACACCGCGTGACACGGGTAAAGTGAAAGACTGCATCAAGCGGATGCAGCTTTCACTTCGTAACCAGTCGTTTACTGGGGATGATCCAATTCTGGTCTCGGATTTCCTACACCGCTTTGTAGTGGAAGCCGATACACTCGGAATGAACGAAGGACAAGCCTACGTGGCGCTACCCTACTTTCTACGTGGTGTCGCTGAAGATCAGTTTTTGTCGGTTCGGGGCTCGTCGCCAGCCTCCGAAGGAGGTGTGACCTGCTGGCCCGAGGCCGTGCAGTACCTCCTGCGTTCCTACGCAACCAACTCCGCGATACAAGCGGCAATACTCGCTTTGCGAGACACTCGATCACGCTCCGGCGAGCTCGAGACCGATTACTTGGTACGCCTGAATAAGGCTTTCCACCGTTGTGGTAATGTATACCCCGCTGGGGAACGCTGTACGATGTTCATTGATGGCTTGGATCCAGCCATCAAGACTCTTGTCGCCCGTTACAGGGAACAAGAGCCGAAGGTGACCTACCTTGAACTCGTACAGTTTGCCCGCGCAGAGGGAGATGCACTACGTGCACGCAATCCGGGAACCCGGTCGAAGGCCGCTAAGGCATTGCTGCTTGAGTCGGACTCTTCATCACCGTCATTTGCGACGGATGGCATCCCCAAACAGGGTTATGACAATATGAATGTCATCCATCACGATGGTTTATCTATTCCGACAACGGAATTACCGTCTACGACGGATGGCTCGGTTGACTCAACCGCAAGGGACACGGAGAACGGGCAGGTCTTTTATCTTAATGACCGCTGCACTCCGGCCCCCCTTATGCCGTACTCGAACGGAATGACACGAAGTCAGCGCCCTGGATGGGTTGGAAACCCGGAACCCAGAAGATACACTGATGCTCGGAATGCCGTACCGCGAAACGCGGAAGTGACGTTGGTATGCCACTTGTGCTACGAGCGCGGGCACACCTCCCCGCAATGCCTTTTATCGCTACGCGATATGGCGCGAGTGGTGGATAATTACGAAGCCCTCTCCCCGCGGGAGAAGGACTCCGTGCCACTCACGTCATATCTCCGCGCGAAGACGGACTTCCCCAACGCATTGGCTCACACCCCGAATTCTCGGTACAAACCGGCTCAGTCGGCACGCGCCGCACCAGCGCCAAACCACGCTGGTGGATCTCAACCCGCTCCTGCGGTAGCTACCGTGCAACGGAATCATGCACTCGTTGCCGAGGAAGTCGGGCCTTCGCCAGACCAGTACCCTGTACAGGGAAAAGAATAGAGGGAGTCTCCCCTTCGGGAGAGGCGTCCTCAGAGTTGAGGCTGACGACGCCCGAGGCGCCGATGCCTCGCTCCCCGGTGAAAATCCTGACAAGGAAGGACACCGCAGACGCGGACTCTAAACACCTCGGTGTTTTGCGTCGACCGTGGATACGGATTAGAAATAACCGGATCCCGGATAGAGTCTTGGTAATGGCCAAGCGTAACTACAAGGTTTACGCTGACCTTGGTCTGCACACGCAGTTTATGGTGAGATATGTCACTGTCCTGGATACAGGTGCTGGGCCGAACTTTATTGTGGAATCTGTTTTACCCCCGCCATTGCGGTCACTCATCCGTTCTGAAACGGTATCCGACGTCTCAGACGCCAATAACAACCCGTTAAAAACGGTTGGTGTGATCGACCTGGTCGTCAGGCTAGGGCGGATGGTGGTTAAACTAACTTTTATTGTGTGCCGCTCGCTGGCCGCGCCAGTTATACTGGGATGTGACTACTGCGAAAGGTTTGTCGACGCCATCCGCCCACGCCTTAAGCAGGTGGAACTTGAGGACGGATCGACCGTCCCCATTGTTCGTCAACCGCTGAAGCGGGCATCGAGGAAACACGTCCTTCTACCTGCTGCGCAGGAACCCACACCGGCGAACCGGGATTCTACGAAGCTACGCGTTGCCTCGTCAGTTACCATACCCCCGGAGAGCCAGGTTATGGTTTCAGTCAATTCCCGTCAACACGGTCTTCGGGTTGTTCAGCCCTTGCCATCGTTGTACGAGAAATTTCAGTTAACCGTTGCGAACGGAATCGTGCAACTCACGCCGAATTCTCCTTTCAGGGTGTTGGTTGCCAATCTGGGAAAGGCTCCCCAGACGCTGGCAAAGAACCAAGTCATTGGGTCTGTGACGCCGCACCCGCTCGCGATGCTCCCTACCAAGGTGACGGCTGCCGAAGTACTCGGAATAACTCCCTCCACCGAGGATGGTCTCCCGGTATCCGGTGCAGAAACCTCCGGGGAGGCACAGCAGTTGGCGCTCGATAAAACCGTCAAGACGGATGCATTTCCGACCTCGACGGTTCCCACACCTGACACCAGAGCACAGCCTACGAGCTACGATAAGATAGACCCGATCAAGGTCCTCGAGGACCTGGACCTGAGTCACGTACCGGTCTCACACCGGGACCGCTTACGCGGAATGCTACGCGAGTTTACCACAATATGGGACGGCTCACTGGGTGAGATCAATACAATCGAACATCGGATAGACTTGCTACCGGACGCACGTCCGGTTGCACAACCCCCTTACAGGGCGGGACCGAAAGCTCGGGAGGAGGAAGAATTTCAGGTGGACAAGATGCTCCGTGCTGGAGTCATCGAGCCCGCCCAATCTCCTTGGGCTTCACCGGTGGTGCTGGCCCTCAAGGCTGACGGCACGTGGCGGTTTTGCGTTGACTACCGCCGCCTCAATGCTGTCACCGTGAGGGACACCTACCCGATTCCGCGCAGGGACGAGTGTATAGACTCGCTCGGGGACGCTACCGTGTTTACGGCTCTGGGTGCTAACTGGGGCTACTGGCAAGTCCCAGTCCGAGAAAAGGACCGAGACAAAACTGCGTTAGTTTGCCACTCGGGTTCCTACCGCTTCAAGCGGATGCCGTTTGGTTTAACCAATGCACCGGCCACCTTTCAAAGGGCAATAGACATACTGATGTCGCGTTTCAAGTGGCGCACGTGCCTTGTCTACTTGGACGACATCATTGTCTTTTCCAGAAACCTGGACGATCACCTGACCCACGTGCGGGACGTGATGACCGTACTGCGAGACGCAGGAATAACACTCAAGTTGAGGAAGTGCGAGTTCTTCACCGACACGGTGAAGTATCTCGGGCACGTAATCCGTCCAGGACGGTTAATGATCGAACAAGTTCGTATCAAGTCCCTCTGCGAGGCGAAGGAGCCCCGTACTCAAACGGAGCTCCGATCCTTTTTAGGTCTGTTCAACGTCTATCAACGGTTTATACCGAGTTTCTCGGATATCGCCGCTCCGCTAAACGCGCTACTGCGGAAGGGCCAGCCACCAAAGCTTGCGCCATTTACCACCGAGCAGTCGGAATCTTTTCGCTCCTTGATTAAGGCAGTTACGACAGCTCCCATCCTATCCTTTCCCAAATCTGGGATTCCCTACTCCATTGACACCGACGCCAGCGACCACCAGGTGGGCTGCGCACTGTTCCAAACCACCCCCGAGGGGGAACGCAAACCAATTGGCTATTGGTCCCGCACGCTGAACGTCCACGAGCGCAACTACTCGTTCTCCGAGAAGGAGTGCCTCGCAGTTGTCTGGGCGCTATCCACTCTGCGCCCATACCTCATGGGCGTTCATTTCAACGTGTACCCGGACCATGCCTCGTTGAGGTGACTGCTGAACATCGCAGATCCTTCTGGCCTCTTAATGCGGTGGCGCCTCCGCTTAGCGGAATTCGACTTCGAGGTCGTCTACAAAAAGGGTGTCCAGAACACCCAAGCAGACGCCCTCTCTCGATTACCTACGACAGGTGAAGCACTTGCCGACCCGGAGGTCGACGAGATCCCGTGCTTTACCTTGGAAGGGGAAACACCGACGGAGTCGGATTGGCCCAAGACCGGGGAAGACACCATGGAAATGGATGAGCTACTCGCAGCGCGCGAGAATGAAACACCCGTACCCGGGACCTTTGTACCCATCTCCACCGAGGAGATGATCCGAGAACAGTTCGGCGACCCGCTCTGCACGCGCATACGGGCTCGCCTAAACGGTGGAGAGGACCTCCCGTTCGAGGTAAACGACATCGGTTACCTCGTCCGGACGGTGGACCACCGATCCCAGATCGTGGTCCCCCACACCCTACAAACCAGGGTGCTTCACCTCTCACACTACCCGACCCTCGGGGGACACTCCGGTGGGAGAAAACTTTATCTAACCCTGCGAAGGGACTTTTATTGGCCCGCTATGGCGGTTGATTGCTACGCTACGGTGCAGTTCTGCACCCAATGCGCAAAGAACCGGGTGAAACTCCGGAAGCACTCCAAACGGATGAAGCTTTTCCCCGCAAGGGCGCCCCTCGAGTTTGTCGCAATCGACATTCTCGGGCCTCTACTCAAGACGCGCAAGGAAAACAAGTTCCTCTTGGTTATCACTGACCGCTTTTCGAAGCTGTTGCGCACCGTACCTTTACGGAAGATCACCGCTTTCACGATTGCGAACACCTTCGTTACGCACTGGGCGTTCGTTTATGGCCCTCCGATAGAGGTTCTATCCGATAACGGTAAGCTGTTCGCCTCTAAGTTCTTTCAGAACGTCTGCCGCATCTTCGACGTCAAGAACCTGTTTACTACCACCTACCCCCTGCAAACAAACGGGCAGGTGGAACGCTTCAACCGCACCCTACTCGCGTCGCTACGCTCCTACGTATCCGATCACCCAATGACGTGGGACATTTATTGTGATGCTATCACCTACGCCTACAACACGCAGGTTCACCGGACAACCGGTCTGACTCCCTTCGAGCTTGTGCTCTCCAGAACACCCCCGACAGTGCCGGTCGAACCCCAACACAGGGTCAACTCTTTTCCATCCTTGGGTCAATACCGCCTCAAGTGGAAGAACTGGATTACAAAGCTCGTACCGGTCGCCCGGAAGTCCATGGAACGTGCCCAGGCCGCCTACAAGCGGGATTTTGATAACCGATTACGCGGACCACTACCGTCACCGCCCAAGCCGGGAACCTACGTGTTCGTTCGCCGGGAGTACTACAACCCCCGGACCGACAAGCGTCACAAGCTCTCGCCTGTCGCTGAAGGTCCGTTCCGGGTCGTTTCCTCCCTCCCCGGCACCGTTGTGGTGGACAAAAACGGCGACCACGAACGTCTTTCACAAGACGGCATCGTAGCCGCCCCACCGCCGCAGGCGGAAAACGCATCAGCCCCCGTCAAAACGGCCTCGGATACCACAGGGACAACGGTGGCACCACGCCCCGCCGTGGTACCGCACCCCTCACGGGGTCTCTCCGATATACCGACTTTATCGGAACCACCGGCAATGCCGGAAACACCTGGCCCTCGTGGCCAGCTACCCTTACGGGCGACGCGCAGCGGTATTTATACCCGCCATGCGGTTAGCCCACCAGCACCCGTCGCTCCGTCTAAGGAGGGGGAGGGGACCCGCTCAATCGCGGAATCATCGCCGTCGCAACGGAAGTTTAACCGGACACCACGGGCAAGGCCCCCGAGCGGGCAACCGGCATCGTCGCCGGACGCCAATCCGCTCCCGCGGGACGCGGCGGTCAACCCGACCGCCACGCAACCCCGCAAGGGGAACCAAGGCGCTCGAAGACCCGAAGCCGGGAAGCGAGACCCTACGGACGCTCCGCATCGCGTGGAAGCAACTGAGGGCTCCCCGCACATTCGCAGTCGCACACCGAGCGTTTTGGTCGATACCGGTACTCCGGCGGGCGCTGCGCAAGCAGGTCTAGCGAGCCACTCCGTTGAGAACGGTACGAACCCCATGGGGGAAAAGAGACGCGACGAGAAGTCGAAAACCGCCTCCCTTGCCGAACAATCGGAGCCAACCGTCCGCGACGGTCCGACCACCCGTCCTCAAGGTCACGTGACCCGGGCGGGAGATCGGACCAATGGGCACCCGGCATCCCGGTCATTGGCTGACAGCCACCCCGCGGAGGCGGATCGCCGGGACGGTGAACCACTCACCGCCCACGGCGCACCGCACAGCAGAAACTGCCCAGCAATGGGAACGCCGCATGCCGCAAATCAAGCGGAGGCCTCCGGCGAACTGTCACCAAGAGGGAAGGACCCCCGCAAACTCGTGGTAAGAGCGGACTTCAGGGAAGCCCCTACCGCCCAACGGAAACACAACCCGGGCGCGCCGGCAACTTCGGCGAAGCGGTACGGCAGCCCCGGCAACCCGGCAACAACAAATGCAGAGCGGAATGACAAACCGGGTGACCCGGAACAGGCGACGACGAGCCCAGCACCACGCAACGCTGAGGCTCGGTTCACCACCACCCGGCAAGGCCGGCAAGTTTACGTGCAGGAGTACGTCCTCGACCAAATCGTCGGACATAGCTACGATGAGTACGGGGTGCTCCAGTACCGGATCCGCTGGTACGGATACGGGCCAGAGTGGGACACCCCGGAGCCCATCGAGCACCTCCCGCGCTCCGCGGTAATGCGATACCACCGCCTTGCGGGGACCGCACTCCCAACCACGCTGGTAAACGCCCAAGAGGGATAAACCGTGAACACGTAATGGAATGGCTGGTGGCGCCCGCCGCCATCTCCGTCCATGCCCCAACGCGTGGAAGGAAGCAACCGCTCACGCTATCCCAACGTCGTTGGTGGTCGTGCCAGTTACCTGGTCCGCGCGCGAAGCGCCCACCGTTAAACACGGAACTCCCAGCTAGGCTGGTTCCCTGCAACGCCGGAACCCCGGTTGAAGGCCGGTACCGCGGAAAGAAAGAAGTGGACTTGAGAAAGGGCGTCGGAAAGGCGACCCTCTTCTTCTATTTCTCACTACTGGCAAGGGCGCCCTAGTGGCGCCGCCCTACATTCTACCGGAAGCTCCAGTCATTCCTCCGCACGAGGTGGACCCCCGCCCAGGCGGTTGGCTAAGGCATCCCGCATGGCGGCCACATCACCCGAGATCTCGGAAGGGCGAAGCCCCACCTCCCGAAGGAAGCGCGCGATGACCTCGCCCCGCTCCGCGCCAGCTGCAGTTGCGGGCGGGCCCGCCACCGATGGAGTCGGATAGGAATCCGTTCGCACGGCATCAGCAGCCCCGGATGGAGCCGCACCACCGTATTCAACGGACTCCTCACCGGCCTCGCCGGACCCGTCATCCTCCATCGGAGCGTAACCCGGATCCTCCGGTTCGTTGTCGACCATCGGGTCACCATCCGCATAGTCGCGGTAATAGTCGCTCGAGTCGACATACCCTCGCGGGTGGTCGGCCGGGACTTCACGCGGCGCATGCCGGTTGGCTTCCGCTTCCTCGCGGCTGATCTCGTGGTACTACCAGTGGTCGAAGTAGATGAAATCCCCCGCTAGCGCGGTATTCCTCCCGAATCCGGGGCCAGACCCGCGACGCGGTTGAATGCGTTGGGAGTTCTCCAGCGGGACCTCATCTTACTGGACCCCCTCCACAAAGTCGAGGAGGCCCAGCATCTCTTCTCCGTTCGCCTCGCCCCCGAGGGGGATGCGCATGTCCAAACGGCGGATCACAGCCCGCACAGGCGGTGGCACGTACCACAATCGGTATTGGTCGTACGCCTCAGCGAGGATAAAAGCCGCGGTGCGGACGGCCCATTCGCTTACCACGACGGACCACCACCCCGACTGGGGATCGTTCAAGAACGACGACCCTACATAGGTGAAGACTGGAGGCAGCTCAATGAAGCAACCCCAGCACGCCTCCAAGGAGGACCACCAGTCTGGGAGACTGACGTACCGACCACGTCGGTGAGCAGGCGCGATGCGCTCAATCTACGTGTTCTGGTACGGTACGAAATACCCGGTCCGGGCCCGCCAACGCCGCTCATCGCGGATGGAGTTCTGAAGGAAGTTCGAGCGCGACTGCCGCGGTTGGTAGCGGAACTTTGCCCTAAGAATCGGTCGTACCCAGCAAAGGGCTTCTTGCCGAACGATCGGTGTGCCCCTCCAAGCGAGGGTTTCCAATCCGTTAAGACGGTCACAGTACGACATTTCCCCGCGAGTGCGGTAAAGGTGGACGTCGAATTCGACCTCTGGCGGTATCGGGAACTCGAAAGGCGCCCGATGGTGCCTGAGATAAGCGATCCGCACAAGCGCAGCCTGAGCCTCCGCACAGGATTCACCGCGTCGGCGGAGTATGTGGTGTACCGGGATTGCGATACGATTACGCCAATCCCAGGACATGGTCACCACGCCAAGCAGGTCGCCCGGGAGCATCTCCGAATTATCGGTGTAGGATTGGATCAAATCCTGGTCGCGGACAGCCAATGGGTGAAACCAAGGCGCATACCGCAACATCGCGGAGCCATGCCGAATTCTCGGATTTGCACCCACAAGGGCGTCGTAGGTCGGCCACTGCGGTGGGTCCGCCTGTCCGCGAAAGCGGGCGCCAATACGGCGGTTCTCGTACGCGAGGTTAGTAACATCCCCAGGGTGGGGCGCGGACCGGAAGCCGGTGGAACCGCCAAGGGCGGGAGTTGCGGATGTGTTATGACGGTCGGGGTTGGACATGGTGCGTGTTGGTGTGCTGTGGTTAGAATCGGATGCGAAGAGCGTGCGTGGGATCCTTGGGGAAGGTGTGTTGGCTTCCGGAGACCCGGTGTTGGACGCGCTCTTATCATGACGAGCTGCCATGCCGACTTCCTCTTCGAGGTGTTCGCCCTGTCTTAAGGGGAGGATAAGAAGAGCAACGTCCTCCAGGGAGGTTTTTGGGGACTTAGGTTTTTTCCGGAGCCTCCGGCGTGCAACCTCGTTATGAGTAGGAGTAGTCCGTTTTCAAGGTGATGGCCGGAACGCCGGTGATGCACCGGCGGGACCGGGTGCCATACACGTGGCCGCAGCGCCCGCGCGACACGTGGCTGCCAGATTGGCCCCTTTGTTAGACGGACATTTAGCTATTTAGGATAGACTTTATTTATTCTATTCTACGGTGACTACAGTACTTAGGCCGCCGGCCTCGCGGCCGCCGGTCCAGTAAAGTCTCCCCAACAAGGGTGATCTTGGTCTTCCAGATCTTGGCTCTGGGTCGAACGGCCTGCGCGGATATACAGCTCCTTAAGGAGGGATTTCCCGTGGTGCACGGCTTCCCAACCCCCTTGGACGTTCAAGCAGCCTTCTTGTGTTGGGTTTCTATTCCCACTTTCGTGGTTCAGCCCTTGTATACGGTTTGCTACACCCGGCAGTGCCGGCTATTCCCGAGTCCCCTCTTGCGACTCGTGGTCAACCTCGCCCTCTTGCCTCCGTTCCCATTTTCCTTCCCTTTTCCTCCCCTTCATTGGGCAATTCCCGCTCTTGCGGCTCGCACTGACACCTGTCGTGCTCGCCACTCTCGTGGGTTTTGCCTCCTCAGAGGATATGCAAGCACCGCTTCGGCGGATATTCTCGGCTTCTTTCAGCCTCCCTGCGCCCGTCGCGACGGTTCGGCTCCGGCTTACACCCGGCATTGCGCGCCGATCCCTGGGAGGGCTCTACCGCGCCGGTTACCTCGTGAGAGGAAGATCCGGACGTCTTCGTAGGTTTTCCCCCTTGGGAGCATTGTCCTACAGTGAAACAGTATCTCTTCACAGATGCTAGGGAGCATGTTTACCTTGCTGTGCAGGACCTTTTTGGTTTCCGAGGGATTCGCAGAATCCCGACCTACACAGGTGAACCTCGCAAAGCGCATACCACAAGGGTTCCAAATGGGTCATTCCACCCATTCCAAACACTTACCTACTGATAGAGAGTACCTACAAGGTCCAAGGCAGAGTCAAGAGGTCCCGGGGAAGGTAGATCTTCAAGACATTTATCTGCCACCAATTACTGGTTTCGTTCAAAAGGATACCCATGGAGGTGGTCCCAAGGACGATTCGTCTGACTGGTTGGATGAGCGACGAAGAAACCGAAAAGGGGAAGAAGCAGAGGACGGGGAGGGGAATGAATCGAGAGGATGATTCAGACCCCGACTCGTCAGACTCCAGTTGCGATACGAGTTCATCGTCGGATGATGACCGTAAAGGTAAGAAGGAGAAGAAACCGAACAGGTCGACGAAGAAGTCGTCGAAAAAGAACCGAAAGGGTAAAAAGCGATACAACGAGTCGCCCGACTCTGAGTCGGACATCGAAATGGACCTGGAGGTGCACCAACCGTTGAACATTATGTTCACCAAAGCGGTTGATTACAGGAGTTATCGGTTGATGAAAAAGTCTTCTGAATACACCCATGAGGTCGCTCAGAAGATTACTAAGCACCACAAGAAGCTCAGCTTCCAAATGGGTGACACCACCTTCATAGGTACGGATCCTATTGCGGTGATTGAGTTTCTACAGAAGTTCAAGCTTGCATATGACCAAAATGGTTTTTCCGAGGGCGCTGCTATGTGACTATTTCAGTTTTACCTGAAAGATCAAGCATAGTACTTGCTGCAGGGTAGGCTCCGCAGCAATACCCTAGCGATGGATGAGGATCGCACAGAGATGTTGGAGTCGTACCCAAAAGTGGTCAATTTCCTTTTGGAAACATACGCCACCGATGAGGTTATCCAAGAGGCTTACTCGGAAGTCCTCGCTTACCATTAATGGTCTGGGCAAACCGAATCGGTGTTTTCGCATGCGCTTTGGAATCCTGCAACCTGTTGTGGTAATAGGTTCACTACCGTTAGGTTAAAGTCGCTATTTGCTGACAATGTCGACAAATCGATCCGTTCCCAGGTACGCAATTACCTGGCCACTAATTAAAAGGTAGACTACAATAGGCTGGCTCGATACTCCCAGGGCCTTGGAGATACCCTTCGGCTGGGAAAGAGACCAACCGTGGCTCCAGCCTCGAAAGATAAATCGAAAAGGTCGGTCTTGGAAATTGAAGACACCATAACCTCAGAGGGTAGCTCGCACATCGAAGTACCTACAAGGACTGCTATCCACTTGGTAGCGACCCACGGGCGGTTCTCGAAACCTTCGAGGGTAGGGAATTGGTCGCCAACGCGTACACCAATCTCGGTACAATCGCCACCAAGTGCGATGGGCTCGCAGAGGATGCAGGGATCTAGCTCCCATAACTCGCCACCCACATCCTACGCCACTGCTCCTATCAAGCAGGTTTCGAAGCCCCCCTCAATGGTAACGCGAGACCCCCAAACTAAAGCCCTCGTTTGCTGCTTCTGTCTCGCGACAGACCATTTGGCAAACAATTGCGCTAACTTACCTCCGGGGATGAGAGACCAGTTGATTCAGGCTGGCAGGCAGAATCACCAACGCCTCTATAACTTTTCAACGCAAGCACCAAATGGGTTCCAACCCCGTACACCGGCACAGGTCAATACCATCGAGGAAACACCAAACTTGGACTTAACCCCTCCCGTACAGGAGGAAAACACCGAATGGTTGGCGTAATGGCCAAACCCAACCTGCAATGGGAAAGCCAATCGATACCCAGAACCTTGAAGGTGGAAGAGAACACGTCACAACCAGTTCCGGTTTGTCATGTGAAGTACAAAAACTATGTATAAAGTACGTGCTTCAATTTGTTTCTCCGATCGCCTTGCGGTTCCGGTCACCTGCGTGTTGGATACGGGGCCGGCCCAAACGTCCTGAACTCTTGCGTCATACCTGAGGCGGTACTTCGGAACTTGAGCCAACCTCCCGACAACAACCAAATGCGTCTACAACCACAAAGGTATCGATAAATACCAGCTTGGAAGCGAAGCTAACCGATAAGGCATCGGTAGACAAAGAAGAGGAACCTGACCCTGAGAGGCAATGGCAAGATACAGTCCAGATCGGTGAAGATAACGGCGAACTGCGGGGCCGTATTTTCGACCTTCTGGAGGAGTTTGAAACTATATGGTCAGGCCATCTGGGCAAAATTAAGGCCACACAGTATCGCATCGAGCTCCTCCCTGACTCGAAGCCGATTTATCACCAACCATACCGTGCAGGTCCGAAGGCGAGAAATGTAGAACTCAAAGAAGTGGAGCGAATGCTCCAAGAAAGTGTAATTGAACCAGCCAACTCAGATTGGGCTATTCCCGTGGTTCTGGTTCAGAAGAAAGCGGATAACCGTATGAGGTTCTGTGTGGACTACAGGAGGCTCAATAGCGTGACTATCAGGGATTCGTACCTGATACTTAGAATGGATGAGTGCATCGACTCCTTGGGAGATGCGCAGATATATACCATGTTGGATGCCAATTGTGGTTATTGGCAGTTACCTGTAGGTGAGGAAGATCGAGACAAAACGACCTTCACGTGCCATGCAGGTTTGTTTCGCTTCACGCGGATGCCATTCGGGTTGCGCAATGCTCCAGCCACCTTTCAAAGGGCGCTGGACATCATCCTTTCGAAGGGTAAGTGGACAACGGCCTTTGTATACATCGATGATGTAATCATCTACTCCAGATCGGTAGAAGAGCATTTTGCTCACGTGCGCTCCGTACTAACCCTCCTAGCTGAGGCGGGGGTGACGCTGAAGCTACGCAAATGCGTCTTCTTTTCCAGAACGGTTGAATACCTGGGCCACATCATAAGCCCCGGTACCCTAGAGGTTGCGCCGAGCAACACTAGAGCCGTACAGAAGGTCAAGGTGCCACGATCCGAGACAGACATACGATCCATTATAGGTTTGTGCAACGTCTATCGTCGCTTCGTGAAGGGATTCGCGAAAATAGCGGCTCCCCTCAACAAGAAGCTCCAGAAAGGTGAACTTGAACGGTGTGAGAATCTATCGAACGAAGAAATGGATACCTTTGAGGAATTGAAACGAGCGCTTTTGTCGCCGCCAATCTTAGCGTTACCGAAAACAGGTCTACCGTACACGCTGGATACGGCTGCATCCCATGCCCAAATTGGTTGTTGTTTCATGCAGGAGCAGCACAAGGGAGACAAATTACCTATAGGGTACTAGAGCCACGCTATGAATGAGGCGGAGCATAAATACACGGGAACCAAGAAGGGATGTCGAGCAGTAGTGAGGAGCATGTTGATGCTCCGTCCAAACGTTTATGGTGAGCGCTTTACGTTGCGCACGGACCACAATGCCTTAAGGTGGATGCTCGGACTCGCAGATGCGTCTGGTAGACTCGCCCGTTGGAGGTTGAGACTGTCGGAGTTTGAATACGACGTACAGTACCGTCCAGGTATCAAGCACAACATAGCTGATGCTATGTCACGCTTAAACACATCAGGGTTACAGACAGAACCTGTGGACGATGACATCCCATGATTTCTTATGTCATCAAACCAAAATGGTACCGGCGAACACCTAGAAGGATGTTGGGACTTACCTGAAGAAGGTGCTTTGCGGAACACCGACATGGAAACGCAGATACTGACCCTAGAGGAAACTAACATCATGCCCGTAACCCGGGAGGAATTCCTACGAGAACAGGCCCAGGATGCGTACTGCAGAACTCTGGCTGTCCAAATTGGTTTCAAAGGATCATAATTAGATGTGGACCACAATGGGTACATTGTGAGAAGGTCAACCTTGGATGGTAGCCTTAAAAAAGAGAGTCCGAAGGCGCTTCGCTCGAGAGTCTTGTATCTCGCGCTCTACCCGCGACTATTGGGACACCCCGGTGCCACCAGGATGTATTACACCTTGAGGCAACAGTTCTACTGGCCTCATATGGTCCATGATGTCTATACCTTTGTAGGTCAATGCGAATCCTGTGTTCGTACTTGCGGTGGTATTCGAAAGCATCGAAAGTATCTGAAGCTGTTTCCAGCAGCGGGTCCGCTTGAGTTCGTTGCGATAGACCTTCTACGACCACTTTCCAAGACCAAGAATGGGTATCAGCACATTCTAGTGATCACGGACAGGTTCTTTAGGCTCACGAGAGCGATACCTTTAAAGGAGACGAAGTCAACAACGCTGACGATCGCGTTCCTCAACAATTGAGTCTACCCGTATGGTGCACCACTGTACATACTTACCGATAATGGTTCAAATCTGGCATCGAAATTGTTCGAAGCATTCTGTAACCTCTTTGGTATCAAGCACTATTTCACTACTGCCTACCACCCGCAGACGAACGGACAGGTCGAGCGCTTTAACCACACATTGGTATCAAAGATACGACACTATACGGAAAAGCACCAAACTGGGTGTGATGAGCTGGTGCAACCGCTCACCTACTCGTATAACCTTCAGGTACACCGGTCAACGCAGACCTCTCCATTTGATTTGGTTCTTTCGCGACACCCCCCAGGTATTGTAGTTGTAGTATCCGCTCTAACGGAGAGAGAAGACACCTGCAACAGCGTTCAGACTGCCGATGGGTCGCTTGCGGCGAAGTAAAAGGGGTGATAGAGCTACAACACCAGCGAGCTGGAAGTGGGGTGTAAGGCCACTACTCGCCAGCGAGGGTGAACAGTGCAACTGTAAAACGTTGAGGGAACGTAGGTACGAGACGGCTCGTGAGGTGGTTGGGGGCTGACTATCTATTATAGCTCGTCCGTATCTCCGGTTAAGGAATCCTAAGCGAGGAACAGGATAGACATGATGCCCATGTGGTCTCCTTTACTTGGAGTCGGCGCTCACCTCTGGTGCACTATATACTGTGTGCCAGGGTGAGCGCCCAAATAAATATATAAATAATACCCAGTGGTCAGCCACTTAGCCAAACCACTGTATGGGTACGGTCCCTAATGGACGTCTAGCTACAAAGGGTAGTAAAACCTGCCACGTGGATCGCCACTACATGCGCCGTTGCAAGCCAGTCCACTCGTGATACCACGTGTTCCACTAATGTACCCTGCCTCCTGGCATCCTACGCGGTGTGCCGTTTCATATCACAAGTTTGATGACATCACTCACTTAAGAGTTCCAACCGCGACTTCGCGAAAAATCATCCTATCGGATTCCCCGACATAGTACAATACTACATACTCCCCTCATTAAGCGCGAACCATGGGGGACGCAAGAAGCGTTTATACGCAGTCGGACCGGTGTTCCGGGTACACTTTGTCATCACGAATTCCTCGCCGCCCGACCAACTCTTACAGTTCTCAACAGCATTCTGTTCCTCACCGCTCTTCAGCTCGACCTCTCGCGATGGATCCGAACGCAGGGTCCAACTTGTTTCAGCCCTTCTCTGAGGATGTGCCTTCTGGGGCTCCGTCAAACACTGCTGGTTCTGCGTCGCAGCCTACTGCTCAACTCGGTTCATACCGTTCGTTCCCCATCCCGTACTCCGGATTCCGGTCGGTACCGTTACCTCAGCCAACCGTGGCTCCGATGCCGATCGCGGCTTACGTCGCCTCTGCGGGTGTGATTCGAGCTCCTTCTCGTCGTGCTCAGCAGAGCTACCCGCACCCTGCGGATTTCTATGGACGAGATCCTCTCGACAACGTTGAACTTTTCGCGCAAGCGCCCTGGTTTGATCCAGTTGCTATCCGCGATGACGCGTTTATACAACAGTATGTACACGGTCGGTACTTCCCTGACGGTATTCTGGAACACGCGACTTATAGCTACGACTGGGCGAGCCATATTGCTTTGCCAGACAACGCGATTGCGCGATATTCAACGGAAACCTTGTCCGAAGCCCTTACGCGGTTCACCAAGTTGATTTACCAGCGTCTTCACCGATTCATCTGTACGGTTCTCCTCCCGCAGGACTGGGAACTAGATATCTGGAAAGCCCGTACCGACGGTGAAGGTTACTCGTATATCGAGACACTCGTTGAAGTCTATGTTAGCGGTTGGCGCGGTGTGCGCGGTGTGCATGATGCAGATCTCTGCTTTCAGCAACCTCTTCTCCGTGCGGAGTTCCGCTTCCTTCGAAAGCGTAGCATTCCCTATTGGGATTATCCCCGTTGGGAACGTCGTACTCGATCACGTTTGGGCTATTTGGTGCCGTATCAAATGATCGAGATTGACTGCATCCTGCGGAACGCGCGCTTCGGGCGCTACATCGGTATTCCGGAGCATTGGGCAGCGATCGAGAGTCCTCGTCGTTGCCCTGTGGAGCTCCCACCGGCGATCTCCTACATCGGGTCCGCGTTGGTTAACGACCCGTTCTCGGGATATTGGACGGTGGTTTATACCGAGTTTATCGCCAAGATGGCCGTCTTCCTCCTGTGGGATGCTTATGATACCTTTAGAGTTTGGTACATGTCGCCCACAGCGCGAAAGTATGCGAGAGAACTCGATCTTTCCCTAGTCCTGGGATCCCGTGCGAACCATGCCGACTTCCTCCATCTTGTGGATGTAATCGACAGTGTCGACTGATCTGGAGTGCCATCTGATGAACCCGCTCACGGAACCCGTGCAAGACACTACGACCATTCTCGTGTACGAACAGCAAGTGCTGGAGATTTCGTTTGGTACGACCCCAGGACGCGCCAGTTGATTACCTCCGAGCAGGCTCGCTTTCTTCGGGAGAACCCGCGTGACATGCCACCGAACCAGCTTACTGGATACGTGTACGATGCTACTCCATCCAAGAACGGAGAAGAAACGTATGAGGAAGCGCCGGGAGCTGAGGCTGAACTCGGTTACGAGGACGAGCCAGAGCTGGCAGGCGTAGCGACTTCCGTCGATCAATCCGCAGCGGCGGGAGTTGCTCAAGAGTACTCTCATGCGTTTACCCAACAACCGAGTGCAGTGCCGGTCGAAGATCCAAGATTGGATGCTCTGAGGCAGTTCCTCTTACATGCGGGCTTTCCCGTGGACCAAGTTGAGGGTGATCGCGCACAGCTTCTTGCGAACCTGCGTGCTCGCATGTCTCTTTGATAATCCTAGAAAAGACTCCTAGTCAACACCCTTGCGGTGATAACTTGATACCAATAAACTCCGGTGACTTTGTGTCTTCACGTTCCCTTCTTATCTTGTAGTCTTCATCTCTTCTCGCTTTTCGAGTTCTTCAATCCTTCTTCTCTCGCTTCTCGAGTTCTTCAATCGTTCTTTTCTCGATTCTCGAGTTCTTCCTAGGTGATAATCAGTAAATGTCCTGTGCTTGCGTGTTTTCACTTTTCTTCCACATGACATCTTGTATTCTTCTCGCCTTTCGAGTTTTTACTACCTTGGTAGCCCATACTTAGAAATGGGATGTGCCAATGAGCCCGACTATCGAGGAGTCGATCTCCCTGGGGAGTGGTAATCCCATGCGTCGATGATATCGCACGAGTTGCGAACGGGGGATATGAGCTATAGGTTACCACGTATCCGCTTCCGGAGGAAAACCGTACCAGCGGACTCGATACAGTAATTCTCTGGTATCTTCATGTTCGCCATGTTCACATATGCGATCCATAACATATTCCTGGGCTTTTTCCAATGCTTTCGCTGTTGGCGCGAGACTCCTGTTAACAGGTTTGAAATGCCTTAGGGCTGACCCAAGCGTCTCTGTGTTGGCAGTCTCCGCGTCGCTAAGCGTTCGCTCGTCGACTAACTGTCGTTCTGCCCGCAGGGGCAGTGTACTCATTCCTTGAGTACCTTTCTCAGATAAAGAGCTATCCATTTTTCCAGCTTCCATAGCAGCGTACTTCTTGCTACTTCTCAATTCCATTCGTGGATGGACTTCCCTCGGTTTAGCCGATTCTGACCGCTTTCGGGTGGATAATGGTGCTCGCACCACGACTGGAGGAGATACCTCTTCTTCTTCCTGCCCACGAGGGATGGGAGCCGATATCGGCGGAGCAGCGAGTGGCGCTTCACCTGACGGTTCAGCCTGAAGCGGCAACGGCGCGTGTTCGCGTGCACTCGTTTCTAAGTCCTTGGGGCCAAATTCCAAAACATCTCTCCTGCTTTAAGGTTCCATTTCTGTACTTACGGGTGTGTGCGTGCCACCGGGCATATCCCGATATTTTGGAAGCTGTCCGTGATTGGCATAGGCAACCGCCGGCGGTGGGAGATCACGAGCTTTCTCCTCCGCTCGAGGCATTGGTGGCAGTTCACTTTCCCCAGAGTCACTTGGGCTTCTGCCTTGACGTTCCGTCGCAATTGCCTCCTTAGTTCTACCAGATACCTGGACTTCCACTTGCGGGTCAGGCGCGACTTCAACGCGATCGCGCGATACACGTTCAACGTCTTCACCTGTCTTGATGACCACTGTGTCTTCATCAAGGTCCATCACTTTGAAGGGTCCAGCCGCTATCGGCAACAACTTATGACGAGATTCTTCCTGTTTGTTTGGTTTTTCATCTCGCACGAAAACGTGACTTCCTACTCGGATTGCCGGATTTCCTCTTCGCCTTCTGGCATCATAGTTTCGTTTATAGCGAGCTTGCGTCTTTGATAACTCTGTAGCGGCTTCTTCCGCTCTGGCCTTCAGGTCATTCCTCCAATTCAGATGGTACTTAGCCGTCGTCGGCGCTTCCAATTCTGTCTCGTCGTCGAGCGCAACCGGTAAAGCCGGAGGGTTACGTGAGAGCACGAGGTCGAACAGTGCCGTCTTTGTAGAGGTATGCACTTGCGTATTGTACGCGTAGCACAGAATATCTGTAAACATGTCCTATTCATTCGGGTGGCCCGCGATGTAGTGTCGTAGCGCTGCTATCAGCGTGCGGTTGAAACGCTCCACCTGACCGTTGCATTGCGGATGATAGGTCGTGGTAAACACGTTTCGAATGCCCATAATGCGGCAAACATTCTGAAAGAACTTCGCAACGAATTGCTTCCCATTATCTGATAACAGAACTTCTGGTGGTCTGTATATAAATACCCAGTGTTTGATAAACGCCTGTGCGATTACGGTTGCAGTTATCCTCTTCAGCGGCAAAGTCCGCACTAGCTTTGAGAAGCGGTCAGTGATTCCCAATAGGTAGCGATAACCTCGCCTTGAGCGAATCAATTCCTCTAGGACGTCGATACTGACTTATTGTAAAGGCGCTTTCGCCTGGAATAACTTCATCGGTTTCCGCTTCCTGTAAAACTTCACGCGAATCTTCGAACATGTTGTACAGAACCTCTCTGTAGCATGGCAGTCCATTGCCAAAGTAGGCCAGTAAAAATCTCTTCTTAGAGTCATGAACAACTTCGTTCCTCCTGGATGACCAGACAGCCTGCTGTAGTGTGCCAGATGGAGTACTCGACTCTTCAAGACGTGTGGAATCACGATTTGATCATACTTTTCGACATGTCTTAACAGTATTCCTCTGGAATCGAGTGAAAAGGGGAGCTCTTCCCCCCCGTTAAGACGAGAGCGTATCGACGCACAAAACGTATTGGCGTGTTGCTCATTGAGGAGCTCAGTGCAAGAGATTCACTCGAGTTGAACTGAAGGGTCAGTGTCTGCTAATGCAAGGAACGGGTCTGCATCCGAATAATCATCAAGGGTCTCTTGTTCCTCTTCTTCAAAAGATGGTGAATGGGTCTCCGTGTAGAACCAAGGTATCTCTTCATCGATTTCGCCTTGGGTTTCGCCCAGTGTTTTGAGTCGCGATAGCGCGTCAGCTTGGACATTGGCCAATATCTTCTTATACTTCACTTCGAAATCGAATTCAGAAAGGCGTAAGCTCCATCTTGTGATACGACCAGACGGGTCTGTAATGGACAGTAACCATCGTAGAGACGAATGATCCGTGTTGACGTTAAAATGTTCTCCTTGGAGATACTGTCGCAATGTGGTTAGAGCCCAAACGACTGCAAGGCATTCCTTTTCTGAAACTGAATACTTCTTCTCAGCTGCGTTCAGCGATCTTGACCAGTAACCAATGGGTTTGCGTTCACCATCAGGGTGTGTTTAAAAAAGGGCACACCCTACTTGGTACTCGCTAGAGTCGGTATCCATTGAGTATTGCAGGTTGGGGATTGGCAGCGGCAAGACTGGGGCTGTAATAATCTTTGTCTTCAGCGTGTTGAACGCTTCCACTTCAGCTTGTCTGAATTGTTCCAGCTGTACTGGTTGTCCTTTACGCAGCTTTGCGTTGAGCGGTGCCACTATATGGGAGTATCGCGGCACGAATCGTCGTTAGACGTTGCACAAGCCGAGGAAAGAACGCAATTGCTTCTGTGTCGACGGAGGTTGTACTTCGCGGAGAGCCGGTGTTTGTGCCTCTTGAATGACAAGCTGTCCCGGTTTGATCACGTGTCCTAAGTACCGGACAGTGCCAGCGAAACATTCGCATTTCTTGAACTTCAAGGTGATACCTGCGCTCTGTAGTGCTTTGAGGTTCTCCTCGACATGTCGTAAATGTCTTTCCACATCCTGAGAAAAGATGACCACATCGTCCAAATAGACTAAACAAGTCTTCCACTTGTATCTTGAGAGCAAGATGTCCAGAGTACGCTGGAAAGTAGCCGGTGCATTCGTTAAGCCAAAGGGCATCCTTTTGAAACGGTAGAGACCGGCGTAACACGCAAATGCGGTTTTGTCTTGGTCTTCTTCCGCTACAGGCACCTGCCAATAGCCAGAGTTGGCTTCCAACGTGGTGAACACGTTCGCTTCTCCTAAGCTGTCAATACATTCGTCCATTCGAGGAAACGGTTACGTATCCCGAACTGTAACTGCGTTCAATTTTCGATAATCGATACAGAATCGAAAAGAACCATCAGGTTTCGGAACCAGCACCACTGGTGAGGCCCAAGCAGATTGAGCTGCTTCGACTACTCCTTCTTTCAGCATTTTGCTGACATTTTCCTCCTCGATTTGGCGAGTTCGCGGTCCCGCTCTGTAGGGTGGTTGGGAGATGGGTCGTGACCATGGGACCAAATCAATGTGATGTTTCTTAGCGGAGATCTCTCCTAGTTTTCCACTCCACATGGATGTATACTTCTTCAGCATAGACCGGATCTTCGTTCTGTAGTGTTCCGACACATGTGCTAAGTCTAGCCCATCGACCAGGCTCTCTGGATCCTTTGCCGTTTGCAATTGATCTCTAGACGGAGTTTGCAGTTCTTCGTCTGTGTCACCGACATGGGTTAATCCCAATACTTCTGCGGTAGAAATATGAGTAGGGACCACCACTATGGGATGAGGCAAAGCTGTTGCAACAACCTGACTCTTCGGTATATGATAATCGTTATCGGTGAAGTTACTCACTAGTATCCAAAAGGGGCTACCAGGATCAACCTGAGCAATGCCGTTAGCGACTAGCAATCCACGGGATTCGTACATCCGAGTATTCGGTCGAATTATCACGAGTCCGTGTCGTTCTGTTCTTACTTGAACCCAAGTTTGGGTTTGCGCCTTCAGCATGGCACTCTTCGCTACTCGAATCCTCGGCGAGACACGTCCTCAGAATTTCCCGTATTCCATAGATGGTGGAAGTGGAGGTGCTTCGGGGCAACGACGCATTGGCTTGCGAACAATTGGTACCATTGATCCATCGTCTAGTTCCACTACTTTTCTTCGCGGGCGAATGGCTTCGACAAACTTGTCGCAATAATCACATCCCAGTACCACTGGTGCAGCTAACGTCTTACAAACGATGAAGTCGACTAGGACTACAAAGCGTCCCAAACGCACCACGAGTCGAACTGTTCCAAGTGTCCTCACAGCTTTTTTTTGGCATCCCGGATGTCCGGTAAAGGACCGTATCTAATACGTTCTAAGTCAGCAGGAGCGAGCTCCGATTCCCGTACAACGTTCGGACCAGCACCTGTGTACAGGATAGTCAATCGACGAGATAACAGATTCCTGTCAGAGCCGATGTCGGCATAGACCTTATAGTTTCTTTGAGACACTACCATGAGGTAACTTTCCCGTTTTGACGGGCAAGTATAACCTCTCCATGGACGATGTAACTCACAGTCAAACTGTACTCGCTTTCCGTCCGGCGGATTGATTCCGTACGGCGGAAATTTCTGAGACCTCAAGAGAATCTTGGGCTTCCAAGCGCGGGAGCAGGGAGGCTAGCTCTCCCTGGTCAGCACTACGGGATCGACTAGTGCCGACCCCCTAGGGGCTCCCTCACTTAGTTTTCCGGTTGCACCGGCTGATTCCCCTCAAAGGCGCCTCTCCCTACTGGGGTTCCGGGTTGTAACACTTCAGCATTCTGAGCAACCGGCTTGTCCGTCCGGCGCATTGGTGTGTGATAAAACCAACTTTTGGCTTTCCAGTACATGCCCGCCGGTACGCGGCTCCTTTCCTCCTCTGAGAGTGCTTCATAATTCGTCATGGTACGACTCAGATCCTCTGCAGGAAGCGTGCATTCTGCACTCAAATGGTGTTTTCTATAACATGAATAACAAATCAAACCGTCATGACAGTTGGTCAACATAGGTTGTGAATGGTATGCCGTGCGAGTATCCACCCATCTGGGTTTCCCGTTCTTAAAACCTCCTTGTAGTGGCACCGTATAGAGACGGTACATAGGGCGACGGCCCTTCATAGCCATTAGAGCTTCCTCGTTTTGAGACTCCGAGTGTGGGAGATCCACTGTAGGTACAGAAGAGTCCGGATATTCCATTAAATGGACCGCCTCCTCATGCGAGTCACTCCCTTTGGGTGCCAACGACGAATCTCGTGAGTCAACTGGAGATTCCAGATGTAGCAGTTTGCTGCGCTGATTAACTCTGGCGGAGATCTTCTCCTTACCTATTGAAGTTCCAAAAGCCACCGAACGACGGGGGCTACCACGCGCTCTGGCCGCGTCTCCTTCAGCTTTCGCAAACTGAACTAACTCCAAAAAGGAGACTCTTCCATGCTTCTCTCGATATCGAGCTACCAACGGCTTGATGCTCGGGTCCAGCCCCTCGATGTACAAGGTAATCTTGTCCTCCGTCGAGTGGACGTTTCCACAGCGGACTGAAGCTTTGTTAAGCCTTGAGCTGTACTCAGCTTTGCCCTCCCCAGGGTTTTGGGTCATATCCCTTAGGTCCAGGATCGCCTGACGTATCGCGTTTGAAGTCGCGTAACTGCGCAGCAAATACTGCACCGCCTCTGGCCATGAGGTAACTCCGCCTTCATCGGCTGTCAATGATCGGCATACGGAACGATATTTCTCTAAAGCAACACCCTTCAGGAAGTGTGGTAAAGACACAAATGCCTGTGGTTCACTCATCTCTAGAGTGTCTGCTTCGGCAACGAATCGAGTGAAAAACTCGATAACGAGAATGGGGGTTTTCCCATCAAATGTTAAATCATTAAGGCCGATCTTCAATCGTTTGATGTGATCCTTCACCTTCGCGGTTTCGCGTCCTGAGCGCTTCTTGCTCTTCAACTTCAGACGGTAGTACCTGTAATTAAGGACCTTTCGATAAAGCGGATTCGGGCACGGGAGCACCTTCAATCCTCTGTAAGGGGAGCCTTTTTTCTCATTATCCACGAAGACGTGTTCTTCTTCCGATATCAGGACCTTCGATGACCATCATCACTGTCGTCGTCATCTGACGTCATCTGAATCATCAGAATCATCAGTACTGGAACTGAAGCCCTCCGTACTTGACGATTCATCACTCGAGTCACGTGCGGACTTCCGCTTCTTACGTCGTGACTTCGACTTCTTCGAACGAGCTTCCTCCAAAAGAGCTCCTTCCTCTTCTAGCACGACTGCTTTAGCAGCAGTCTGCGCATGAACTGCCGCCTCCAGGCGTTCTAAACGAAGATTAACTCGAGTGAGGACTTCCTCTACATCCACGGTTAAGCCGGGTAGCGCATCGGGCGTACTCCCGTACCCCTCCAGTAAATGGTTCAAATCTTCACGTAGTGTTTTCACTGATGCAGAGAACTGCTTCCCATCGTCTTGACGAACGAGTGCTTGATGAGCCCTGCGTAATTGTTCGACATCAGCGATAAGAGCAGCGATCTGCAATTCCAACGCAACCATGCGCACACGCGAAGCGCTTGACTCAGACTTGAGACGACGCCCTTCCGTGCGCAAATCATCCTCTTCTTGAGGTCCGACGACCTCAGGGTCAACTACGGTTTCTGTGGTGGGTGTGACTGCCGCTGCCACAGAGGCCGGTACATCCGAGAGATCTCGTTCATCATTCACCGAGCGTGAGCGCGACATCGCTTGACGATACAGCCGCTCTCCGGCTTCAACAGATGAGCCGAGCCTCGGTTTCGGGGGTGGTCCTGCAAATCCGGGGCAACCAGTACTCGACTGGCTTCGGGTCTTCGGCATCCTAGACCAAACCTACGTCCAGGTGCGAACCAAATGGTGTCTTCGACTTCTCGACAACGTGTTCAACCATGATGAATTCCGCAATTGCCGGAGGTGGTTTGATAATCAATAACTGTAGTGATTCCACTTCTTCCAAGTATCGATATCGATTCCACGTTCCAGGAACGAATTGTTCAGTGCAGCTGACCACAGTGGTTCTAAGTCGGGGGACCACTTGTAGTATCCGCTCTAACGGAGAGAGCAGACACTTGCGACAGCGTTCGGACTGCCGACTGGTCGCTTGCGGCGAAGTAAAAGGGGTGGTAGAGCTACAACACCAGCGAGCTGGAAGTGGGGTGTAAGGCCACTACTCGCCAGCGAGGGTGAACAGTGCAACTGTAAAACGTTGAGGGAACGTAGGTACGAGACGGCTCGTGAAGTGGTTGGGGGCTGACTATTTATTATAGCTCGTCCGTATCTCCGGTTAAGGAATCCTAAGCGAGGAACAGGATAGTCATGATGCCCATGTTGTCTCCTTTACTTGGAGTCGGCGCTCACCTCTGGTGCACTATATACTGTGTGCCAGGATGAGCGCCCAAATAAATATATAAATAATACCCAGTGGTCAGCCACTTAGCCAAACCACTGTATGGGTACGGTCCCTAATGGACGTCTAGCTACAAAGGGTAGTAAAACCTGCCACGTGGATCGCCACTACATGCGCCGTTGCAAGCCAGTCCACTCGTGATACCACGTGTTCCACTAATGTACCCTGCCTCCTGGCATCATACGCAGTGTGCCGTTTCATATCACAAGTTTGATGACATCACTCACTTATGAGTTCCAACCGCGACTTCGCGAAAAATCATCCTATCGGATTCCCCGACATAGTAGAATACTACAGTAGTGCAGGGAGATCATACCACCAGCACTGCAGCTGGCGCACTGACTCCTGCCCAGGTCAAGCGGAATACCCTTGTGTGGTTGAGGAGGGCTCTCAAACATACAGAGAGCCGCCTCACTGCAGCCAAGAAGCGGTACAAGGCCGACTACGACCGTAGGGTAACCAAAGTGGTCTCTGTATCCTCGGGACAATAAGTCTACATAGACAACCCGCCTTCAGGTAAAAGACCATGACCGGGTGATGAAGCCGACAATGAAGCTATTGAAATAAATATCAATTCGAAGCTTCTACCCAAATCAGTGGGACCTTATAAAGTATTGAACGCATCAGACCACACCATTACGGGTGAACAAGATGAAATACCGAATACGATGTCAGTTGACCGTATTACCGTAGCACCTGAAACGGTTCAACATCGCATTGAGGCACGCACCTCAGACCGAGAGCCCAGAGCTGTAGCTCTGAGCAGTCGACCCTCAGAGGACCCTACCCCAATTGAGGTGAACGATGACCTTCAACGTGATGATCCGGATTAAAACCATCTAACAGGGACGGAAATTGAACCCCAAACGGTAACAGCGGGAGCTCCCGACCCGGCTCCCACACACGAAGCTCCCAACTCGGAACATACGAACCGTCGAGATGGCGTTCCCCCGAAAGATCAGGACCAAACCTCAGTGGAATTCCCAATTGACCATCTGATAGGCCACACGCGAACCTACAATGGTCTGAAGTACACCGTAAGGTGGTACGGCTGGGTGCCAGAAGGGGACACCCTCGAACCTCCAGCCGCAACACCCCCACAATTCCGTATCAGGTATTGGGGCCGTCGCAAGGAGCCGATTCCTGCAGACGGCTAACCTTAGACCTTCGTGGTACTCAGGCCTAAGAAAGAGGGAGAAGATACGTCGTTTTCCGCAGAAGGTGAACGCATATGCGTCAGATTGCCTACAAGGGAGGACACGAAAGAACAACCGAATGGAATAGTAGAAGAGACAACAACTCACTTTAAGAAGAACCTGTCGGTTTAGGAGCAATGGAATCAGGAATACCCGGGTTATTGACTACCCACGAAGGAAAAGCCGCGGAAATGCTAGGAGCCATCGACATAGGAGGTAGTGAAGGAGCGGTAGGCCCGCCACTGGGGAGAGGAGTCGAAACCAAAAGAGGATGAACGTAAGGAAGCGCCGGAGCGGGTTGCAAAACCGCAGGGTTCAAGTTAGCACCCAGAAGAGGATCCGTCAAAGGATCAGATGGCGCAGCAGCAGAGACGCTTGCCATATTGGCATCCTGACGGGTGGCCAGTTGATACAAGTCCAACTGGAACTGATTCCGGAACTCCCAAGTTGGTTCAGCGCCTTTATGTATTGCGCATGGCGCGGCAGAAAACCTTCAAGGAGCGTTAATGCAGCAACCACGGATGTAGGTCCAGCCCTCTGAAAGTTAGTGACGCAAGACTGGCGAATTCGAGGCAGCAAATCGACCACGGCCGGAGAATCCATCATAGGTTGAGGCAGAGGACGAGCAATACCAGCCAACAGAGGTCAAAAGGGACAAGCAACCCGCGAGGAGCTCGGTTGAGTAGGAGTCACACCCGTAGGGATAGGCGACTTACGACCTTTAGGTAACGGCTCGGACGGGAAGGGACCAGCATAACGACCAACTGGTGTCTCCACAGTACCATGATAAGGTTCGGGGCTCGCGGGAACTCCATAAACAGGAGGCTCCCCGGGATAGTATTGGGCGTGGCGAGGCACAATATCCCAAGTTGCGGGATCGAAAACCTCCCAACCTTGATGGGAATCCCAACGGTAATTCTTGCTCTGCTCGAGATACGAGTCCGAATCCTTCACCGTATAATCGGTCCCCTCCACGATGTTCTCGTAACCAAATCGGAAAACATCCTGGGCAACCCTCGGAGGTATGAAGAAGATGCGACCTACAGGTTGAAAACCATCTTGGTATATGTCAGAGTCGGGATTGCGACGATCCCAATCGATACCGTAACGGGCGGCCGCCAGAGCCGGGATGGAAACCAACACGGTCCACTTCAAGAGGGCAATCGACCAAATGAGGTAATACCGCTCTATGTAAGAGTTGAGAGTGCGAACGCGACTCTCCGTTGCTGCATCCTCGCCCCACCTACTACGGTCAGCCCAATTGATAGTGGTGAAAGGCCGATTCAGGAAAACCAAGTCAGGTGAAACCGGAAGGTAAGTCTCCGAAATAGACGGGTACTGGCACACTTGCACCACCAATCGACGGTAATAATCCAGCTCCGGTTCGATGCGCATGTACGGCAAGTGGTTTAGATGCATCGGCGGGATGTTATACCTCAAAGTTTTATGACGCTTCCAACTCTGGTAACATTCCATTCGACCCTGACGAGGTTGAGACTTTTGGTCTCTTTTCATCAAGAAAAATGGGACGGAGCGGAGGCGCTGGCTGTCCCAACGGGACAAACCCAAGTAGGTATCCAATTGTGGTCTGGTAAGAGCTGCCGGCAATGAAGAATTCCGCACCGCCACAGGCCAATCGTGCTTCTACAGGTTATTGTTCGTCACCTGGTCGAAGGTAATACCAAAAGGTCCATACTGACTCGTCGTCCGGCTCGCCGCACCGAGCCCGAGATTGTGAGCCCAATTGGTTTGTGTTGTCGGAGGAAGTCCACCACTGCGTTAGTACGGGTCAGCCGAAGTCCCAGGGGAGAACTGTGTCGCAGGGACAGGCACGCTGCGAAAAACAATGTTGGTAGGCGTTGGAGAAGTCGAGCGAGTCACCCTCTTGGTAATACCACCGCGTCCACGGCCATGCGATGGGCCGCTACCTGACATGGTTGGTAAGGCCGTAGCTCGACCCGACGAACGAGGTGATGACTCGACCTCCACCACCGCGGCGAACACCAGCGGGAACTCATCTTTCTGAAGTGGAGCCTCCTCGGTCCGTTCTGAGGAGACGGCCAACGTATCCAACCTTTCCGGTAGTACCGATACCGACTTTTGAGGTGCAACAGTGGCCGGCGTACGGTTGCGAGCGGTTCCAGACCTTTGTGGTATCGTGGAACGGGACCAATCCGACATTAAAGGCATAACTGCAGGGGTATCAATCTCCTTGGAATCGCCGGCTTCTTCAACCTCAATGCTACCCGGCATCTCTCGTATCTCGAGCGCTGGTGATGCTTGTGGGGACGACCCACCCCTTCGGGGTATCGTTGACCAGTCCACGATGCGGCGCGAGGGGCACCGACGTGGCACCGAATGGGTTCGAACGCGTTTGTGGAGGCGGCGCGATCCTGTCATCGCCTTGAGGGTAAACTGGAATGCAAAACCCGAAAAAGGTCGCGTAATTACCGACGGGGCTTCTCAACACCAATAAGGTCTAACAACCGGAAGCTTCCACCACGGACCCAGGCCAACACCTCAATGGTTGTATCGACGCAGGCTCAGGCCCTACCGGCGCCATGAGTCAATCATTACAAGATAGACGAAAACCTGAAATGTCGAGAAGCCAGAAAACCTTCAGGGAAAGCCTGACAGCACGGTTACGGTCGCTACGCCTCCAATTAAGGGCAGCAATACCTGAAGGGTTGTCGAGCCGTGGGAACCACCAGGCGAGACGGCTTGCGCAGGGACCTCAGAGGGAAATGAAGTTTGAGCAACCGGGAAAGGTGCTATACCAACTTGTTTGAACAGGGGGCTATGCGGAAGCAGAATCGCAAGCAAGCAGGGCCACTACCGAAAAGGTTTCCGCGTGAGCGCTGTGTACACTGAATCGCCCTCATGACAATCCCTACCTGAATGGTTGTCGCTCAATTCGTGCGCCGCCGTCGTCGCGCGCCCTCCCCAACCGACACTGGCGCCTATTCTTGAACCTCAAGGGATCGCGCGTCGTGCACCGAGAGCAACCGCCCGACGGACACCACTCCGATGCCCGCGCCGCTGTCGCTCGCTATACCTTTATGGTTTGATGGAAGGAGACACGGGGCGTGTCTCACGGGTTGGAAGGGGGTCTGTCGTATAGTAGCAGAAGGTTTGACCTTTGAGGTTGTCGATATACTACACTGACCTTGTAGGTGATGGATGCGAGCGATCATCGGCCATGCAACCCCGGGCAATCGAAGACGACGGCGGCGCACGAATTGAGAGACAACCATTCAGGTAGGGACTGACATGAGGACGATGCAGTGTCAATAGTGCGCTCGCGGACACCTTTTCGGTAGTGAGCCCTTGCGTGTTTGCGATTGTGCTTCTGCATAGCCCACCGTTCAACCAAGTTGGTATCGCACCTTTCTCGGTTGCTCAAACTTCATTTTCCTCCTAAGTCCCTGCGTGCGCCGTGCCGCCTGGGCGTTCCCACGGCTCGACAACCCTTCAGGTATTGCTGCCCTTAATTGGCGGCATCGCGACCATAATCGTGCTGTCCAGCTTTCCTTGAAGGTTTACTGGCTTCTCGACCTTTAAGGTTTCGTCTACCTTTTAAGGATTGATTCGTGGCGCCTGTTGGGCCTGAGCCCTCGTCAATACAACCATTGGGGTATTGGCCTGGGTCCGTGGCGGAAGCTTCCGGTTGTGAGATTTTATTAGTGTTGAGCGGCCCCGTTGGTAATTGCGCGACCTTTTTCGGGTTTTGCATTCCGGTTTACCTTCAACGCTATCACAGGATGGAGACGCCTCCACGCGCGCGTGCGAATCCATTCGGTGCCACGTCGACGCACCTCGCGCCGCATCGTGGATTCGCAACCCAAACCTCGAAGGGGTGGGTCGTCCCCACGTCCCCACACGCAGCACCAGCGCTCGAGAGACGTGAGGTGCCGGTTACCATGGAGGTTGAAGAATTCGGTGATTCTGAGGCGATTGATACCGCTAAAGTTATGCCTTTAAGGTCGGATCAGTCCCCCTTCACGATACCTCAAAGGTCTGGAACCGCTCGCCCCCGTACGATGGCAACTGTTGCACCTGAAAGGTAGATGTTTGTACTACCGCAAAGGTTGGATAAGTTTGCCGTCTCCTCGTAACGGACCGAGTAGGCCTCACCTAAGAAGGGTAAATTCCCGCTGGAGGATATTCGCCGATTTGGTTACAAGAACATCGTTCAGGAGACCGATTATACCGTGGAGGATTTGGAATTGTATCTCGAGCAGAGCGAGAACTGCCATTGGGATTCCCATCAAGGTTGGGAGGTTTTCGATCGCGCAACTTGGAAGATTGTGCCTCGCCACGCCCAATACTATCCCGGGGAGCCTCCTGTTCATGGAGCTCCCGCGAGCCCCGAACCTTATCAAGGTACTGTGGAGACACCTGTTGGTCGTTATTCTGGTCCCTTCCCGTCCGAGCCGTTACCTCAAGGTCGTAAGTGGCCTATCCCTAGGGGTGTGAATCCTACTCAACCGAGCTCCTCGCGGGTTGCTGGTCCAGTTGGACCTGTTTTGGCGGGTATTGCTAATCCTCCGCCTCAACCTATGATGGATTCTCCGGCTGTTGTTGGTTTTCTAGCTCGAATTCGCCGGGCTTGCGTCACCAACTTTCAAAGGGCTGGGCCTACCTCGGTGGTTGCTGCATTAACGCTCCTTGAAGGTTTGCCGCCGCGCCATGCGAAATACATGCAGGCGCTGAACCAACTTGGTGAGTTACGGAATCAGTTCCAGTTGGACATGTACCAACTGGCCACCCGTCAGGTTGCCATTCTGGCCAGCGTCTCTGCCGCTGCGCCATTTGATCCTTTGATGGATCCCCTTCTAGGTGCTAACTTGAACCCTGCGGTTTTGCAACCCGCTCTGGCGGGTCCTCCCGTTCAACCTATGTTGGTTTCGACTCCTCTCCCCTGTGGCAGGGCTACTGCTCCTTCGCTACCTCCTATGTCGATGGCTCCTAGTATTCCTGCCAGTTCTCCTTCGTTGGTAGTCAATAACACGGGTCCTCCGAGGGTCGACTGCGCAGAGCTACCGCTCTGGGCTCTCGGGCTGAGGTGTCCGCCTCCATGCCATGTTGAACCGTTTCAGGTGCTACCGTAATACGGTCAATTGATATCGTATTCGGTATTCCACCTTCGTCAACCGTAACGGTGTGGTCTGATGCGTTCAATACCTTATAAAGTCCCACTGATTTGGGTAGAAGCTTCGAATTGAAATCTCTGTCAATAGCTTCATCGTATGCTTCATCACCCGGTCGTGGTCTTTTACCTGAAGGTGGGTTGTCAATGTAGACATATTGTTCCAAAGATGCAGAGACCCCTTTGGTTACCCTACGGTCGTAGTCGGCATTATACCGCTTTTGGGCTGCAGTGAGGCGGCTCTCTGCATGTTTGAGAGCCCTCCTCAACCTCACAAGGGTATTTCGCTTGACCTGGGCAGGAGTCAGTGCGCCAGCTGCAGTGCTGGTGGTATGATCTCCCTGCACTACAATACCTGGGGGGTGTCGCGAAAGAACCAAATCAAAGGGAGTGGTCTGCGTTGACCGGTGTACCTGAAGATTATAGGAGTAGGTGAGCGGTTGCACCAGCTCATCCCACCCAGTTTGGTACTCTTCCGTATAGTGTCGTAGCCTTGATACCAATGTGTTGTTAAAGCGCTCGAGCTGTCCGTTCGTTTGCGGGTGGTAGGCAGTAGTGAAATAGTGCTTGATACCCATGAGGTTACAGACTGCTTCGAAGAACTTCGATGCCAGGTTTGAACCGTTATCGGTAAGTAGGTACAGTGGTACACCATATGGGTAGACCCAATTATTGAGGAACGCGATGGACAACGTTGTTAACTTCGTATCCTTTAAAGGAATCGCTCCCGTGAGCTTCGAGATCCTGTCGGTGATCACTAGAATGTGCTTATACCCGTTCTTGGTCTTGGGAAGTGGTCCTAGAAGGTCTTTCGCAACGAACTCCAGCGGACCCGCTGCTGGAAACAGCTTCAGATACTTTCGATGCTTTCGAATACCACCGCGGGTACGAACACAGGATTCGCATTGACCTACACAGGTATAGACATCATGGACCATATGAGGCCAGTAGAACTGTTGCCTCAAGGTGTAATACATCCTGGTGGCACCGGGGTGTCCCGATAGTCGCGGGTAGAGCGCGAGATACAAGACTCTCGAGCGAAGTGCCTTCGGAATCACTTTTTGAAGGCTACCATCCAAGGTTGACCTTCTCACAATGTACCCATTGTGGTCCACATCTAATTGTGATCCTTTGAATTCAATTTGGTCAGCCAGGGTTCTGCAGTACGCATCCTGGGCCTGTTCTCGTAGGAATTCCTCCGGGGTTACGGGCATGATGTTAGTTTCCTCTAGGGTCAGTATCTGCGTTGCCATGTCGGTGTTCCGCAAAGCATCTTCTTCAGGTAAGTCCGAACATCCTTCTAGGTGTTCGCCGGTACCATTTTGGTTTGATGACATAAGAAATCATGGGATGTCATCGTCCACAGGTTTCGTCTCTAACCCTGATGTGTTTAAGCGTGACATAGCATCAGCTATGCTGTGCCTGATACTTGGACGGTACTGTACGTCGTATTCAAACTCCGACAGTCTCAACCTCCAACGGGCGAGTCTACCAGACGCATCTGCGAGTCCGAGCATCCACCTTAAGGCGTTGTGGTCCATGCGCAACGTAAAGCGCTCACCATAAACATATGGACGGAGCATCAACATGCTCCACACTACTGCTAGACATTCCTTCTCGGTTACCGTGTAGATCTGCTCCACCTCATTCATAGCGTGGCTTTAGTACCCTATAGGTAATTTGTCTCCGTTGTGCTGCTCCTGCATGAAACAACAACCAATTTGCGCATGGGATGCAGCCGTATCCAGCGTGTACGGTAGACCTGTTTTCGGTAACGCTAAGATTGGCGGCGACAAAAGCGCTCGTTTCAATTCCTCAAAGGTATCCATTTCTTCGTTCGATAGATTCTCACACCGTTCAGGTTCACCTTTCTGGAGCTTCTTGTTGAGGGGAGCCGCTATTTTCGCGAATCCCTTCACGAAGCGACGATAGACGTTGCACAAACCTATAATGGATCGTATGTCTGTCTCGGATCGTGCCACCTTGACCTTCTGTACGGCTCTAGTGTTGCTCGGCGCAACCTCTAGGGTACCGGGGCTTATGATGTGGCCCAGGTATTCAACCGTTCTGGAAAAGGAGACGCATTTGCGTAGCTTCAGCATCACCCCCGCCTCAGCTAGGAGGGTTAGTACGGAGCGCACGTGAGCAAAATGCTCTTCTACCGATCTGGAGTAGATGATTACATCATCGATGTATACCAAGGCCGTTGTCCACTTACCCTTCGAAAGGATGATGTCCAGCGCCCTTTGAAAGGTGGCTGGAGCATTGCGCAACCCGAATGGCATCTGCGTGAAGCGAAACAAACCTGCATGCCACGTGAAGGTCGTTTTGTCTCGATCTTCCTCACCTACAGGTACCTGCCAATAACCACAATTGGCATCCAACATGGTACATATCTGCGCATCTCCCAAGGAGTCGATGCACTCCTCCATTCTAGGTATCGGGTACGAATCCCTGATGGTCACGCTATTGAGCCTCCTGTAGTCCACACAGAACCTCATACGGTTATCCGCTTTCTCCTGAACCAGAACCACGGGAATAGCCCAATCTGAGTTGGCCGGTTCAATTACACTTTCTTGGAGCATTCGCTCCACTTCTTTGAGTTCTACATTTCTCGCCTTCGGACCTGCACGGTATGGTTGGTGATAAATCAGCTTCGAGTCAGGGAGGAGCTCGATGCGATACTGTGTGGCCTTAATTTTGCCCAGATGGTCTGACCATATAGTTTCAAACTCCTCCAGAAGGTCGAAAATACGGCCCCGCAGTTCCCCGGTATCTTCACCGATCTGGACTGTATCTTGCCATTGCCTCTCAGGGTCAGGTTCCTCTTCTTTGTCTACCGATGCCTTATCGGTTAGCTTCGTTTCCAAGTTGGTATTTATCGATACCTTTGTGGTTGTGGACGCATTTGGTTGTTGTCGGGAGGTCGGCTCAAGTTCCGAAGTACCGCCTCAGGTATGACGTGGGAGTTCAGGACGTTTGGGCCGGCCCCGTATCCAACACGCAGGTGACCGGAACCGCAATGCGATCGGAGAAACAAATTGAAGCACGTACTTTATATATAGTTTTTGTACTTCACATGACAAACCGGAACTGGTTGTGACGTGTTCTCTTCCACCTTCAAGGTTCTGGGTATCGATTGGCCTTCCCATTGCAGGTTGAGTTTGGCCATTACGCCAACCATTCGGTGTTTTCCTCCTGTACGGGAGGGGTTAAGTCCAAGTTTGGTGTTTCCTCGATGGTATTGACCTGTGCCGGTGTACGGGGTTGGAACCCATTTGGTGCTTGCGTGGAAAAGTTATAGAGGCGTTGGTGATTCTGCATGCGAGCCTGAATCAACTGGTCTCTCATTCCTGGAGGTAAGTTAGCGCAATTGTTTGCCAAATGGTCTGTCGCGAGACAGAACCAGCAAACGAGGCCTCCAGTTTGGGGGTCTCGCGTTGCCATTGAGGGGGGCTTCGAAACCTGGTTGATAGGAGCAGTGACGTAGGATGTGGGTTGCGAGTTATGGGAGCTCGATCCCTGCATCCTCTGCAAGCTCATCGCACTTGGCGGCGATTGTACCGAGATTGGTGTACGCGTTGTCCACCCATTCCCTACCCTCGAAGATTTCGAGAACCGCCTCTGGGCCGCTACCAAGTGGATAGCGGTCCCTGTAGGTACTTCAAGGTGCGAGATACCCTCTGAGGTTGAGGGACCTTCAATTTCCAAGACCGACCTTTTTGGTTTATCCTTCGAGGTTGGAGGCACGGCTGGTCTCTTTCCCAGCCGAAGGATATCTCCAAAGCCCTGGAAGTATCGAGCCAGCCTATTGTAGAGCAACGCCCAGTTAGGGGATACTTGAAGATGCAACTCATAGAATGAGGATTGAACCCTCCGAGGGTTATGATTATGATCCCCTCTAAGGTGTGCTGAGGTGGCACTGTTTTCTGATTATATTTCGCGTATAAGGGAGAATTCGGATGGCACATGGTTGGATTGGCCCCGTGATACACGTGGCTTAATTTTGGCACCGATTTTCGGATATTTGTAGAACGTTGGACTCTTGGGCCCTGACAGTTGGATCTCCACGTGTATGGCCCTGAGCAGGTGTGCACTACTGTAGAGTTTAGTTAGTGGGCTCTACTTAGGGAGTTGAAATCTGACAGTCCGAAGCTCAAAGTAAATGGTAACCAAGGTTGGTCTTCGATACCTTTAGAGGTTCTTCGTCGCCATCGTTTCGGCCTTACAACCCGGAACGGGCTCTGGTTAGCAACGCCTGCGTAGGAACACGACTCCACTTGGAGAGTGCCCACGTTTGGGTTCCATGCAACCACCCCCTTGGGACCGCTCAGACGACCTGCGTGCACGATACCCCGTGGGGGTTCTGCTTACTTGTTGCGTGCTTTTTGTGTTTCCTTTCGAGGACAGGTTTTCGCCCCTGTATTGGGTTTCTTTTGTTGTTTCGCCCCTTTTCTGTTTCTCGGGTCCGGTGCCTGTTAGTGCCCGACCCTCGCCCCGTTTTTCCTCTTCGCCGGATTTTCCCCCATTCTTTGGGATACCCATACCCATTCCCGATCCAACGGTTTCTACCCCTCACCTCCGTCGGTACTGCCGGAATCCCCCGTGGGAGTTACACCCCACACTACGGGTGGAACGGAGGGCTCTGTCTCTGAGTCTGCCTCCCCCAGGGAGAAAGGCTTCAAACACCTTGAGAGCACTTCCTGTCGCCGGGTTTTGCTCCACAAGTGGTCTCCCGCCTTAGAATCCGTTCTCGGACTTTTGGGTTGGTCATCCACGTGTTGGAATATCTCTTGGAAGAGGAAGCACCGTCGTGAAGATTTGTTGTAGTGGTCCCCTTTGGAAAGGGTGGAATTCGTTTTTATTTTTGTTTTGTGTTGCGTCATCCGTTCTCCGGGAATCTCGTGATCGAATTTCATCGTTATCCCGAATCGTCAGTGTCGGGTCTGCAGCATGACGCCGCCTACCCGTGGTTCCAGGACTGGATCGAACCGTCAAGCGGATTCAGTGCCCCCGGCCCCGTCTAGGTCGAGGAGCTCAATTTCCGAAGGTCGGAACGATTCCGGTATCGATCCGGACACTCGGAGAGTACCCTCAGTGGTTTCAGGTCCTCGAGAGGTCGTGGCTGTGGGACCAGCTCCAGTGGTGGAGACCCCCTCAGCAGCACCCCGAAGTCGGACCGACCCTGAATTACAGCGCCTGGAGACTCGAATCGATATCTCCAACGCGGCTCACGTCGAGCTCCTTCAGGAGGTTACTACCCTCCGCCTCAAGGTGGAGGACGCCCCGGTGCGGGGAGTCGCCGATGACCTTCGTACCCTGAGGAGGGATGTGAACTCCCTTTTGGAAAGCTTTGGTACCCCTGGGGTCTTTATCCAGGAGTACCGGAGCCTCGTGGAGGAACACCGCGTGCAAGCGGAACGCTTCCGAGCTCGGCTGGACACCCTCGAGGCCATTATCCGTATGGACGGAGACGCAGAAGCCTCGAAGGATAATCCCGACGTTTCGGAAGACGAAGAACACCGCTCCGCTAAACGGGACCGCCGCAAGTCCAAGAAGAGGGTTTACCTCCAAGAGGATTTATCGGATTCCGATCCCAATCGCTCGTCATGGAGTTCGTCCTCCGAATCTTCGGATAGTGAAGATGGACGCCGGTCATCCCGGGCGACTCGGTCGAAGGCTACTTACACCTCTCAAGGGGCAAGCCGTACCCGGAAGAAGGGTAGGAAACACCTTGGATTAAGGGAGCTGAAGCCGACGAATCCTCTCTATCGGAAGCTGCTATCGTACCGCTATTACCGGTTGGATAACCCTTCGGGAGATCGAACATCCCGCGGAACGGGTAAGGTCAAGGACTACATCAAAAGGCTGAGCATCACCCTACAGAAGAGGGAGTTCACAGGAACAGACCCAATTCTGGTGCTCGATTTCCTTGCGAGGTTCGTCCAGGAGGCTGACATCCTCGGTATGAGTGAAGCGCAAGCGTATCTTGCATTACCCTATTTCTTAAAGGGAATGGCTGAAGACCAGTTCAACTCCGTCCGTGGATCATCCCAAGCCTCGGAAGGGGGAGTCACGTGCTGGCCCGAAGCGGTGCAGTACCTCTTGAGGTCATACGCTACTGGAAATGCGATTCAGGAAGCAACCCTTGCATTAAGGGATACGCGGCAGAAACCGATGGAAACCGAAACGGTGTATTCAACTCGCTTGAATAAAGCGTTTCACCGATGCGGGAATGTATTCCCCGCCTACGAGAGATGCTCCATGTTTGTGGATGGTTTGGACCCCTCGATAAGGGCATTGGTTGCCCGACATCGGGAAGTGAAGCGCAAGCTGACCTACTTGGAATTGGTCCAGTACGCTCAGGCTGAGGGGGATACTCTCCGTGCCCGGCAGAACCGAAAGAGTCGGCCGACAAGTGCACTCCTCGCCGATGGAGGTAACTCGTCTTTGTCACTCGCAGGAGGCCCTGCCCCTGTGGGGGTCAATGATAACATTCACTTCATGGGAAGTAACCCCGAATCTATGGGTACGTCTGAGTTGCCGTCGACATCCGCTCCGACTACGGATGAAGACCCTGCGCTCCATACCCAAGGACGGAGGGTGCCAGCCGCATCGCTACCTTTTGCGAATACCGCTGCTCGGTTCTCTCGCCCCGGATGGAGGGATACAGCACCACGTCGCGTGGATTCACGTCCACAACCGAACCCGGCAGAGCTGATTTGCTATTTGTGTTACCTCCATTGTCACAAAGCACCAGACTGCACATTTCCCCTGCGGGAGGGTTCACGAATTATCGCTCAGTACGAGGCTCTGACCCCTGAGGAGAAAGCTCGAGTCCCGAGTAGGTCCTATGAAGAACAAAGGATACTCCGAGCTCACCTTGCTGACAGGGATACAGAACTTGTACCCGCGAACGGGGAACAACCGGTCCCCTTCGAGGCAGCTGCACCGAATTCGGTGGGGTCCGCTTCGAAAAACTAAACTTGGGAGTCTCCCCTGCGGGAGGGGCGTCTTCTAAGCCGGAGTTGAAGACGCCCGAGGCGCTCCAGCTTCGCTCCCCAGCTGTGACAATCTTTTCAAGGAAAACAGCTGACACCGACGTTAACTCGGGATACTTTAGTGTCCTCCGTCGCCCGTGGATACGGTCCCGTAATCTCCGTATTCCGGATCGAGTTATGGTAATGGCCAAGCGGAATTATAAAGTATTCGCCGACTTCGGCCTGTCCAACCAGTTTATGGTGCGTCAAATATCTGTCCTGGATACAGGAGCCGCTCCTAACTTAATTCATGTGGAATTGTTACCCCCGCTGCTCCGGGTCCAAGTTAGTACCGGTCCACGTTTGGATATCGCCGATGCGAACAACAACCCGCTACGGACACTGGGTACAATTTCCCTCATGGTGAGGTTAGGCTCCTATCTCGTTCAAGTGGAGTTTATTGTATGCAAGTCACTTGCAGCACCAGTCATACTGGGTTGTGACTTTTGCGACCGCTTCGGGGAAGCCATCCGTCCTCGGAATAGAACTGTGGAACTCGAAGACGGGTCTACGATCCCAATCGTTCGTAAACCCTTACAGGGAGCAGCGCGAACACGCGTCCCTCTCCCCGTCGCGCAGAAATCTGTGAAGAAGGACCCGGTGTCTACACGGGTAAAGGTTGCGAAGTCAGTGGCTATCCCGCCAGAAACCCAGGTTTGGGTCACAGTTGTTACCAAGCAAATTGGTGTGCATGTGGTAAAACCGAACCCGTCTCTGTATACGCGGCGTCAACTCGCCCTTGCGAATGGGGTTGTCTCCGTGGAACCGGATAAACCTTTCAAGGTTTTGGTAGCCAACTTTGGAAAGACAACGCAGCATTTGGTCAAACACCAGATCCTGGGTTCTGTTCTTCCCCACCCGCATGCGGTCGTACCTACAAAGATCTCTATCGCAGAGGTCCTTGGTGTGGGGGACCCTAAGGAGGGGGAGGACACTGCCGAAACCGCGGAAGACGGTGAGCATACGACTGCAGCTCCACACGCTGAACACTTTAAACCTCAGGAGGTTACGGCCCCTATCACAGGAGCAGACCAGACGGATCCTGTTCAGGAATTGGGAATATGGGATCTCAACCATGTACCCGCATCTCATCGGGAGAAGCTGAGGCACATGCTTCCTGAATTTACCCCCATGTGGGATGGTTCCCTTGGAACTATTGGGATTACAGAACACCGCATCGACTTGTTACCGAACACTCGGCCTATTGCCCAACACCCTTACAGGGCTGGACCGAAAGCTCGGGAAGAGGAGAAATCTCAGGTGGAGAAGATGCTTAAAGCGGGCGTAATTGAACCTGCCCAGTCCGCTTGGGCCTCACCAGTGGTGTTAGTTCCGAAACCGGATGGATCGTGGCGTTTCTGCATCGATTACAGACGCCTGAACGAGGTAATCATTAAGAATGTGTACCCGATCCCTCGGATGGACGAATACATCGACTCCCTTGGGAGCGCTACTGTTTTCTCTACCCTCGACGCCAATTCGGGCTACTGGCAAGTCCCTATTAGGGAGGAAGATCGAGAAAAAACGGCTTTCGTGTGTCATCAAGGACTTTTACGATTCCGGAGGATGCCTTTTGGGTTGACAAATGCCCCCGCAACGTTTCAACGGGCGATAGACATTCTGTTGGCTCCCTTCAAGTGGAGGACGTGTCTAGTGTATTTAGACGACATTATTGTCTTCTCCAACAACCTGGATGATCACCTCGAACATGTCAGGGACGTAATGAAGATACTCCGCGACGCGGGAATCACCTTGAAACTCAAGAAGTGCGAGTTTTTCACCGATTCGGTTGAATATCTGGGTCATATCATCCGTCCCGGACAGCTTTCAATCGATGAAGTACGAGTGAAATCCTTGAAGGAAGCAAAACACCCGAAAACTCAAACGGAGTTGCGATCCTTCTTAGGTCTGTGTAACGTGTATCGCCGATTCGTCCCGAACTTTGCGGATATTGCCACCCCCCTCAACAGGCTCCTGACGAAGGGACAACCAGTTGAACTGGAATCTTTTGGCGACGCGGAAGCGTCTGCCTTCACGGCACTGGTGAATGCCGTAACATCACCGCCAATCTTGGCTCTACCCAATCCTGGGCTCCCTTACGAAGTGGACACCGATGCTAGTGCAAACCAAGTAGGGTGTGCACTGTTCCAATCCTCTGAGGATGGTGAACGTCACCCTATTGGGTACTGGTCACGTTCTTTGAATGTCCATGAAAGGAACTACTCGGTCTCCGAGAAAGAATGTTTAGCCGTCGTGTGGGCCTTAGCTACACTTCGCCCCTATCTGATGGGTACTCGTTTCAAAGTCCATACGGACCACGCATGCTTGCGTTGGCTCCTGGAGATCTCCGAACCCTCGGACCGCCTTATGCGCTGGCGTCTCCGACTGTCGGAATTCGACTTTGAGATCCTGTACAAGAAAGGGAAGCTGAACACTCAGGCTGATGCACTATCCCGCTTGGGAACAACAGCGGAAACGGAACCCTACGAGGACGATGACATCCCATGCTTTATGGTATCGGACCTCGAGGGAGGAGCTCAACCGCTGACGGATGATGTTTGTGACGAAATACTCGTCAACGAGAGTCTGGATTCGCCGACCGGCTCTTTTATACCTATCTCTCCAGAGGAGATGATACGCGAGCAACAGCTCGACCCATTCTGTACACGGATTCGGGCTCGCCTCAACGGAGGATTTCAGTTACCTTTCGAGGACGACGATCAGGGTTACCTAATCAGGACCGTTGGACCTCGCCCGAGGATAGTGGTGCCGCACACCCTACAACAGAGGGTATTACACCTCACTCACTATTTGAAGGTTGGCGCCCACCCCGGGGGAAGAAAACTGTACCTCACGTTGAGAAGGGACTTTTACTGGCCGGCAATGGCATTCGATTGTTACGCCGTCAGACGGGCCTGCGCCAATTGCGCCAAGAATGACGTCAAACTTCGGAAGCACTCTAAGAAGTTGACGCTGTTCCCGGCACGGGCTTCACTCGAATTCGTGGCCATAGACATCCTAGGGGAGTTTATCAGAACGCCCCGAGGTCATCGGTATCTGCTTGTCATTTCTGACAGATTCTCTAAGTTAACGACAACTGTGCCGCTGAAGCGGATCACCGCCGCTACCGTCGCGCAAGCGTTCGTGACCCATTGGGTATTCGTATATGGACCGCCGGTGCAGTTGTTATCCGACAACGGAGGGCAATTCGCATCAAAGTTCTTTCCGGATGTATGTCGAATCCTTGATGTAAGGAATTTATTTGTTACTACGTATCACCCTCAGGGGAATGGCCAGGTGGCGAGGTTTAACCGCACGATACTCAACGCTTTGAGATCGTATGTTGCGGATCACCCCAAAAATTGGGACTTGTACACAGACGCTATCACGTATGCATACAACACCCAGGTACATCGGGTTACATCTTTATCCCCATTCGAACTGGTACTGTCGAGGCCACCGCCGCCGGTCGCCATCGAGGCTCAACCGACGCTGTCGACGTACCCGTAACCGGGATTGTACCGAGAAGCCTGGAAGGAGTGGCTTACGAAGATGGTGCCGATAGCCCGGAAAGCAATGGACAACGCTCAACGCGCCTACAAGAAGGACTTTGACAATCGGGTTCGCAAACCTCTACCTCAGGTGGAGCCCGACGACTTCGTCCTCCTTCGAAAGGAATACTACAATCCTGAAAAGGAACGTAGGCACAAGCTTTCGCCAAGTGTGGACGGACCCTATCGGGTGGTTTCTGTAGACCCGGACACGGTGGTATTGGATATCGCTAACCGCCACGAACAGATCTCCACGGACCGCATCACACGAGCGCCCAACCCAAATGTGGAAGTGGTGTCGGCACCAACGCCCTCCACAGGGGATGATTCAACGAAAGTTAACCCGTCAGGCGGAGATTCGAACACCCGCCCCGTTATACTTCCGCACCCGGAACGTGGTTTAACCGACCTACCGGAAACTTCGGATATTCCCGAACCTGGGCCCGCTCCCTCAAGGGCCCAGCCAACGAACTCTTACAGAGTTACTCCCCCACCGGAGGTAGTCAAGCCTCCTGGCTCTCCGCCTAAGGAGGGGTAGGAGGACTTAGTTCCTTCGCAGGACGATGTTTCGGCGTCAGCCAGTCGCCCTAACAGGGAACCTAGTTCTCACAGTGAGACGGCGAGCCCGACCGAGCCGGCGACAGAGAAATCACAACCCCAGCATATGGGTAGCGACATCACCGCCGACCCAGCCGAGCACGACGTCAGAAAGGATGACGAAAACCCGCCTAGGGAGAGTCGTGTGGAGAACTCCGCACCCGGAACGCCTACAGAGCCGACGATCACCCGCCGCCGCGGAAGAGACACTGAGGTGTCGCACACTCAAACCCCGCTTTCTCGGGAACGAGCTGTGTCAGCGGACCCGCACGGGGAAGATCTCGACGACGAGGTTGACCAAATTTGGCTCTCCGTTATGGAATGGGAATAGGAACTCCTATGGAGACACTGGAACCCTCAGGAATGGGAAAGAAATGAGCAAGACCCGTCGGGGACAGCTCAGGAGAGTGCTAGCGCGTGCCGAAAGCGCCACCTCACATCCGCTTGCGGAGTGGCAACTGGCGCCCGCGCAGTTATGTGGCACACGTCGAATGGCACCGAGCCAATGAAAAGGCTCTGACGACCAACCGTCGCGCAACCCGCCTCACTGAGCCAATCAAAAGGCTCTGACGAGCAACCGTCGCGCAAATCGCCTCCGTCGCACGGCGCGTTGCACAAGAGCAACCTTCGTCCCCGTAGCTCGGGTTGACGTTGAAGTCTCACCCCCCTGAGATTGGAGACGCTACTGCGTCGCGGTTTCTCAACCGTCAGGGAATCTAAGAACACTGTTGTTATCGGTAAGATCTCAGCTTTAAGAAGAATCCAAAACTGGGCCGTTTTGACTCCGTAGACGGAAGTTGCAACGTAGCCCACAGGCCACTCGGCGCCGTTTGGACGAAGTGCTGAGACCCGCTCGCAACACGGAAAAGAACCCACCGGGGGTGTGTCTAGACCCTACGTTGACACCCTTAAGGGAACTAGAGCGTTCCAAGATGGAAGAGAAGCCCGAACAGGGAAAAATGTACCCGCAGGAATTCGTTATCCATCGCATCGTGCGTCACATCTACACCCCCGAGGGAGAAGTTCGCTCCCAAGTCCGATGGTACGGATTCTCGCCTGATGAGGATACAGTGAAACCCATTGAGCACCTTCCGAGGTCTAAGGTTTTATCCTATCACCGACGCGCTCGGGTAACCTTGCCTCCAAATCTGGATCGTGCCCAAGTCGGGTAAGCCACCACGGGAACTGTTGTGGATGGGACCTCGAAGTGAGGAAGATGTTGGACCTCTGAAGAGGAATTGAGGAGAGTATCCCGAAGAACACGTATTGAGAGGGAAGGTCTACTGGCCCTCGGCCTAGCGCCGTTAACCGGGGAACACAACACCGGTTATCGGGACAGTTTATAATGAAAAAGGACAAGAAGACCCACGAAGTGGAGAAGAAGATTAAGAAGAAGATTGGACCCTAGGAAGGGAAGAAGTTGAAGTCGAAGACGAAGAAGATCCTAAGAAGGAAGAAGATGAAGTAGAAATTAAGATCCTAGGAAGGAAGAAGAAAAGAAGTTATGCAAATATCAGAAGTTTACTATTGTCGCCAAGCTATGGACTCTACAATTGCCCGAAGGCGGAACTACGGAAAGCCCGAGGAGGGACCCGCCCCACCGTTGGGATTCTGACCCTGATGGTACGCCGAGGCGAAAGCCGACATCTGGCTCACATCCGTCATACCCGGGGGAATCGGAATGCCTGCGTTCACGAGGTCTTGTCGCACACTATCCGCTTGCGGAGTGGCAACCGGCGCCTGCGCAAGGGTGTTCACACCCCACCCGGGGGGAGCAGATGGACCGCCACCGGATGCATTCGCCGCCGCAGCTGAGGTCGTTCCCACTGGTTGGAAGGGTGCAGATGGCTCCACAGGGAGTACTCCACTAGGAGCTGGCACTTCGTTATCCAACGCTGGATCGTCCAGGTCTACTGGAGGCTCGTACTCGTAATCGTCGGTATAAATGAACCCCGTCGGGTGTCCCACCGGCATCGGTCGAGGCGAGTCAATCAGCGCCCGTGCTTGCGCCGCGCTGATGCGAACCCCTTCGAAGGGATTGTAATAGACCCAGTTACCGGAGCCCGGATTGTACCGGCCAGGAGACTTGTCTCGCGCGGATCCTTCCCCTGCGGGCTGATTTGCCACTGGAACTCGATCCCATTGGGTGTTGTCGATCACGTCCAAGATTGGATACAGGTCCTGCACGTTGCTGGCCGAACCCAACGCTGGGACAAGGTCGATCTGACGCATGATGGTCCGTAGCATCGGAGGAATATACCAGATACGGAAATGGTCATGAGCATCCCAGAGGAGGTGCGCCGCTACGCGGGCTGCCCACTCGGCTGCAACGAGGGCCCAGTATCCCGAGTTCGGGTCGTGCATCAAACGAGACCCGATATAGTAGATGCACGGGGGCAGTTCAGCAAAGCACCCTCGGGGGACCTCGACTTTACTCCACCAAGCTGGAAGGGGCACGAATCGCCCAACCTTCGCCGTGTTACGGATACGCTCCAGTTCCACGTGAGGATACGGGACAAGGAACCCGAAACGGGAGCGCGAGCGGCGCTCGAAGCGCACGCGTCGATCGAACCCATACTGGGTAAACTGCCGTTGGAGGTACCTGAATTCAGCCCGAAGGATGGGACGACTCCATTGGAGCATATCTTCTCGGAGAGGAAAACCCGGTCCGCGGAACTCGGCTTCGGGAAAGGCTGCCAGGTTATCCCCGTAGGAGACCTCACCGTACGTGCGGTAATAGCCGACGTCGAACCCGTATTCCGGGGGAACCAGATGGTCAAAGCGTGACCTCTCCAATCGCTGGTAGGCCAGAGCCGCCATCGCTGCGCGCGCCTTGTCCAGGGACTCCCCGCGACTGCGGTATAGATAATGAGGCTCTATGGCTACCCGCGCCCTCCAATCGGGAGAACGTACAACCTCAACAGGTAGGCCACCCGGCAATAAGCCGTCCTCCACGTAGGAGTCGATGAGCTCATCGTCGCGAACCGCTGTCGGATGGAACCACGGAGCGCGGGAATATATCACCGGATCGGTAAGGGGACTCCACCTTCGAAAGGATTCGTTTGAGATCCAACCTCTGGAGTTTGCTACCAAGGGCATCGCATGAGCGGAGTTCCACGCCACCGCGGTGATGTCCAAATTCTCCTGAGGATGTCGGTTGCCCGCCGAGGCGGAAGGTTCGATACCTGACGGAGCCGCATCCAAACCGGAGAAATATCCACCCTGCTGGGGAGCTTCGTTGTCCGCCGGCGCGGAGGCCGATGGCCCCGAGAGTGGGTTGATGACGTATGGGTTCATTCCCTTGAGAGGGCTAGTTGAAACCGCTGCTGCGAGAAGTTGCTTATCGCCGAAAGTCGGAGGAGTAGAAGAAAGTTGTACCGATGTGCCGGTTTTGTGGCGATCCTCAGAAGTGGTGAAGGACCCCATTGGGAGAAGTATGTATAGTGATCGGAAAGCTAGACACCCGCGGCTCGGAATGTTCTTCCTCGTCTTAAGGAGGGGGAGATGTAGAGCAACGCCCAGTTAGGGGATACTTGAAGATGCAACTCATAGAATGAGGATTGAACCCTCCGAGGGTTATGATTATGATCCCCTCTAAGGTGTGCTGAGGTGGCACTGTTTTCTGGTTATATTTCGCGTATAAGGGAAAATTCGGATGGCCCATGGTTGGATTGGCCCCGTGATACACGTGGCTTAATTTTGGCACCGATTTTCGGATATTTGTAGAACGTTGGACTCTTGGGCCCTGACAGTTGGATCTCCACGTGTATGGCCCTGAGCAGGTGTGCACTACTGTAGAGTTTAGTTAGTGGGCCCTACTTAGGGAGTTGAGATCTGACAGTCCGAAGCTCAAAGTAAATGGTAACCAAGGTTGGTCTTCGATACCTTTAGAGGTTCTTCGTCGCCATCGTTTCGGCCTTACAACCCGGAACGGGCTCTGGTTAGCAACGCCTGCGTAGGAACACGACTCCACTTGGAGAGTGCCCACGTTTGGGTTCCGTGCAACCACCCCCTTGGGACCGCTCAGACGACCTGCGTGCACGATACCCCGTGGGGGTTCTGCTTACTTGTTGCGTTCTTTTTGTGTTTCCTTTCGAGGACAGGTTTTCGCCCCTGTATTGGGTTTCTTTTGTTGTTTCGCCCCTTTTCTGGTTCTCGGGTCCGGTGCCTGTTAGTGCCCGACCCTCGCCCCGTTTTTCCTCTTCGCCGGATTTTCCCCCATTCTTTGGGATACCCATAGCCATTCCCGATCCAACGGTTTCTACCCCTCACCTCCGTCGGTACTGCCGGAATCCCCCGTGGGAGTTACACCCCACACTACGGGTGGAACGGAGGGCTCTGTCTCTGAGTCTGCCTCCCCCAGGGAGCAAGGCTTCGAACACCTTGAGAGCACTTCCCGTCGCCGGGTTTTTCTCCACACCTATTGTAGTCTACCTTTTGGTTAGTGGCCAGGTAGTTGCGTATCTGGGAACGGATCGCTTTGTCGACCTTGTCGGCAAATAGCAACTTTAACCTAGAGGTAGTGAACACATTACCACAACGTGTTTCCAGATTCCACAGCGCGAACGAAAACTCCAATTAGGTTTGCCCAGACCTTTGATGGTAGGCTAGGACTTCCGAGTATTCCTCTTGGATAACCTCATCGGTGGCGTATGTTTCCAAAAGGAAATTGACCACTTCTGGGCATGACTCCAACATCTCTGTGCGATCCTCATCCATCGCTAAGGTATTGCCGCGGAGCCTACCCTGCAGCCAGTAGTATGCTTGTCCTTTCAGGTAAAACTGAAATAGCCACATAGCAGCGCCCTCGGAAAAACCATTTTGGTCATATGAAAGCTTGAACTCCTGTAGAAACTCAATCACCGCAATAGGATCCGTACCTGTGAAGGTGGTGTCACCCATTAGGAAGCTGAGCTTCTTGTGGTGCTTAGTAATCTTCTGAGCAACCTCTTGGGTGTATTCAGAAGACTTTTTCATCAACCGATAACTCCTGTAATCAACTGCTTTGGTGAACATATCGTTCAACGGTTGGTGCACCTCCAGGTCCATTTCGGTGTCCGTCTCAGAGTCGGGCGACTCATTGTATCGCTTCTTACCCTTTCGGTTTTTTTCAACGACTTCTTCGTCGACCTGTTCGGTTTCTTCTCGTTCTTACCTTTACAGTTATCATCCGACGATGAACTCGTATCGGAACTGGAGTCTGACGAGTCGGGGTCTGAATCATCCTCTCGATTTTTTCCCCTCTTCGTACTCCGCTTCCTCCCTTTTCGGTTTCTTCGTCGCTCATCCAACGAGTCAGACGAATCGTCCTTGCGACCAACTCCATGAGTATCCTTTTGAACGAAACCAGAAATTGGTGGCAGATAAATGTATTGAGGGTCTACCTTCTCCGATACCTCTTGACTCTGCCTTGGACCTTTTAGGTACTCACAATCAGTAAGTAAGTGTTTGGAATGGGTGGAATGACCCATTTGCCCGGAGCTGCATGGCCAATCTTCCCGCGCATCCATCACCTACAAGGCCAGTGTAGTATATGGACAACCTCAAAGGTCAGCCCTTCTGCAACTATAAGACATTTTTCTATACTGTGGACATTAGCTTTCAATTCCTGATAAAACAAGTATGAATACATCCAACAAACGTGTTCCCAGAACCTAACAACTGAAAGGGAAACGTACTGCGAGGAGCAGCACTAGAAAATCAAACCACGGTTCCCTCCTTGCGATCGCATGTTGACAGAAGACCCGACAAGAGACCGCGGATATCCAAATACAATTTCACACTACCGAAGTTTATGTGAAATTTATGTGAATCTCCTTTCTAACAAGAAAAAAATTCAAGACAAAACATGTTAGGGTATAATGGGTATGCATATCTATACATGATGTAGGGTACTGAAAAGCAATTTCTTGAATAACCACAATGCTACTGTATCCCTGTTAGAAATTTCTATTTTTGGTGTCCATACGACCGATGATCTCATGTGAGGTCAATTGGCCTCATATAAGGCTATTTTTTATTTCTTTGTAATTAAGTAATAAATGATATCCAAAAGCTCTTCATAACTGGAACATATTGCCAAACACTCTTCCTTTGATGGCCTCAACATTTGGAGTATGCATTACTAGATGATTGAAAGAGATATCCCCTTTCGAAATGGGTTGTTTTGGTCGTTTGGAGCCAAAAATATTTGGTTGTTTTTTTTGCGACTACTTAAGTTTGCTACACAAAAAGTTTATCGTTTTAAAGAAGAGTATTAAAGCTCTGTTTGACTAGATTCCCGAGGCTTTTCCTCAACGATAAAGATGAATGGTTTTTAGTTTTGTTTTCTTCCTTTCTGCTCTAAATTTGAAAATTCATATCTGGAATGAATTTCAGTTACTTCTTAAGAGTAATTTTGGCCTCATATGAGGCCAAGCTGGCCTCAGGTGAGGCCATTTCTCCGGGCGTGTAGACACTAGGAATACATCTCGCGGTCAGTCCGAACGGAACATTTTTATTGTCTTGGAGGATGCAGCCAGCTACCTACCATCATTTGGCGCGCCGCAAGACCCGCCGTCTTTTGGAGGTTCAGTTCCACACTGTTCGGAGTCTTCGTTCTTACTACCAGTTTCCTCCGCATTTTCTTGGGGGGATTGCCAGTCGGGTAGTTCGCTCTTCAGCTTAGTCCAGTGAGCATCTCCTCCAACAACATGATCCAAAAAAGCACTAATTTCATCCGATCCAATGCCCCCCACCAGCGTTGTATACTTCCGTTTCCGGGCTCTTAAAACCACTATACCATTTTCTTCATTAATTCCGAACAGCCTGGCGTACTCGCGAGCGCCCTCGTTGTCTCCATCCAATATCGAAAAGGCCATATTGTCGTACTGATACTTTAGTGCAATTTCTTCTAGTTTTTTGTATGCGCTATGTGCTTCGCCACCCTTCAACACTGATAAGACGCACATGCGTCCATCCTTTCGTGCATCACACAGTTCTTCAAACTGCTTCCGAGCCCCTATAGTGGTGACTTCTCCAGAATAAGCCTTTGGCTGAGCAAAGACGCGTTCAGATTCGCTACTTTTTCCCTCGCCGTTTTCAGTTGTGAATTCTGTCTCATTGGCTTTGTTTCCAGCGATTGCTTGGAAGAAGCTCAATAACGAGTCTGGATCCATTTTACCCTGAAAAGTTCGCGCCGACGTGGGCTCACTTTCCCCGGCACCAAAAGCGAGCAAGGTCGGGTAAGAAGATATTGAATATTGCTTCGGAACATCCTTTGCTTCCGACTTACGAACCTCTCCAAAAGATAGACGCCCCTTGAATTTGGCAGAGAGCCCTTTATATAGAGGCGGTGTAGATTTCTTGTCAGTGAACAATAGAACATGAGGAAGTTTGGGCAGATCCTGAAAAAAGGCTTGAACACCAGTCGGCTTTACCCTTGCCACGAAACTCGGCATGACATATTTGACATGATCAATGAAGGCGGATGATGAACGCGCTTGATTATAATCTGATGGTCTTCTAGACTTTTTTCCTTCACCCTTGAATACCTTTATCGTCGGAAAGCCTTGAACGGAGAAACGTTGCGCAAGATCCTTATGTTCGTCGCAGTTAACGACGCCCAGTCGTGCTACGCCGTGCAGCTTCTTGGCGGCTTTTGAGAAGGCTGAGGCTGATTGTTGACAATGTCCGCACCAGGGTGCGTAGAATTTTACGAGCCATGTCTCTGTGGACTTTATGACGAGATCATCAAAGTTTGAAGTAGTTAATTCCGTTACGTACTCTCCGTACATTCCTGCGATTGCAACGGAGAGCAAAGCTAGAAGAGAGTAAATTGCAATAAGTAGTCTTGCCATGTTAGTATTCTATTAGATCACAGCTATTTCGGAGCGGAACGGTGGTAGAAGCAGAGAGGTGGCGCTGAGCGTTTAGTTTGATAACGGGGTGACTTCACCAGTTACGGAGAAAACATGGGGCGGTATCATTGGATTCATGGGCAACCATGGGAGCTGCAATTGTCCAGATCTGGGGTAAAATAGCGAAATGATTGGGCATCGCTACAAAAACTTGACTGAAAATCAGTCAACCAACCACGTCAGGGATAGAATCAACTGTGATCATGTGATTGTTCATGACTGACGTGTTCTCTGCTCGGTCATTGGCTCGCTTAGCCTCGACCTCAGGCCGCAAGCAAGTCACAGGTCACGGAAAACTTGAGAAAGACAAGTTTCTTCAACGTCGCCCCCTCCTCCGCATGGCATTTGAGTTATTGCGAGGATGGCAGCGACATCCCGCTGCAGAATTGGAAACGGACCGCAACAAAGTGCGAGGGCATGTTCAAGTAATCATTCAAACTAATGATTCTGATCTAATTCCGTCACGGGCAAGAAGAATGTAGACTTCGGACACACCTGTATGCTGAAAGGCTCGAATCAAAACCTCCGATATGCTACAATACCGCTTCTTTCAAAACGCACCGAGAGGGCAATGTTATTACTTTCAATCAAATTCGTAGTTGAGGTCAGTTTATGACTCCAACACAGTTCCATGCATTGCACAGACACTGGACCTTCTTATCTTCAATCGGAAGCTTGTAATCAAATGTTAGTTCGGCGTATTTGGGGATGTCTCTCGTTGCCTGCAAGGCAACCAAATCCCGACCGCGTACATGAATAATTCTCGCAATCATATTAGGATCACAGCTGTGGTTCGTAAAACGTGCGCGGTTACTTTGCACTGTGGCATCCACGATTTCTTGCTCATTGATCTTGAAAAAATACGTCCCCAAACCACCAGCTTCGTATCGAGCCTCTCTTATGTCTGCCAACGGAGTTCGGATTAAGTCCCCAGCGTACTCGATGATAAATTCACCTTTCTGATATCCTGTAAGGGTAAATAAACCAATCCCATGGATCGCGCTTCTTCCTGTCACTATACCCCATAAAGACCTCAACATCTCGTCGTACTTTAACGTGTTCCACTCGTTACATAATTTTTCATAGGAAAGCCCTGGTCGTAATCTCGGAAGAGCTTCACCGCTTCTAGTCCAGCTACTGCGATCCTTTGTAGAACACGTAAGAGTGACAGTTTGCGTCGACGAGAAGGAATGTAGTTTATAATCATCTCGAAAAAAGCTGGACTTTCCTCTTTCAACTTCAAGAGAATCTGCTTTTTGTGCCACCGGCCTCCAATGTACCACATTATGTCGTTTTGCCCTTTGCCAGTCGTAGCCTTCTACTCTGCTGCATTCTCCGATCACTTTGTTTGCATTGTCGGAGTTGTTCTTTCGAATGGCATGCACCGGACCTGATGAATTATTTTCTGCAACAGTCCAATGAACTCTTGGCCCCCTGCGAAGTGCAGAAATTCTTGGACGATCCTGACAAGCGAAATATCTCGTCCGCACTCTGTACTTGAGGTTTTTTTGAGCACTTTCGGCTGCGTTTGCATAGGAGGAAAAAACACAGAACGTGGCACTGGCCACCCATCTCCCATCTGCTTTGATAGAAGCCCTGTACAAACCGATGCGACATTTAGTAACAGTTGACCACATCCCACAAGGCGATTGCGTCAAAGAAACTGAAATCCCTTCTTCGGGGTCATCGTCAAAATCCCCATTTTTCTTCCTCCGGCGAAGAACCACCAAGACCGACAAAGGTTGGTCTGGAAATTTGTGTGGCCATGCAAACCGAACTGTTTCCAATTGTTTTCGATGTTTGGTCCTTTCGAACTGATTCTGAAGACATTCACTTCCAGCTGGACACAATCCGCGACAATGAACACATATCCATTCTTGGCCATCGCGGAATGCGATGAACTCGGGAGATTCCATGCAGGTAACGGTCTCCAGGCACTGTTGGCATACAGATTCGTTACAGCCTCCGAAAAAGCGGTTACCGCATGTTAGGGAATTCTCATCTGCCTCAAATACTTCATGACCGCATACATGACAAGGTCTAGCACCCCCATCATCTCTCTGACAAGCCTTCGTATCAATCGGAAGACCAAAGACTCGAACGCTAGTCCGCTTCCCCATCACAGAATTACCTTTTTCATCTCTGTAGTTCAGGAATGTGACTCTAGTATGGCCATTCGACGCCCGTATTGTTACATCATGGTTTTTGTTTCCGGAAGCTGGTGGTTCATTAAATACATTTCGATTCCGTTGCTTACGGAAGCCGATTTGACGTGCTCGATCACAAATCTTAGCCAGTCGGCGGATTTTCAACTCTCTCGTAAACAATTGTTCGTTTTCTTTCATGAACAATTGAATGACAGCTTCCCCCTGATCCATCAATTCACGAGCTTCCAATTCGAGATAGAATCCCTCGTTAAGATCTACGAGGTTCTGACATACAATTCGGAACCTTTTGACCACGTCGCTCATCATACAAATTTTGCCCGATTGAAGGTCTTCTCTTACAGAGAGTACGTCGTTTGCGCCGTAGCCAATGTCTGCATTTCCTGTAAAACAACCGGTGACGTCAATTGATTCAAGCATGTTGCACAGTTCAGCAGCCATATGAACAAAATACAGGTTATTAGTTTGCTGAAGTAGGGTGTGTAGTTCAGGAACGGATCCCACTTCCATTGTTGTATTTTCGTATAAAGCATGTCGCAAGTCATGAACCAGTTCCTGTTTCAGGATTCGCGGTCCAACCTCCTTTATATTTGTCAGCAGACGTGCAGCGGCACGGGCAGGAGCTCGAAGTCTCTCTTCAAAATTCTGAGATATTCCTTCAAGCTCTGGGCACATTGTGCCATCTTCTGATAACAAGTCATCGCTTCCAATGGACGTGCATGTGCTCGGTTCGAGAACGATAGTCTCATCAGTAGCTTGGATTATAGAATCATGGCTACTGCCAGTATTAGCCTTACCAGGACAATGATCGTCTGACTCTATATGTCTGCTGCGGCATTTTCCATCATGTATCTCAGAAGAAAATGCTTCTCGTTTTCTTCGTTCCGTACAAGGAAAAGGAATCTGGTCGAAATGAACATCAGTGTTCATGACTTTTTCTCTCAGCCGACTTTTTTGGTTTTCGTTCGGTAAACCGGTAGAGGGTTTACTCAGAACCTTTCGGTGGTGAATGGATTGGATGCCCAAATCTGTGAGAGAGTCCAGCCAAGCAACGGGATTGTATTTCAGCGGGACAAACTCTACTCTCGTCAACAAAATGACAGAACCTGTTCCTCGTGGACTACATTTCTTCAATAGCTTCATCCAATCTGCTATCTCTTGCTGTACACTTTCAGATCGGTCTTGGCCTCCGTATAGCTCCATACAAGGATGTTCCTGCATATATGAGTTTATCGTCATGGGCCTGCATATCTCGGGCTGCATATGAACTGTTTTCGACTCTTTGTTCCAAAATACAGCACATGCCGTGCTGCAAGAAACAGGGTCGACAACGACAGTGACCCAGCGTCGGGCGAAAAAAGCCTCTTGGATTTCGGCTCCGCATCTGATTAGAACGGGATAACCATGAAATCTTGTGTAGCCGTAGTAACTCACTAGGGAATGAAAATATGGCAAATCTTGACCCTGGTACAGAACAAGCCTCGTGTTCGAAGCGAGAAAATCTCCAACGGTCCCATGCTCGCAAATTTCGTTGCTATGGGTATACACTTTCTGCTCAACAGAGTCCCAATATCTTGCCACGGAAGAGTCACAACTAAGACGGATCCAAATCAATTTGTTTGAAGTAGAACTCTCAAGCTGGAAGTGCTTGTCCTGGCCACAAAGAGGCTCTAGCCAGGGGTATGCAAATAGAAACCTTATTAGCGTTGCATGTGAAGTGAAGCTTCTTCCAGGCTCTATTCGCTTCCTTGTTGTGTTCCATAGATCTAAGGAGCTCAGGTTTTTCTTCGTGATCTCCATGACCCGCAGATCTCGAGTCCTTTTCATTATTAGAGCCTCTACATGTTTCCAAAGAGAGGATTTTTGGGCTTGAGAATCGTTTCCCCAAACTGAGCTTAGATCCTTCTCACTTTTTCCCCCAGAACCTCTGATACTGCTCGGCAATACCAGGGAAGGCGAGAAAATGATGTTTTCAGGATTTGATTCAAACCATCCGGTCAATCTTTGCAAAGCTGGTGACCTATAGTGCGTTCTCAACCCTCCCTTCTCTGAGTTCCATATCCTAAGTTTCCTAATCTTTCCTGTTTGCGTTTCACGATTTCTCCAACCCGCCATATCCTTATCAGTCATGCCTGTCAGAACCAAGGTCCTTCTATCCTTGAAATCAAAATCTTGTCCGTCATATATAGAAAACACATCGGATTCCATGCATCTAGAGATTGCGGCTCTCAAAGGGATGACTCGTTCTTCTCGCGAAACCCTGCGATGATCCCATAGGTAAACAAAGATGGAATCGCAAATAGAAGCATTCTTTCCGTTGGCACCTTGAAAGGTTCCAGAAACATTCGAATGAAATGCGTCAGAGTCTGATTTCTTCGGTACACCCCGAACTATGGAGAAAGCGGGCAGGGCTTTCGTCAAATAGGGGCTTTCCAGGCATGGCTCCTTAGTATTCTCTTTAGTATGCCCCATCGTCTTCATCTCATCATCTTGCACGCCTTTAACTACTTGACCCTCGGGTGATGGGCTGGTGCCCCTCGGCTTGGTAGATCTTTCTGCCTCGACGTCGGACATTAAGAAGAGGTTTTCTTCGTTTGGGAGACTTTTCTGATTCGAAATATTGTCTTGAACTTCTGTGGGAGACTTCTCTCCCCGAAAATCAATTTGCGACGCAGGAGAGTATGGTTCATCATGACTGGCATGACCTGAACGCAATAGTCCTTCGGAGGGACGAGCACGTTTATTCGTTTCCTCCGACCCGTCTCCAACACCAGGAAGCTTCTCTAAAGTAGCTGAATATGGTTGAAATTTGGACGAAGCGGTTTCAGCATTAAAATCGGGTGAGTTGTTGAACGTGCTTATGTTCCCTTTCGGTACGTGGCTGCCCTCGCTCTCCTCCATTTTATGCTTATCTACGTGATCTTCCGCATTCGATTGCTCCTGGATAGTCTTTGTTGTAAATCCAGAGAAATGCTCTTTGGTTTCTTCATGAGACTTCTGAAGGTTGTCCCCAAACAACTGTGTATCTGGGTCAAACGCTTGTTCCTCAAGCACACGTTTTGTTAGAAGCTCTTCCGAAGCTTTCACATCGAGCATTCGAAGTACATTGTCGTCGACTTCGGCGAATAAAGGATCTCTAGAATCTTCCACATCAACTTTGTCCAGATTGTCAACAAAACTTAGATTTTCATTACAGTTTTGAATAGGTTCGTCTTCAGGTAAGGAAGAATGTGTGGAAGACATGCAAATATCATCACCCGGGACGTAGTCAATAAATTGTGAAACTTTCCATAAGTAGTCTGGTGTCTCAACTTCGTTCTCGATTGAGTTAGTTCCTAAAAAATCGTCGACAAGGGATTCAGTCCTATCATGTACGTCTTTCGTAGGCAATACGTCTGATGAGCGATTTTGATTTGATTGTGCGACTGGAGAAGCCGAAGTCTCGTATCCCGTAACGTCTTCGTGACGGGCATCGTCGCCCAGTACAGTTTCGTCCGTAGCCTTATCAAAGTAGAGAACATTTGGGCGTCGCTTCCTTTTTGATCTTGGAGGAACTTTACTACCTAGTTTTTGCGTTTGTGAGTTTCCCTTGGAAATGGTCCCAAAGAGCGATTTTCTTTTGGCCACTGCTACCGTTTTGCTCTCCCCACTTCCTTCGTCCTTGAGAACCCTTGTCACGTCAAGTTCTGACGGCACTTTTTTTTTTCCACGCTTAAATATAGAACAAACGCCTTTCTTGTTCATAGAGAAAAAACGCACCCGATGGGGTCCGATACCCAGTGTACATGTCTCTCCTGCACAAAACAAACGACGCCTGCTGCTTATCCTGTAGCACCCAGCTGTATCAATTAGTTTAAGCTGTTCTCGATGCTCACGCAGGACATAATCTTGATAATCCATTATACAAGGCCAGGTTTCGGGTGGATCAAATCTCAATGTCCTTTTTGGGTTTAGTATCGGTATTCTTTGGTCAACACCGGTTGTCTTCAAGCATTTGTCGATCGATTTGTATTCTCCTCGAACGCTGAGATTTTCAAAGATTACCTTTCTATAATGCGTAAACTCTTGACCAACGTACATTACGCAATCTCTGTCGACACGGAGAAAAAGAATGAGATCTGTAATACTGATGAAACGCGGTCCAGGCTGGGATTCGGTTTTGTTCCACAACAGTGGAATAGGAAACAATTTGTTGGTATCTTTTTCAATATCAGTAAGCTCATTCTCTTGCTTGTTGAAAGGAAACAGTGGGTTTGAAGTATGATCCGTATTCTCCCCGACGATGGAAGCTTCTGATGATGGCTTTTCTTGTCTCGTTCGTCTAGGACAAGGGGGATTCAAAGTGAAATTTTCGTGAGCGCCATCATGGGTTTGGTCTTTGTCACGAAAAAAATGCTTCGATTTGAGTGAAGAAGCACGTTTAAAACTGTCGCGTAATCTGCCGTTTTGCACTTGGGTTGCAACACCACTCTTTTCGTTCGCGTTTGGGTACCAAGGGGGCGACGCTTTCTTCCTTCGCTTGTATAGTCCACCGTCCTCCCCTTCTTGCTCGAACAATGAAGTCGTTGTGCCCTTTCTTAGGGATTTTCTTTTCTGACGAACGTAAGTCAATGGCGCTTGCAATGCTTGGGGTGTGTGTGGCTCATGCGATTGGCGTGTTGATGGATGAATTTCTTTCTCGCTTTGGATTAGCTTCGGTTGTTCGCTTGTCCCCATTGTTCTCGACTATCTCAACGCCAAACACGCGCTTGGAGGTCCAATATGCAGCGTTTGGTCCTTCACGAAAGTCCGATACGAAACTTTCGACGCGAGTTCCCAAAGAGCTTCTTTTATTCCTTCAAAGCGTGACGACACATAAGTGATGACACAAAAGTGCAGGACGCATGCGAGAAAGCCGTGTAGCCGGGAAAGAAGTTATTCTATTGGCAGTTGTTGAGTTTGTAGAGATGGCAGTTGAGGTAGAAGAACGCACAAAGTGTCACAACAAGTAACCTTACATCACAGACGGATCAGTTGTACAGTCGAGCAGGGAGAGATCCGTGTTTGATATCAGACCTTGGTGATGCACTTCCCATGGTAGAGACCGACCGTACGAGCGCAGTTGCCACCTAGGTAGCATTGTACCTTGACAGGTATGAGCACAGTTTATCCAAGCCATTTTTGCAAATTGTCTAACAGAAATTTGAAGCAACGACTGACAGAAGAAAACTTGCACGATGCATTGGCACAAAAATACCCACCGTAAGCGACATGCCGACTCTCAGGATCGAACTGAGGACCTCAAGAACTTCAGTCTTGCGCTCTCCCAACTGAGCTAAATCGGCATCACTTTCCATGCCCACCACGGATGATTCTAACGTTTTTTATAATTTTTGATAATTAGCGTGTAAGATATCGCCACTCCTATGCATTCCTGACAACTCCACAGACCGGTCTACTACCTTTGTACGCTACAACTTTTTCCTAACGCTTCTTCCAAAAAGTCGAACACCATCCCCGTCACAATTTCCCGCGCCAACACGGTCATGTGAGCTGCCCGCCATGACAGCGCAGCCGCGCCCTCCTCGCCGCGTCTCTAAGCGCCGTCGCGAGCATCCCCTCCCTTCCATCCCCTCCGAGGGTTTTACCCGAGACGAACTCGACTCTGACGACTCGCGCGACAACGCCTCAAACCCCATTTCCACATCTTATGTTGCGACGTCGCACCGCCAGCACACTTCGAGTCTCACAGAGCCTCAATTTGAAGTAGACGACCTTGATTCCTCCGAAAATGAGCACGTTGATTCACATCTCCCTTCCCACCAACGACTCCTTGGCTTCACTGATGCCATTTTTGCGTCGGATGATGACGAAGATGACCCTGACTTTGAACTTGCTTCTGTCCAGCCGTTTCTTTCACAACCATCTTCGCCTACTGTACAACCTCTTCCGTTCACGCTTGCTCATTTTGCGTCAGAAGATGAGGACGACGACCCTGACTTCGACGTACACTTTCCGCTTCCAAATGCGCAGCGATCCTTACAAACAAAAAGCTCTATTCAGTCAAGCGATAGTCCTCCATGCAGTCCTCAACATGATATGACCTATGCCCAGTTTTTGCAAGCCCTTAATTGGAACGCTCCAACCGAACAACATTCTTTTCCAGATGCTTTCAACAAACTTCTAGACGACGATGATGAGTTTGACTACATGCGTGAAGCCGCTAACGTACAAGAGGATCCTCTTGAATTTCGCGATGATTTACCAGTCAGTCGCCGGGAAGTAGCTCAGCTTCTATCAGAGCGCGGCATTGTTTTACGCAGTCAAAAAAGACAACGGACAAGGAGAGTTGCGCCAGCAACGAGTGCTCCAACAAATCCTTTGTTGTTTCCGCACAGTGTCGTGCCTGCTACAGGCACACATGTACCGGTCCAATCTATGAGCTCTGTTACTCCCGTTGCTGCTGTTTCTTCTACTTTTCCTCCACCTTGTATCACCCCTGTTTCATCAGCAAATGCTGTCGTCTCTACCACGCCCGCAGTAGCATCAAACACCGCTCTCGCTTCTCGGATCTCACAACAGCAAGCATTACGTACAAGTGCGGTTGCGGTACTCTCGCCACATTTTCTGGTTCAATTCCAACAACAGCTAAAAGCGTTTGTACAGATTTTGGCACATATTCATGCGAATAGCGCAAAGAGTGCACGGATAAGTGGTAACGAAGAGCCTGATCCTTTAGCAAACGACGCACACGAAAAATCTGAGATCATGTTGAAGCGAGTCGTAGAGAATAGAAAGATGTCTATATCATATCATGAAATGCTGGAAACTCAGATGATGCGTATTGCGCTATTTTCGGATGGACTTGCATTTCGCCAGTTTGAGGAATGTTTTTCCAAGCCAAACCGTAAGAAGTCTGTATATGCTGTAGATGGGCTGGAAGATATTGAATTGTTTTTAAATGATTGTCGTACTCTGGCGATTGAGCAAATGCCCTCCAGGGCTTTGGAGCGTGTGGAGAAAATTTCACAACCCCATCTCAAGCGAGCTTTACTGACGAGAAAGCGACAGTTTACGTTGTCGGGGGCCCGTGAGGGATGGTTTATCTGGACTGCTGAAGATGACAGATTGTTGGCGTTGACAATCGCGAAGTATGGCAGGGAAGTCGCGGAATATTCGAAGGACTTACTACCTCATAGGTTAGAGGATGATTGCCAAGCGAGAGTGCGACATCTATGTTCCCGACGATGCACGGGCAACGCCGTGAAGAGACAAATGATGCTGATTAGTGCACCGCTTAACCAGCAGGAAGTGAAGCTTGTGCAACACGGACTACGTATGTTCGGGGGGCGCGTGGAGGATGAATTTGTCTGGAAACGCATTCAGAAGGAATTACTTCCGGGAAGGCAGTGGTCGTTGTTGCAGAAACTGTGGTTGTGGAGAGAGACGAGGAAGAAGACAAAAGCAAGGTATCGAGCTAAGGTGAGTCAGAAAAAGAAGGCGATGAGGAGCTCGGATAAAACGGGCTCAAATGCGCTGGCAGATGGGTGATCTGGACTTGAGAAGTACTGTAGAATGGTAGGGGCTTGAGATTCAATTTGATGGAAAACAAGCAAGACCGCTGAAGGCAAGGCCTCTGAAGTTGTGCAAGACTCGCTCCATGCGAGTTCCAGACATCATAAGACAGTCGCGCCTACCGACGACAAACATCTCCCTTTCCAACTACGCTTGGCCACCATTGAGTGTGATTTAAAGTATTGCGGCCTAGCTTAGAGCGTTTGGTAGTTGGAACTTTGATGAAGCAGAGTGGAACAGACATTTGACACTCGAACTAGAATAATGAACCAGAAAAGGAGGAGGACAAGAGACGGTTTGGAGCACATGGTGTGAAACGGAGGTGTGAGATGGAAGAGATTGCATTCAGTTCGGCTGTGGCTGTGGCATGGAATGCATTTTCAATTCTTGGGTCGGCACAAAATAAATGCCGCCAGGTGAATCCAAGCAAACAAAGGGCCGGTCGTTAGCGCACGGCTTCGCGGATGCGCGACAAGCAACAACAGTGCACTCGATGCGGTAAAACATTCCTGCGATCGCAGAACAAGGCGGGAAGCTGTCTATTTCACGGAGATATTATTAGTAATTTGCAACAGTTCACAATGTACGAAGATCATCACTTCGATGACGCAGTTCTTGACAAGGTGAAGGGATCGCGGTACGGAAGACTATGGGTGTGCTGTCAGTATACGGACGCGGATTCTCCGCATTGTAAGAGTGGATTTCATGTTACGTTTGACTGCGAGGGTTCACACTGGGCTAAGGACATTGGGTTTGCTTTTAAATAGGAATTGTAGGAAAGAGCTGAAGAGACTTGACTACTCCGTCAGTGTTTGCCTCTCTGGTGTATCACCTTAGCTCAATGTGAAAAGCATTCGTTGCCGCATGTGACAGGAGATCAATCTTGCTCCTTTATTTGCACGTCCTTGCTACGGCGGGGCGCCTTTATCTAGCGTTCAACAGCTCGCTCCACACGTGGCGTTTGTGTACTGTTTGACACCGGAAATGACGTTATGGCAATTAAGGAGAGCGGTTGGGTAAACCACTTCTGTTCAAAATATTATATTTATTCCTTGATGAGACGTCCCTTTCGACGAGCCTTATTAAGGTTCATGCGATTGAGCACTCACCCAAGTCATGGAATGTCCACTGAAAACAATTCACTGAAAAAAGATTACCTTCACGCGAATTCTTCAACGAATTTACACTTGCAGTTTGTGCGCCTCGAGGCCGAGATAAAGCGGACGATTTGCGTCCACAATCCTAGCAAGCTTCTCCGTCAACGGCGGAAATTCTTTCTTTGGTGCTAGTAGGAACCCTGTCGACTCGGAAGTGGAAGTGAACCATTGCGCCCAGGGCTTCCAGTCTTCCGGCATCCCTTTTTCCCATTTTATCGCCTTTGAAACAAAAGGGATTCCCATGTGTTCACACCATGCCTTGACAACTTTCTCAGGATGATTCCGAAGATCATGAGCTTCGATTACCACCGGATCCTCCCCAGCGTCCTTCATCATTGTAAAGATATCTGCCAAGGCGTGAAAGCTAACCATATCCTCTTTAAAGAACTCCGGCCATACTCGATGAAATGAAGGTGCAACCCACGCAGGATGACGAATGAGCAATGAACCTCGAAAGGAAAGAACCACCTTCTTGTCCAGATTGAGTGGACCGATGTGGTTTGCAATCTCCCTGATAAAGACAGGTTGTTTCTTTTTTTCTTCCATAATGTTATTGAGCGCAGCCGCTAAAGTTGAGTTCGGATGCCGTTCTTCAAGATGATCATAAACACGCTCCGGTCCGTGGTAGAACGCATCCGGGAAGAGAAATCAGGCAATCAAGAAGTTCGTCAGAGGTGATAAAAAAGTACCATGCAAAAGGGCAATTACGCACAGCTGAAAGGTTCAGTCATAACCATGTGGTCGCCTCTCTGGCGCATCATTCTGTCAAACGCAGTTGAAGAAGAACGAGGGCAGGACCAGAGGCACAGTGGACGCCTTTCTTGGGCGTTGCGCATAGTGGTTGTTCCGTCTACGTAGACTGATGAATATGGACGGAACTATTGCATAGTTGAATTCGGAGTAGGTTCCGCATTCCACTGGGTAGGAAAACATATTCCCGGACATAAATGTGGATGAAGTTAGAGAGAAGTGAAGTGAAGCTTGTACAGGCGGGCTTCGCACAATCTTGGCCATCTGATCCGAGAGCCACAGGATGCGTCAAATCTCGGCCTCGGTTTCTACAATAAGACCCATACAATTCAGTACTTTGTGTTGCTGCTTGAAACAGAAAACCAGAATTCAAAGCAGCCCTAATGGTTGACCTGACTTTCCGTACTCATTTGATCAAGCTTCCGTCAAAATGCTTCAGCTTGTTCGCGTTTGCGCCGATGAGAATACCTGTTAATGAATTGTCAAGGTATTGGGGAAAATCAATCACTGGCGTATTTCGTGGAGGCTTATGGTAACCATTTTGTTGCCTTTCGAAATGAGCCGCACCCTTTTTGCCTCGCCAACTACAGCTTGTGAATGTCATGTTTTGTTGAGAGTCATGTTCACCTTTTGCTGATGTTGACTCACTTTCATACTTCCTCCGCTCGCGTTCTGCCAAGCAAGAATGTCGCGGTTCTTTGTGTACGTGGTACCATTTATGGAAACTTCATCTTCTGTATAAAAGGCAGGTTCTTACTTTGCTCCTCCCATCGACAGTTGCAAGGTTGCCCTTCGCACGCTAAAGTTTCACTACTACTACTCGCTGAGAACATCTGAATCACTCTTCGGCACCAGTTACGTTTCTGTTGATTAGGACGCTTTGTTTCACATATTCTCTTTAAACAAGAATGAGCTCTCTACCGAAACTAAACATTGACAATCTTCTAAAGGTTGAAAATGGAGAGAGTCTGACTTCCCCAGTGACACCGGCCACCGAGGGGAAGAAAACAAAACCTGCGAAAACGGAACCGGCAAAAACGGAACCTGCCAAAACGGAACTGGTCGAAGGCGAGCCGGAGAAGAAACGCAGACGGGTGGGGGGTCTCCCGGTGAGCGCTCTCGTCAATGAGAAGAACGAAGAGACCCCCATCTCGTGTTCCTACCCGATTGCCTACTTGCCCCCCATTCAAGTCGATCCGGTCACTCCAGGACGGCCAAGGTTCCCGTCTATTCTCTATCAAATGTCAGAGTTTGTGACGCAGCTAGAGGACAGGTCCGTGAATGGCACTCTACCGTCAATAACGTCGCTTGGATTGCTTTCCTTTGAAGAACTGGCGGCTGGTATTGTTGCAACAACGTCGCTTGGTGTTTCTTCGACAAAATCAGCTGGTGACAATCCCTCGCGAGGGAAAACGTCTATGCTAGAGCCCGACAGGAATCATGGAGATGTCGGAGACGAGAATATAGAACCTTCGGAGAATGGAAACAATCTGTCCGACAACGAACCTCCCAGAGAGCCAAAAACGCTGCGCCGAAAGCGTTCTCGGGGTGAACGTGACAGACCTGTAACCACGCAACCGGAGATTGAAAGTCTCATTAGGACTTTACGTGAACAGGAGAAAAGTCGAAGAGAGGAAGGGAATAGGGATAGAGCCTCCAATTCGTCCCAGGCAGAGGAAGAGGGAGAGGACAGGGCTCCAAACAGGACTCGAACTCGTACAACAGCGGATGGAAAGAGCCTGAGCCCCACCGTTTCAAGAAGTCGCGGAGTGACCAAGCAGGGAACGCACAGAAGAGGTCGTCCTAATGGGGACAATAGGCCTAGACCCTTTTCTTGTCCGTCTTGTCAAAGACGATTTCACCAACAGAGCGGGGTAGTTAGCCACTATCGCGTAGTGCACCTGAGAGAGAAGCGTTTCGAATGTCCTCACAAATGTGGGCTACGCTTCGGTGCACGTGGGGATGTAACAAGACACGTCGATGCAGTGCACAACAAGATTCGCAACTTCGAATGCCAGGTTTGCGGAGATGCGTTTGCTCGAAAGAGCATTCTCACAAGGCATTGCAAAAACATGCACAACGATATATTCGGGGCGGACGAAGCCCATGACTGTGTGCATGGATGTGTGTTCAGGCCAAGGAACAGGGAGGACAAAGAAGAGGAGGTAGAAGAAGAGCAGAAGTAGAGTGCGATTATCTTCTTGATGAAACCTTATGCGTGATTTATCAGTAGCTGTAGAGTTAGAATATTAGATAGATCCCGCCATAAATTGTAATAAACGTTGTAGGACTTAGGTCATGTTGATGAGACTGGGACCCGTGGTGGAAGTGCTTCCATACGGGTTTGACGACAGCCACCGTGCCATTCTCAAGAAAAGCGAGAGGCGAGTCAGAAAGGATAGCAAACTTCCACTGGACATTTGGGTCGGTGACTCGGAAGGGCGGCATGACCGATGCGATGAAAGATCAAAAAGCGGACTTGTGGAGGTGTAGTTGTCCGCGTTATGCCACACCACCGTTCGCATCAGATGGCATAAGACCATCGGGTGCAATCTGCGGGTTGCCTTCCCTTCAACAGTTTGGAGTGACATGTTGCGCATCAAGCAATATGAGCCAAGGCGATTGCGATTCGCAGGAAGCAAATCACATCATCCACTTTTCCCTCCAAGACAAAAAGTGATGCAGTGATGCGAATAACCGTACGTCAACTCCTCTAGTTTCGAGGCTGGTGAAATCCGGCCTGTTCCTGTCGGTCATGAAAAAGAATGCGAGTACTGCTTTGCCAATAACGCTTTCGGCATTTGTCAAACACGTACGTTTCCCATTTGCAAGAGCCTCTTGTCTTCGATCATACGCACAATGTGTCGGAACACACAACGAAAAAGATCACTCTTGCGTCAAAAGGCAGTCGGTGTGATTGCCGTGATGCAGTACTTTTCTCAACTTCAACTCCTTTTTCTGGCAATGGTGCATCCGCTCACCCCATTAGTGCATCGTACATATCTTTGCAAGGGTCAACCAATGGTAAAACTTCATAGGGCGACACGGATGTTGAAGATGCACATGCGCAAATGTCAAAGACGGTTTGAGAAGGCTAACTGGAGAGCGACCTTGTTTTCGACAAACCGGTTGTGTTATTCTTTTCTGCTCCCTACAAGAACTGCCGCTGTCTTTCATGGCGGAGCACTTCGAATGACTTGTCATCTGAATGGCAATGTGGTTGGTGTGGTTTTCCAGAATTATCCCAATCAAGAACTCTTTTGTTAGAAAACATGCAGCTCTCGATGATCGACCTGTCTGGAGATCGTGTTATTCTGCCTGCGAGCACGGGTCTTCGTAGTTAGTTAGGATTAATGCCTTCGGTAGCAATAACCGTGTCCAAGCGGATGCATATGAGGGATGACCAACTCATGTTTTGCTTCAGAGTACGAATCTTGCGGTTTGATCAGCAGGGACCAGTGTGTGTTTGGATAATTGAACACATTGGGTCGAACCTGAAATCCAAAATACCAATTTGGTGGTACTCAATTTGGTGCTTTGATACCCCTTAGAGCATAGCCACTGGGCATGTACGAAGATCATCACTTTGATGACGCAGTTCTTGACAAGGTGAAGGGATCGCGGTATGGAAGACTATGGGTGTGCTGTCAGGATACGGACGCGGATTCTCCGCATTGTAAGAGTGGATATCATGTTACGCTTGACTGCGAGGGTTCACGCTGGGCTAAGGACATTGGGTTTGCTTTTAAATAGGAATTGTAGGAAAGAGCTGAAGAGACTTGACCACTCCGTCATTGTTTGCCTCTCTGGGTGTATCACCCTTAGCTCCATGTGAAAAACATTCGTTGCCGCATGTGACAGGAGATCAATCTTGCTCCTTTATTTGCACGTCCTTGCTATGGCGGGGCGCCTTTATCTAGCGTTCAACAGCTCGCTCCACACGTGGCGTTTGTGTACCGTTTGACACCGGAAATGTTTTAATCCAGAGCCTGCGTAGGGATTATTATTACCGGAGACATGAAAAAATGACGCCTCTGCGTTTGGTCGACTAAAGCTTTACTCCACCTTCTGGTGGTGTCGACTGGGCAGCGTAAGCTGGCTAACGGAGTAAGTCAGGGAGGGATCCCTGTTGGAGAGGGAAGTGGTCAGGCCTCCGTAGGCCAGTGATCCCTATTATGTTGGTGCTTTTTTCAGAATTCTTGAGAGTTGTTTCAATTTTCTGAGGAAATTAAATTATCAGTATTTCAAGGTCCGGCGTTGCGATATCATGGTGTTAATAAAAATTTTAAGGCTTGGTTCGACAAAATTTAGAGCTTAAGTGAGTTCCCGTATGAATTATTGTCCATTGTGCTTTATTGGCGTTGCTTGTGGTAAAATCCGGAAACAGAATTATGTAAGGTCTTTTTTAATTGGGTGACCAGGGGATTTTCTCACGTGCGCAAATTTATCTTCAGTGCGATCGGGAAGTCGCGTGAAGGTCATATCTGGCTGGGAGTTTTGTGTGTTTTTAAATAGATTATTATAAGGGTTTTTGAAGTTGATTATCAAAAGTAACGGTTTTTTGCGATATTTGTGTTTCGTTTTTAAAGGGTTTTCTGAAAAACAGTTGTTCAAATTTCTGTACCATGCACCTTGCGTAATGATGCAAGACTGGAGTGTTTAAAGCATCACAGTCTGCCTAGTAGTAACTGTATATATTGTTGTCGAGACACGAATCTCAGGGACCTGGCGGATACGAGTCCCAGACCTAATTCCACTTGTATGGGGGTCGGGTGAAAGCGAGACCTATTACGATCGCGCGCTCAGCCAGGAGCAGCCCTTTTAAAATCACAAGCCTTCACTACTTGTTAAAGTAGTCTCGAGGACGGAATGGGTTGACCGTCTTTAGAGGTGATGGACGTGCTACAAATTAAATTTCAAACTGCAGGGCTCTCGGGCCGAAAATCGAGGGCATGGGGGAAGACGCCTTGGGTGTCGTAAGAGAAGCTTTTCAGGGTTGGGTTTCAGTTTACCTTGGAGAAAAGTCACAGAAAAAAAATGCTCTCGTTCGTTTAATTAGGAATGAGATTCCGGGGATCCCTAAAGAGGGGGAGGCGGACGTCTTTTTCCATTGCATTAAAGATGAAACACACCCATTGAGTGTCGAAGGGAGTGCGTCAAAAGCGGGGTCTTCTAAGGGTGTAGCGAGTACTCGAGTTGTAACCGTCTCGGATCAAAATCCTTGAGGGCGTTCTAAACGCGTGACGGGGGGGCAAAAAGGGTGAATCCTCGAGTGAATACGAGTCCGAATCCACTCCGGATTCTGAATCTGAGGAAGAGGCTACTACGCGCCCCAGTGAAATGCAGAAAACTCTTTCTTTCATGGAGGGGTTGGAGAAGGCGCAAAAACGCATGACTAAAGACATTAAGGAATTAAAGGAGTCGCGGAAGAGTTCCAAGAAGAAATCAATGAAGTGCAACCCTCGTGAGGGCCGTTTGCCAGGACTTGGTTTTTTTTCCGCCTCGGGCGATACTTGTGAGATCTATGAGTAATACCGCTTCTAGCGGGCTGGCGTAGCCAGGTGTATACGCGTTGTACGCGAAGTGCACCGGCGGCCGTGCGTCGTGGCCCCGATTCGGGTGTGACTTACCCACGTGTACCACGGGTGGCCCAGGACAGGTTGGCACAGCATAGCTGGATATTTCTCTATTTATTTAGCTTTATTACACTAGGTTAGGGAGCTCTTTACAGTATTCTACACTATATAGTGCCAGGGCGATCTCGCCCTGACACTCAGTAAACCTCCCCAACCAGGGTTCTTGGCTCTAAGTCTTTTTCCGCTTTCGCGAGTCTTCCACACTCTGCGGAGGTGAAGCCGCGTTACTAACGGTAGACTTATCCACCCTGCGTCAACAGGAGACTCACCGCTGTTAGCGTGTATATCTTTCATACCCCTGCCGTGTTCTCGCCACAGTATTGGGTTTGCTACATATTTCTTTTGGCTCTCGTGGCCCATGCCCCCGATCGCCCCCACTGGGTGGTCCCCCCTTTATCACTTGCCCACTCCCGTGGAATACAGCTCATACCTGGTCTGCTCCCTTCTAGCATCCCGCACTCTCCCCGCTTGGCGTGCCGGTGAACCTCGGCCTTACACCCCGACTTAGTCGTGTTCACTCCGGAGAGGCTCCGTCGCCGTGCTACCCTCCTTGGAGGAAGACTCGGACATCTTCGTGTGTTTCCGCCGCCCTTGGTGTTGCACTACAAACTGGTCTCCCGACATAGAAGGCTAGGGGAACCTGGTTTGGTTGTTTTTCACATTGCTGTGCTGTCTTCTCTCGTCGAGATCTGCTTTCCAATTTCTTGGTTTGGACCCACTTGGTGGAAGCTTTTGTTGTCCTATTCTTAGTGGTCAACGCTACAACCATGTCACGACTACCGTCGGAAGCGGAACCCGCGATCACGCGGAACCGTTCCGTCAATGACGTGGTGCCTGCGGACCATGGAAGGATTCCCCCGCCGTTACCTCAAGCCGCTCCGAAAGGCAAGAGTAAGGGGTCGAACTCCTCCAAAAACAACAAGCTTCCGCCTAAGGCGTCGAAGAATGGACCCAATTCTGGTGCTGGACCGGCCCCTGCCGTGGATGACCCGGCTCCTGCCCACGAAAAGGCCCAGAAAAACGAGTTCCACATCGACACCACCTCAAGTGTGAGGCAGCAGATCCGCGTAATGCGGGAAGCGCACAATGCCTTCGTGGAAGAGTTCGAAGCCCTGCGTTCCAGGTGTGATGGCTCTTCTATGAAGGAAGTGGTTGACGACCTCCGCTTGTCACGGGCGGACGTCAACACCCTTTTGGAATGTTTTGGTGGTCCCGCCGCTTACGTGGAAGGTGTCGAGACCCGATTCAATCGTGTTAGCGCCCGTCTCCAGACGTTAGAGCAAACCATCTTGATGGAAGACGTCCCGGAGAAGCCGGTTGCTGTGTCGCACCAAGCGAAACACGAGAGGAAAAGGGACGATACCCGCCGTCGGCGTGGAAAGCGTGACAGCGATGACTCGGACTCGTCGAACTCCTCACGGTCGTCGCGTGGCTCTCACCATTCAAATGGGTCGGACTCGTCAGATTCGTCTTCTGACGATGGCCATCGCAGGCGTTCATCCCGTTCTAAACGGTCGTCTGCCACCCAAGGTGTGATCCGCGCCCGCGAGAAGGGAAGGAAACACTCCGGGTTGAAGGAGCTGAAATGCACCAACCCCCTGTACAAGAAGTTGGTTTCTTACCGATACTCTCGGCTAGGGAACTCCTCTTTGGATCGCACGCCCCGTGCCACGGGTAGAGTGAAGGATTGCATAAAGCGTATGCAACTGTCCCTCAGGAACCAGAGCTTTTCTGGAGAAGACCCCATTTTGGTGTTGGATTTCCTTGCGAGGTTCGTCGCCGAAGCGGATATTCTCGGTATGACCGAAGGACAGGCGTTTATTGCGCTCCCGTACTTTATGAAAAGCCTCGCCGAGGATCAATACAACTCTGTAAGAGGTTCGTCTAGAGCCTCCGAAGGAGGGGTAACCTGCTGGCCAGAAGCAGTACAATACCTCTTGAGGTCCTACGCCACTAATCACGCGATTCAGTCGGCCATTCTCGCTCTTCGCGATACGCGCCAGAAGTCTGGAGAAACGGAAACCGAATTCTCGGTGCGCCTGAACAAGGCTTTCCACCGTAGTGGGAACGTACACTCCACCGGAGAGCGCTGCACCATGTTCATCGATGGACTGGACCCCGCTATCCGAACACTCGTGGCCCGTTACCGGGAAGACCGAAGGAGGACCACGTATCTGGAGTTGGTCCAACACGCGCAAGCGGAAGGTGACTCTTTAAGAGCTCGTGCCCCCGGACACAGGTCGCGAACCGCCAAGGCGTTGGTGATGGAAACAAAGTCGCCATCCCTATCGCTGGTTGCGATGGAGCGCCTCCAACAGGAGTACGACAACGTACACTTCGCCCGAAGCGATATCCATTCGGTCCCGACAACCGAACTACCGTCTACGACGGACGACTCATATGACACGGCCCAGGATGGACCTCTGCTGTACGCAGACTCTCCCCGTGTTCACGGACCTCGCATCCCGTATTCAAACGGTGCGCTCCGACAGAGTCGCCCTGGATGGAAGGATACCCGCCAAGCGGTGAAGTTCACGGATGCTCTCTCCGGTTTGCAGCCCTCACGCCCGGGACTCATATGCCACATATGCTACGAACACGGTCACATTTCACCGGACTGTATCCTCACCATGAGGGAAGTAGCCCGAGTAATCGGTAATTATGAGGCGTTGACCCCAGTGGAAAAGCGGATTGTTCCGATGACGCCGTATCTTCGAGCGAAGATCGATTTTCCACGGAGTATTCCGGAGGCGAAACCGCGCAATGCGTTGCTTTACCCTGCCGAGCAGGCTCCCGACCACCGCCCTGTTCCTTCAAACCCCGCCGCTGGCGCCCCATTGCTAGTGGTTCAGGATTCTGAGGCCCCGCCCCAGGCGGATGGGACTCAGGAAAACTGATTTGGGGAGTCTCCCCTTCGGGAGAGGCGTCCCCAACAGTGAGGTTGACGACGCTCGAGGCGTCCCCGCCTCGCTCCCCGGTCACAATCCTCACGAGAAAACAGGCCGTCTCAGACGTGGACTCTGAACACTTTGGTGTTCTACGTCGACCGTGGAAACGTGTTCTTAACCGCCGGTTCCCGGATAGAGTCTTAGTAATGGCCAAGCGCAATTACAAGGTGTATGACGACCTTGGCCTTTCTACCCAGTTTACGGTTCGAGTCCTTACTGTTTTGGACCCAGGTGCTGGTCCGAATTTCATCCTGGAGTCGCTGCTGCCCCCGCCCTTGCGGTCTCAGATCCGCCTTGGCGTGGCGCCCGACGTCGCGGACGCGAATAACAACCCGTTGTCAACGGTTGGAACCGTCGCTCTCGTCGTTTGCTTGGGCTCCTTCGTGGTGAAACTCGACTTTATTGTATGCCGGAAATTGGCTGCCCCCATCATCTTGAGATGTGACTTCTGTGACAGATTCGTTGACGCCATAAGCCCCCTTAAAAGCGTGTTGAGATGGAAGACGGCTCGTCGGTCCCGATTGTCCGTCGTCCGCTGCGGCGTGCCTCCAAGAAGCACGTACCGCTCCCTGCCGCGCAGGAACCTCCACCCGCTTCTCGGGAGTCTACCAAGCTCCGCGTGGCTGCGTCTGTCCGAATCCCGCCAGAGTCCCAAGTATGGGTGCGTGTCATTTCCCGTCAACACGGTTTACTAGTCATTCAGCCTCTCTCATCTCTGTACGATGGATATCAACTCGCCGTGGCGAGTGGAGTCGCGCAGATTGTCCCAGACAAGCCGTTCACCGTGCTCGTTGCCAATCTGGGCTCCACCCCCCAGTCACTGGTAAAAAACCAAGTTATTGGATCGGTAATGCCTCACCCCACCACGATAGTCCCCACTAGGCTGACCGCTGCCGAAGTCCTCGGTCTCGTTCACTCTAAGGAGGGGGAGGAAGCTGCCGTCCAATCACCGAATGATTCGGAATCGCAACCTGCCGAAACAGAAAAGAAGCCCGTTCCGACGAGTTACGACCGGGTAGACCCCGTGAAAGAAGTCGAGAAACTCGACCTCGGTCATGTACCGGAGTCACACCGTGAAAGTCTGCGTGAGATGTTACAGGAGTTTACCACAATGTGGGATGGCTCTCTTGGTGAGATAAATACAACGGAACACCGGATAGATTTATTGCCGAACACCCGACCGGTGGCTCAACACCCTTACAGGGCAGGCCCCAAGGCTCGAGAAGAGGAACAGTTCCAAGTGGACAAAATGCTCCGAGCTGGAGTGATCGAACCGGCTCAGTCGCCGTGAGCATCCCCAGTGGTACTGGCTCCGAAACCCGATGGGTCCTGGCGTTTTTGCATCAACTACCGTCGCTTGAATGATGTTACCGTCAAGGACGTGTATCCGATCCCAGGAATGAATGAGTACATCGACTCTCTCGGCACTGCTACCGTGTTCACGGCTTTGGACGCCAATTGGGGATATTGGCAGGTTCCCGTTAGGAAGGAGGACCAAGATAAGACTGCGTTTGTCTGTCACTCGGGACTCTACCGTTTCAAACGGATGCCTTTTGGTCTAACCAATGCTCCCGCTACCTTTCAGCGTGCTATCGACATTTTGTTGGCCCGCTTTAAGTGGCGTACTTGCCTCGTCTATTTGGACGATATCATTGTATTCTCAGACAATCTGGATGACCATCTCACCCATGTCAGGGACATAATGACCACGCTACGTGATGCTGGAATAACCCTCAAACAGAGGAAATGTGAGTTCTTTACCGATACTGTGAAGTATCTCGGGCACATTATCCGTCCTGGACGTGTAATGATCGAGGAAGCTCGAGTGAGGTCCCTTCGCAAGGCGAAAGAACCCGCTACCCAGACAGAACTGCGCTCCTTTCTAGGATTGGTCAACGTCTACCAACGGTTTATCCCTAACTTCGCTAACATCGCTGCCCCCTTGAACACGCTTCTGCGGAAAGGTCAACCACCTAAACTGGACCCCTTTACGTCCGCCCAGACGGATGCTTTTAACTCCCTTAGGGAGGCTGTCACATCAGCACCGATTCTATCGTTACCGAAACCCAAACTACCGTTTTCCGTGGACACGGACTCTAGCGACTACCAGGTAGGCTGTGCGCTCTTTCAAACTACTCCCGAAGGAGAACGCAAACCCATTGGGTACTGGTCACGCTCGCTCAATGTCCACGAGCGGAACTACTCCGTGTCGGAGAAGGAGTGCCTCGCAGTTGTGTGGGCCCTCTCTACACTCCGCCCCTACCTCATGGGTGTGCACTTTACCGTGTACACGGATCACTCATCTCTACGATGGCTCATGACCATCTCGGAGCCGTCAGGCCGCTTAATGCGTTGGAGACTCCGCCTCGCGGAATATGACTTTGAAGTGATCTACAAGAAGGGCACTCAGAACGCGCAAGCGGACGCGCTCTCGCGTTTACCCACGAATGGGGAAGCTCTAGCCGTCGATGACGAGGATTTACCTTGCTTCGTCGTAGACGATGGAACACCGGGAAACCCGGATTGGTTACACGATAAATGGAACGAAAGCCCGGAATCGGACGATGATATTGACGCATTGCTCGTCTCGGACGATTCAAAGAAACCCCCGACGGGTGATTTTGTACCGATACCCCAGGAGGAGATGGTCAGAGAACAGCAGGGTGACCCCTTCTGTACGAAGATTCGCGCCTGGCTTAATGGCGGTGCACAACTCCCTTTCGAGGTGAACGATCTTGGATACCTCGTCAGGACGGTTCAGTCATCCCCACAAGTCGTGGTGCCGCATACTCTACAGTCTAGAGTTTTGCATCTATCGCACTATGCGAAACTTGGTGGACACGCCGGTGGACGGAAGCTCTACCTCACTTTGCGAAGGAATTTCTACTGGCCCGCCATGGCGGTGGATTGTTACGCAACGGTGCGGTTTTGTACCGAATGTGCTAAGAATCGGGTGAAACTTCGCAAGTACTCAACGAAGTTGAAACTATTCCCGGCACGGGCTCCTCTCGAGTTTGTTGCCATTGACATCCTCGGTAAGCTCCTCACCACACGACGTGGGCATACGTTTTTACTCGTTATCACGGATCGTTTCTCAAAACTGGTTCGGACCGTACCTTTACGGAAGAAATCCGCTTTCAGGGTTGCACAAGCATTTGTAACCCATTGGGTATTCGTCTACAGCCCGCCGGTTAATCTTCTATCCGATAACGGAAAACAGTTCGCATCGCGATTCTTCGAGGACGTGTGCAGGATTCTTGACATCAAGAACCTGTTCACCACGACCTATCACCCCCAGTGTAATGGGCAAGTGGAGCGGTTTAACCGAACGCTATTAGCGTCTCTCCGTTCTTACGCGGCCGACCACCCAAAGACATGGGATTTATATACCGACGCCTTGACGTTCGCGTACAATACGCAGGTACACCGTACTACGGGCTTGACTCTATTCGAACTGTTCTTGTCCCGCCCTCCGCCCGCTGTCCCGTTAGAACCCCAGCCCACGCTGGATGCGTTCCCTTCCGTGAAGGATTATGGCCACAGGTGGAAAGAGTGGCTTACGAAGCTGATCCCGGTCGCCCGAAGCTCGATGGCTCGTGCCCAAGCCGCTTACAAGCGTGATTTCGACTCTCGCGTACGCGGTAAGGCCCCGCCAATCAAAGCCGGTGACTTCGTCTTCGTCCGTAAGGAGTACTGGAACCCTGAAAAGGAAAAGAAGCACAAGCTTTCTTCCGTCGCGGACGGTCCTTACAAGGTCATTTCGGTGAAAGACGACACCATCGTGGTGGAAATTGTCGACGCTCATGAGCGGATCTCCCGCGACCGCGTTGTACTCGCCCCGCCACCGACGTTGGAAGTAACCGAAATGGGTCAACAATCCCTCTCTGAGGATGATGGTGCTCGGCACACAACAGTGGCTCAGCCAACTGCCGTGGTTTCCAGACCTTCTGCGTTACCACACCCTACCCGGGGACTCTCTGACTTGCCGATCTTATCGGACCAAGGCCAGAATGGCCTCTCTTCTCTCACGCCACGGTGCGGTGTCTACCCCGGCCCGTTGGGCGTTTCAACCACTCCCCATGCCGCTCCGTCTCAGGAGGGGGAGGAGGCTCATAACTCTCGTCGAGAGACGGAAACCGCTTCGTCGCGTCATGACAACCGTGGTGCACGGACTCCTGGACACACCAGCAAGAACAACGGTGATCCGGACGTCCCGTCTACCGACGTGCCATCTCCGCATTTGCGCGCTACAGCCGTTGCTGAACCCTCTATGGGAAGCGCCACCGCATCTGCGTCTGATCGCACTCCCCACGGGGACTCTACTCGACAGGACGCACCACGTAGTGGAAACTCTCTCGCCGAAGCGAAACCGAAATCGTCGCAGGATGCTGTTCGCCCTCGCGATACTGGACCGGCTATGCCGTTGAGCGTTGACCCGCAGCCCGTGGGTCACGGTTCGTCGACACCAGCTACGCTGGAAAACTTAGAGCACGCCCTCGCAGGCCCCTCTAGGCCAAATCGATCGGAAGTGGTCCCTCGAACTGTACGGCAGGACACACCGGCTAAGCCGGGCAAGCACACCGTAGCAGACGGGAGATTCACACCCAACACGCTTGATGCTGGTTCAGAACCCGCGCGCAGTGGCGGACGCACTCCGAGTGTCTCAGTTGACCCCGACCGCGTTGTCGAAGGCGCACCGGTCACCCCGGAGAATGTGCCCGTCAAGGACGGAAGCACCTCGTCCCCGAGTGAAGTTGAACCCTCGAAAGGGATAGTTGAGGACGAACTCGCTCCCCGCAGGGGTTCCTCGCCGCGCACTTCGCCGCCCGTTGGTGAGGAAGGCACGGTTGACCCGGAGTTGCACGCCCGTCGCGGTACTTTGTCGCCCAAGCGAGCAGACATACCGGCAGCGCCGTTGCACACGCCCTCACATGAGGAGGCGTAACGCAGCACGGCGCGGAGTACTCCCAGCCATCAGCCGGACGTGTCACGTGACCAGACGACACCCGGCTCAGGAGATACGCCAATCAACGCCCAAGGCGGCTCACCCGGCAAGGCACGACGCCCCGTGATGAAACCGCCTCCCGCGTCAAGTCCAGCACCGTCGCGACGGATTTCACCCCGACGACTCGCGGAATGCGACTGCGAAACCCAGCCTTGGGATGAGTCCGCGTTCCTCCGAAGGGTGGCCTCTGCACGAGAACTCTCGGAAAGCATTCCGACCCAAAAACTGGTAGAATTGCCCCACGGGAAGGCCTCCGGCCGAAGCCGTCGAACTGACGCACTTCGTCATGACGCCTTGGCGGAAGCAACCCGCCAAGCGGCCAAGGCATCCCGGAACCCGGTTCGTTCCCCTACCCAGGGCATGGAAAGGCAACGCCAACCCATGGACCCCTCGGGGGAAGGGCACAGTAGCCCACACGCACCTGCGGACGTACACCGGTTTGGTCCGGTGACGCGTACACCGCAACGGCGGGAAGTCTACGAGAAGGAGTTCGTGGTCGACCACATAGTGGAGCACTCATACCATCCGGATGGTTATATTCAATACCTTGTCCGTTGGTACGGTTTAGGGCCCGGCCCGAATGGGATTCGGATGAGCCGATGGAACATCTCCCACGTTCGAAGGTGGTGTCATATCACCGCAGAATGCGGACGGGAATCCCGGCATCGGTTGTTAAAGCCCAGGTGGGATAACACCCACCTCGGTGGAATAGAAAAGAGAAGTAGGTTTGCTTGAGAACAGGCTGGTGAAGGAAGGTTTTGGGTTCCACAAGTCACTTGGTTTTTATTCGAAGCTATCGATGGAATACCGAGCACTCGGGATACTACTCTAAGTCACAAGGGAAAACTCCCCATCGGGATCGCGTGCCCCGTCACGGGTTCGGCTCACCGCCCCCGGGTTGGTTACCTCCCTGGAGGTGGGTGATCAAGGCCTCGCGCATCGCGGCAACATCGCCACTCGCTGCGTTGGTCCCCAGCCCCACCTGTCGCAGGAACTGGAAGATCACGGCAGCTTGACCCGCCGGAGCGGAGCTCGCATCGCCTGGGGCGGACGCCCCACCACTTGGGAGATTCACCGGTGGAACCGGAGGTGGTCCAGCTACCGCGTACTCCGACCCAGCCCCCGCGGGGTTATCCAAATCCACGTAAGGCGTGGCTGGCGTCCCCGCGTTCTAGGGACCTTCCGCTTCGGATCCCTCGACCTCCGCCTCGGCGTACGCTTCCCCGTCGTCGGGTTCGTTGTCCACCATTGGATCGTCGCCGTCGTAGATGTGGTAGTATTCATTTGCGTCCACGAAACCGATCGGATGCCCCTCTGGGATATGGCGTGGTGCAAACCGGAGTTCGTTCGCTTCCTCCGCGGAGATTTCGTGCCCTTTCCAAGGGTCAAAGTATACGAAATCACCTCCCAAGGGAGTACGCCTTCCTGGTGACAGGTCCTGACCCCGGCTACCCACGGTGCGCCCGCTTTATTCAATCGGAACGGTGGTCCAGTCCAACTGGTCGATGTAATCGAGAAGACCCGCCACTTCTTCGGCGTTGGTTACTCCACCAAGTGGGATGCTCAGGTCCAGGCTGCGAATCGCGGACCTCAACCGGAACGGGAGGAACCACAGTCTGTACTGGTCATACACCTCCCAGAGGATGAACACCGCCGCGCGGACTGCCCATTCGGTAATCCCCACGGACCACAGTCCGGACTCGGGATCCTCGATGAGGTACGTCAGTGTTCTCGGAATGCTAGTTCAGTGGTCAAAAAAGGACGAATTGAAATGACCGAAAAACCCGTGAATTTATCCAAATTTGGAGGTGTTAATTTCCGAAAATATTTTCATTCGTTCATTAGTGCTAGTTTGTATGGGAAGGAAAACTAGCACATATCTGCAGTTTTTCTAGTTTTGATGGAGGTAAAACTAGCCTGAATCTTTCTGTCGCCGCAGTTTAAAGGTAAAAGTAGAGAAGTGGTGCAGGAGCAGATTCAATCTTTGTGCGCTCTAGATTGACAGATTAGTACAAACAACCGGTCCCAAAATGGACCTCAAAATAGAAATTGAACATTTAGTACCATCCATATTAATCGCAATAGAATCGCAGCCCGACCTGGCAGACCTCACGTGCCTTGCATTCTATATTATTCTCCACCGCCCTCCCCTGTCACGTGCCTTTTGTGCGCCATACTATCTCTCCGTCTACGCCCCCTACCAACTTCTTTCCCACCACCTCTCCTCCACCCACCATGCCTTCCTGCTGCTTCAACGGTTGCTCCTTCTTCGCCCGAGAAATCCCCGCCCTCCAGCGGCACCAGAGAAGGTGCCCTCATCGCCTCTCCGCCAACAAGCGCTTCCTCTCCCCTGGCGGAAATGAACCCAACTTCCCCCCCCCGCACAAAACGCCACAAGTCCACCTCACAACTCCCCCCTCATCCTCCTCCCTCACATCGCCCTTCCGACAACGTCCCTCTCGCACACCATGACTCCTACCTCCAAGACCAGCTCTCTCTCTCCCTCCACACCCAGGACGCCATCCACGTCGCCACTGCCCCTCTCGGTTCCCCCTCCTCTCTCGCTCTCTCCCCCCTCCCTCCTTCCACCCCCCCCCTCGACAACCCCCACCTGGAGAAAATGGTCGTCTACATCTCCTCCACGAGAGTGTTTCCAAACCCGCCAGGCGGTCGACGTAACCAATCTCACCTTGAGTGCGGTAAAGCCGAATGTCGGTGCCGAGACCATCGGGGATGGGATATTCGAAAGGAGCCCGGCGAAGCCGTTGATGGCCAACAAGGACGAAGGCCGCATGAGCGGAAGCCGAGGTTTCACTACCCCGGCGCGCCACAGCGTGGACCGGAACCGCTACGCGGCGTCGCCAATCCAACGAAGTTGTCGCCACGGCCGGAATATCGCCCGCCAGCATCCCGTTTCCATCGGTGTACATCGCTATGAGCGCTTCGGTTAACACCGCAATCGGGTGGAACCACGGCGCAAGCCGGAGAATGGACGCATGATGCCCAGGATGGCGCCCGACAAGCATGTCGTATGGCGGCCACCCTCTCGGGGGGGACATTCCGTACGGAGCAGCAGCCGCGTTCGCGAGAGGAATTTGCGGCGCAGCCGATGACGCGCTTTGCGGAAGCGGACTGGACCGGAAGCCGGAGAAGTACCGCGCAGGGAGACGGTTGGGTTGATTGTTTTGGTTGCTCATCGGTGAGCGAAGAGGCCGGATGACCGGAAGAGGAGACCGGCGAAGCGAAAGACGATGCCGAGAAATCGGAGGACTGGCACGCAAGGATGCGGATTCGGTTGAGATGGAACGTTGAGAACGGTTGTTGCCAGGAGACTGGAGTTTTGCCGCACTGCGTTTGTTGGCATCGGATGAAGTGGATCCCAGCGAGCTGGTTGCACTCTAATGCATTCGTCTCGGCGCGTCGCCCACTATCGCGGATGTCGTACTCGCGCCTCAGGAGGGGGATATGAAGTGCCACCCTCGTGAGTGCCGTTTGCCAGGACTTGGTTGATTTTCCGCCTCGGGCGATACTTGTGAGATCTATGAGTAATACCGCTTCTAGCGGGCTGGCGTAGCCAGGTGTATACGCGTTGTACGCGAAGTGCACCGGCGGCCGTGCGCCGTGGCCCCGATTCGGGTGTGACTTACCCACGTGTACCACGGGTGGCCCAGGACAGGTTGGCACAGCATAGCTGGATATTTCTCTATTTATTTAGCTTTATTACACTAGGTTAGGGGGCTCTTTACAGTATTCTACACTATATAGTGCCAGGGCGATCTCGCCCTGACACTCAGTAAACCTCCCCAACCAGGGTTCTTGGCTCTAAGTCTTTCTCCGCTTTCGCGAGTCTTCCACACTCTACGGAGCTGAAGCCGCGTTACTAACGGTAGAGTTATCCACCCTGCGTCAACAGGAGACTCACCGCTGTTAGCGTGTATATCTTTCATACCCCTGCCGTGTTCTCGCCCCAGTATTGGGTTTGCTACATATTTCTTTTGGCTCTCGTGGCCCATGCCCCCGATCGCCCCCACTGGGTGGTCCCCCCTTTATCACTTGCCCACTCCCGTGGAGTACAGCTCATACCTGGTCTGCTCCCTTCTAGCATCCCGCACTCTCCCCGCTTGGTGTGCCGGTGAACGTCGGCCTTACACCCCGACTTAGTCGTGTTCACTCCGGAGAGGCTCCGTCGCCGTGCTACCCTCCTTGGAGGAAAACTCGGACATCTTCGTGTGTTTCCGCCGCCCTTGGCGTTGAACTAGAATCAAAGGGGGAGGATTTTCTTGTTGACATCAGACAGGCGATGGAAGGGATTGTCGTCGATTCTGGCAATGAATCTGGCTTGGAGTCCGACGATGGAGATGAGTTAATTTCGAGCCTTGCGAAGAAGGCTTTGAATTCGAATCGACAGAAGGCGAAAAAGAAGTTCTGGGTTTCTTTCGCTAGCAAACCGTTTGCTGAACAATACATTTCGGTTGAAAGTCTTGAAGGGGAAGATATGCTCTGCAAAGACCTGACGAATTATCCGACGGTATCTGCGTGAATTGAAGCTCGTCATTTGACGGGCATTTGGAACCGCAGGGAACCTGCAACACTAGCTCGGGTTATTGACTGCCTCATGATCTCGTTGGGCGTTATGCGCGCTAAAAATGAGTTGGAAGTGGAGTTGGCAATTCGTAGGTTGGCGGCAGTGAAAATGGTTGATAAGACTGGCAGCTGGGAAGCGGCCAGAGAACTCGAAGAGGAGCACAACGATTTGATAAGCGAGTCAATGAAGCGAAAGCTTCACAAGTCGGCGAAACTTCGTAAGGAGTTTAAGAAGGATAATTCTGCCTTGCACACACACAACGACAACAACAACGACAATTTTTAATTTGATGGACATGCGGGACGTTCTTCCTATGTCAGGGGCGTCTGATACACAGGACGGGGACACAAAGAAAGCAAGAGCACGACAACTAAAAAAGTTGAGACGAAAAAAGAAAATTCAAAGAATACTTGAGGGACTTCGAAGTGGGCTTTATTGATTGTATGCCGGGCATGTCTACCCCTTTCTACCGGTAAAAGAGAGAAACGCTGTCCAAAGCCTGGGTAGAAATATCTTGCAAGGCATCGGGGAGTACTCATTTCGCCAAAATTATTTCGTTGCGGAGGAGTCCGTAGGAGATTTTGATTCTTCGTTCGAATACAGTGACCGAAATCAATGGGTATGTTTCAATCCGGACCCATTATCATTGCCAGGAAATGGTCTGGCAGCCTCGGCTGATAATATCTCATTGCTACCAGGGGGATATACAGCTACTATATATGACTAGAAAAACTGTTCGAGAAGATGAAGAGGTGAAGGGAGCTAAGAAGCCGTTTTGTGGAGTGAAGGCGAAAGACTACAGTGCACTGATTAGGAAACTGGTGGAATGCGGGTTAGTAGATCTGAGGGAATGAAAACCGAAAGTTGTGAATGGTGTTTTTGCGGTCCCTATAAAACAAAGAAAACAAAGGCTCATAATCGACGCCCGGAACGCTAATCTTCAGTTTATTGACCCACCAAAAATTGAGCTTCCAAACCCAGGACATCTGGCGAGATTACACATCCCGGCAGGACGAACGCTTTGTGTTGGAAAGACAGACATGGACAACCAATATCATCGAATGAGATTACCGGTATGGATGAACACGTATTTTGGTTTGCCACCAATCGAAGTCGAAGGGAAAAAATTATTCCCCGTCATGCTTTCAATGCCCATGGGGTAGTCACACTCTGTCTTTGTGGCTCAGAAAATCCATTTATAAATCTTAGCTCGTGCTAAGCTTTCCATGGACGACTGGGTAGCGGATTCAATTTCCGTTGGCGAATATAGAATTGGAGCTTATGTGAACGATTATTTTTCGTTTGGAACAAGCAAAAAGATTTCGGAAAGAAATCTGCGGGCCGTGATAAAGGAGTCTGAGCGTAGCTTTTTGCCTTCACAGTCGACAAAAGTATCAAGGCCTGCGGAAGAAGGAAGTACAGAAGTGTTGGGAATTGAAGTCTGAAAAGATGGCATATTGATGCCGAAGCGGGAAAAAATGAGAACGCTGATAACAATTACTGACAACATGATGAAAAAGAAGATGTGAGAGGTGCAAGAAGTACAAAGCATAATTGGAATATGGGCGTGTTTTATGCTCTTAAGGAGGCCGCTCTTTTCGGTCTTTGAAAGAATATATTCCATTACGTCCTCGACCAAAGATTATGTTCGCCGCAACGTGGTTAGCTGGAAGGAGCTGGAATTAATTTTAAAACTAACAATGTTGATCCGGATTAATATTTCTACGCCGTTCAACAAAACAATCATTTGTACAGACGCAATCTTAATTGGCGGAGGAGTAGTTTATACCGAGTGCTGAGATCCCTTGAAAATTTGCGAGGGATCAGATCGGATTGAACGGATTGAAAAACAGGAGTGGAAAATTGCGATACGAAATCGTTGGAAGAAAAATCACCCGATACACATTCTAGAGGACGAGGCAGTCATTCTTGGTCTTCGTTGGCTTCTTCGAAATCGGAATAATTATCAAACACGGATATTTATGTTTATTGATAACCAGTCGCTTGTGGGAGCTTTGCTGAAGGGACGTAGCAGTAAGCGAAGTTTTAACCGGATCTGCAGACGCGTTGCAGCGTTGGTACTCGTTGGTGACTTGACAATGGATTTTTTTATGTCCCTAGCGGGAAAATTCCAGCCGATGAACCGTCACGGGCTTTTTGATCTAGCTAACCGACTGGTAAAAGCGGCAACACTGCAGGGATACCGTAAGAACCTCGGTTACTTCGTGGAGTGGCTGGCGCAACAACCAGTAGCTTGCCATCAATGTAGGAACGCAGGAGAGGTCGATAAATTGTTCACGAGGTATTTCACTGATCTTGTTCTAGTAATCAGCAATTGGAGGCAGGAGGTGTAGCTCGGGCAAAATCAGCGTTGGAGTTTTTTCTCCCCGAACTCAGCGGGAAATTGGTACTGGCAAATCAAAATATACAGGGCTGGACAGCATCGCGCCCTAACCTTCATTATGGCGTATGTTGAAGGAAAATCTTCATGGGGGGTTTCTTCGCAGGACTTAGAAGTTTCGCTCGCTTGAGGAATAGCTTGGGCTATGACAAGCTATACCGCTATTGCGTGCTGACGGCCGGTTAGGACCGGAAGTGCATACGGGTGGAACACGTGGATTGCACGGATGCCAACGCTCGAGTACGAGGCGTGCCACACGTGGCCCGGATTCTACCTAATGGTTAGTATTATTTAGTAATTTTTAGTATATATTTGGATGCGCTATCGCTATTTAGTGTCTTTTTTTCGGGCGCACGCCCACTTTCAGGGGCCGCGCGCCACACTACTTAGAAGGCTGAGCACTGCTCCCCAGTAAACACCCTCTTGGGAGATCCAAGGAGGGAGTCTCGGCTCTGAACTTTTCGCCTTCGGCGCGTCTTCACCGCATATTGCGTGAGCGCCCGTGGTACGTTAGTTCATCCACCCCTCTGTCGACCAGAGTGCTACCACCACCGTGGGTTCATATTTAATCGCCGACACTTGTCGTAGTCTCGCCTCTGTATAGGTTTTCGCCCCCGTTTCCTCTTGTTCTCCTTTTTGGCTCTCGTGAGTGGCCGCACCACTCACCTCGCTCGTCCACCTCATACCAGTGTTTCCTCGCTCCTTTTCCGACAATCGCCGTGGTATCGCTCCGCATAGGATTGGTCACACCCCGGACTGTGCCGTGCTCACCTAAACAATCTAGGTATATCCCGCCGGATTGGCCTCGGTCTTACACCCGACTCCGTCGTGCCTTTCCAGAGTGGCTCTGTTTCTGTGCTCCGCTGGGACGCGTCTCCTCCGCCTGAGGTGTGTCTCTCAAGAGAGGAAGATCCCGAACATCTTCGTGGTGTCTCTGCTCCAAGCGTTGTCCTACATATGTCCGGAAATAGTTGTATACGGATTGGAATTAGATCTTTTTGAACACGGAGATCCGGATCTGGGGGTAGGATTGTTGCTGCTTTTTGATGGGTATCTCAGGCTAGGTGATTTATTGCAGCTAAAAGTATTGGATTTCGCCATGTTGCCGCTAACCGAAAAGCGGCGGCATTATGGGGTGCTCAATATTGCGATAGAAATACGAGGCCGTAACGAATCCCTCACGGTAAGGCAGTATTTTTTGGCGGTTTTGTTGAACAAGTTGGTTAGAAGAAGGAAGTTGGCAGAATCAGAGGTTCTTTTCCCGTATCAACCTGCCCGGTTTAGGGCCGCTCTCCCGAGAGCCTTCGAATGTCTAGGGATTCCGTTCGCAATTACTCCATACATGCTTAGGTACGGCGGGGCGACCACCGATAAGCTTTATGCTCGCCTCGCCAACCAGGATATTTAATGCCGAGGACGTTGGCAAAGCGATAAGAATTTTAAGGGATATATTCAACCACAGAAACGATACCAAGCGCTCAACGAATTATCCCCGGCCCAACGTCAGTCATTTGAGGCGGTTTACACCAGGTCATATACATCTGTCAACGTGCCGCCGCCAGATTGGGCTGAGGGTTTGGATTATCATGTGGAAACTTAAGCCGAAAATCGTTTTCGTTTTAGTCAGTTCGTCAGAATTATGCCCCCGACTCGCAGAATTCTGACACTCGGAATCAGTTTTCCGAAAAAATCGTTATAACAGAAAACTGTCTCCTGGAATATCAACTTAAAGCTTGGAAACTATCTCAGAAGGAGTTTTAGTTTGGATAGTAGTAGTGGACCTGGTTGTGGGAATTTAATGGGTTTTGGTCTAGGGTTGGTTTTTGGGGAGTGGGGATGAGCTGGCTAGGACTTAATTATTTTTTGGTTAAGTCGCTCGGATGCCATTGCGTGGTAGTTTAAAACACTATAGCTTTGTATTAAAAATTGAAATGTTGTTGTCAAATTTTTTTTCTTACGTTGTCAATATTGCTTAGTTAAAAATGCAAAGCGTAATAGTACGAGCGTAGCGAGCTGCCATGTAGTCAATTAGATGAAATGCACGTTATGGCAATTAAGGAGAGCGTTTGGGTAAACCACTTCTGTTCAAAATATGATATTTATTCCTTGGTGAGACGTCCCTTTCGACGAGCCTTATTGAGGTTCATGCGATTGAGCACTCACCCAAGTCATGGAATGTCCACTGAAAACAATTCACTGAAAAAAGATTACCTTCACGCAAATTCTTCAACGAATTTACACTTGCAGTTTGTGCGCCTCGAGGCCGAGATAAAGCGGACGATTTGCGTCCGCAATCCTAGCAAGCTTCTCCGTCAACGGCGGATATTCTTTCTTTGGTGCTGTTATGAACCCTGTCGACTCGGAAGTGGAAGTGAACCATTGCGCCCAGGGCTTCCAGTCTTCCGGCATCCCTTTTTCCCATTTTATCGCCTTTGAAATAAAAGGGATTCCCATTTGTTCACACCATGCCATGACAACTTTCTCAGGATGATTCCGAAGATCATGAGCTTCGATTACCACCGGATCCTCCCCAGCGTCCTTCATCATTGTAAAGATATCTGCCAAGGCTTGAAAGCTATCCATATCCTCTTTAAAGAACTCTGGCCATACTCGATGAAATGAAGGTACAACCCACGCAGGATGACCAATGAGCAATGAATATCGAAAGGAAAGAACCACCTTCTTGTCCTCAATGAGTGGACCGATGTGATTTGCAATCTCCTTGACAAAGACAGATTTTTTTTTATTTTCTTCCATAATGGTTTGGAGCGCAGCCGCAAAAGTTGAGTTCGGATGACGTTCTTCAAGATGATCATAAACACGCTCCGGTCCGTGGTAAAACGCATCTGGTAAGAGAAATCAGGCAATCAATAAGTTCGTCAGAGGTGATAAAAAAGTACCATGCAAACGGGGAATTACGCACAGCTGAAAGGTTCAGTCGTAACCATGTGGTCGCCTCTCTGGCGCATCATTCTGTCAAACGCAGTTGAAGAAGAACGAAGGCAGGACCAGAGGCACAGTGGACGCCTTTCTTGGGCGTTGTGCACAGCGGTTGTTCCGTCTACGTAGACTGATGAATATGGACGGAACTATCGCACAGTTGAATTCGGAATAGGTTCCGCATTCCACTGGGTAGGAAAACATTTTTCCGGACATAAATGTGGATGAAGTTAGAGAGAAGTGAAGTGAAGCTTGTACAGGCGGGCTTCGCACAATCTCCGCCAGCTGCTCCGAGAGCCTCGGGATGCATCAAATCTCAGCCAGGTGCGAGAGCGACAGAATGCCTCAAATCTCAGCCTCGATTTCTACAATAAGAGCATCTCCACCGGTGGGCATCAAAGAGGTAAATTTGTAGACAGCTGTGAGCATTTAGCCCTTTCACTCTAAAATCCATAATTCGTATATGTATACCCGCGAAACACGACTTCCAAAATTTTATTGCTTGCTCCCAATGTCACGGCAAGAAAAGACCAAAAAAACAAATGCGCCAACAGTTACAGTATTCTCGAAGAGTTTTTGAATCACAGTGAATACTACTACACGTGAACTCGATATCACTTTATGCGATTAGAGTAGACTATGCAAGATATGTATTTCAAGTCTGTATTTCCCACCACTAGAAACTTTCCAGTGGAAAGTTGTTAGAAAGTGAACTTCAGTACTCCATTGGAACCACTGACGTCCACTTTGTCACACGTATACACCGGTTGGACGTGTATGTCCCTTTTCTGGCAAAAATCCATTCTACTAAGAACTTGACTCTATTAGAATGGCGCCAAAATCTGGCGGCTAGATTTTGCACTGGAGTGAGCAGGCCATTCCACTGCCTCCCTAGTGCCGGCCACCCTTTCGCGACGCACTGCCTTTCATACCCTCAAACTGAAATGATCTCTGTTGTTAGCACGAAGTGAGAGGGACGTGGAATCCATAGAACAGGCCGAAGTGAGTGCATGCCTGAGGTAACTCGCAGACATTCAAAATATGGCGGTGGAGGTGGAATGATTCCACTCGAATCCATTTATGGCGCAAAATTGAGCATGAATTACAGTTTCATACACTTAAAGTTCGCTTTTCTGCAAAGGACATTTTAATCAGTGGCCGCAGAAAATAGAGCGGCTACATTCGTTTCCAGCTCTTCCCGGTGGCGCCAGAACAACTCTTTTCTGTAGCGCAAGAACAACTCTTCCCTGTGGCGCCAGAGCACCAAGTTAAAAACGCCTATCGTAGTAGTTTCATATTTCATGTTGCAGGTACAAAACTACAACGCAATCTTCGCTCCATTCCTCCCCTTCCGCTATCTGTAATCAATGCCTCCCCGACCCCCTCAGTTCTATAAAACGTCCGGTCAAGAGCTTTCCTGCAAACTGCATGTCGGAAATTTCTTCGAACGCACAAAAGTCGGAAGGCTCATTTCCCAATTCCGGCAAATAGGTAGAACGAAAGAAAAGCTGGTGGTCTGAGTAGTGCTTTAATGTTGAATCTTACACAGACAACTTAAACGCCGTTCGGAAACGCGCAATGTGCCGGTGCTGCTCCTTCGAATCTGATGCATTGAGAGTCAATGCAATCCAATTGGGTAGACATCGTCTGAAGTGCTATGCATCTAGTGGAAAAATGAAAAAAAGACTGGTACAGGATCCCGTTTGGGGAAGTTCCTATAAAAAAACTCAGAAGTCGTTCGATTTGCTCCGTTGTAACTACCACGCCATCGAAGAACCACGAACGTCTTAAGATGACCGGAAGCTCAAATCCAAATCTACACTCAGATGTTGAAGGGAAGAGGGAACCCCTGAAATCCAATAATTTGAGTGAGGAGAGTTTGGATTCCTTTCAGAAGCGTTCCAAGCTCAACGAGTTTTTCACCTCTTTGTCGTCAATCCCATGCTTCCCTTTTCTGTTGTAAAGAGAAGTGAGGGAGAAGATGAATTGTATCAAATAATAAGGCTCGCAAATCCTGCTTTAGCAGAACAGGTACGTACGGTCGCTGAGATGTCTGGAAAGGACCTTGACGCTTTCTACGAATCGGTGCGAGATCACGTGAAAGGTTCTATTTGTGGCGCACTATCGCGTGCTACGGCACGCTTATTTTCGACGGTTGACCTGATTTAAATTCCGAGAGCGTTGTAAACGTCTTGCTGTCATTCACCGGCGTGGAGAGATCTCGAAGCACGTTCTTTCTACGCTCTATATACACTTGGGCCCAATCCTGCAACGCCTCGTTCTATGCTGAAGTTGTGGAAAGTACTATGTTGAATAACGGTAATATGACGCGTATCTGCGCAATAACGAGCGCCAACACGAGCTGCTGTGTGAAAGCCAAAGAAAAAATGGCTGAGAAGTACAATTACCTGACTCCCTCTCAAGACCAAACGCACTTAGCGAATCTTCTGAAAGAACGGGAGCAGGCGTTCGTTGTTAGATTAATCCGTGAAGGATAATGCACTTCATGAGAAGTCTTGTGATGTGTTTTACATATTCTGGATGGTTTGCAGATACCTGCGCATATTTGACAACGAGAGTTCTCTACTTTCCGAGGTGCTTCCCGCCAACCGCCAGCTGGGAGAACAACTGAAGCCGCTTCCTTTCACGCCATTCTTCACTTCAGCGAGGAGTAATCAGGTCCAGGGGGTTTACAAATGCCGGCTGGAGGGAGTTGGGAGAAGGATTTCGCTCCTCAACTCTTTGCATTCTGTCGCATTCTGTCTAGACGTCCGTAGCGCCACTGAGGATGTTTCAGTGTTTAACTCTCACATACTGAAGCATATAGGCTCTTTTGTAATGTCGAGTGTTCTTCCACCCACTCAGAAATTTGAGAGTACTGGTACCGCTGATGGAGCAGTTCAACAACTTTTCGAAGATTTCAATTTCTTCAGGTGATCTGGGACTACTCAGCTCAGCGAAGTAAATAGAAGAGATGCACTTCTTGCTGACCGGAATATACCAACAGTTTACTGGATGCAAAACAAAGATAGGTCTTTGCTGCGTGCGTTTGAGGCGAAGACACTATCGATAAGTCCATCCTGTTCGAGCGTGGAGAGATGTTTCAGCATGCAAGGAAGAATCGGAACACCGATCGGCAATCGTATTCATCCAAAAAAAGTGAGTAAGATGATCTTCTTTGCTTTTCATAGCTGTATCTTAATATCAAAGAAAGCATCTGCCGAGAAACCTCAGCAAATGTACGCGAATGTGACTCCAACCACTGCAACCAACGCAAATATCACGAACACTGCAAATTTGTCGTACTTTGGTAGTGGGTAAGTTTCTGACGAAGAAGACATTGAAGGGGAGGACGGAATGGACTGGGAGAATGTGGGCGACGAAGATTTGCAACCACCTGGAGTTTCTGACATGATTTCTGTCTTGGATGGGTAGAGGTCAATACATTGTTTTATGAGAGCTTAAGCTTTTGGATAAATGCGTTAAGTAGAGAACTAATGGTGACTTCTTAGTTTTTCTTTGTTGGGCTTCTACACACATAGATTTTCACGCTCCTGTATTATGAAGGTAGATGAGTGTATGACTATAGTCTGTTTGCCCATTGAAATACTTGAAGTGTTAAGGTAGGTCCACTCATGTACCTTCCCTTAAAAGTAATTTGTCTCATGATCACGGGCACCACTGATACAGACTGCAAGGTGCTTCAAGGAATTCAATAGTGCCTAAAAGGGTTCCAACACATGATAACTACTCATGCACTTTTCAAGTATGCACTACCCCAATTTCCTTCCGTCCAGCCTCACCAATTCTCCCATAGATGAAGACCGCATATTGACACCCCCAGAAAGCCAGGCGTATATCCTCGAACTTTATTACCCGCGAGTCACAAACCCCAATTTTCATTTCAGAACAGGTGCATTCAACAGCCAACAATACTGATACACTTCACCCTCACCTGAAACGATATGGGTTCTTGACTCCGCCGATGGCGGGGGCGGATCTGCGCACGGCCTTGGTGGCAATCTGCTTACGCAAGCCCTTCCTCCTGTGGTCTTACGGGCGGTTTGCTTGGTACGACCCATTGCGATGTGTGGGCAGAAGGAGAGAAAGCTGAAAGAGTTTAGAAACTTGTGTAGATGAAGAGCAGTAAGAGGCTGTAGAGCTGAGTCCGTGAGGGAGGGGTAGACGGTTGACAGCGAAGTGGCGGCGCTTAAGTAGCATTCTGTGGTAGAGTTGAGCGTGTTCAAATTTTCCGAAGCGGTGCAAAACGTAGGACTCTTTATAGTTTACAGGGGCCTATGTTACTTTGATTTTCGAATGAGACGTGGTCTTTTCCTCGCCTACTCTGTGGCACATTCGTGCTTTACAAGACGACCACAACCATCACTAGAGAAACATGCGACCGAAGGAATGAAGTGAGGATCTGCATTGGTTCGTGCAGCTCTCTTGAGATCTTCCAGTTTCTGCGTTATATAGTCTTGCAAAGAGGCCGCACTATCAGAAGATGCAACAGACATTCGGGAAATGGAGTAATCGTAGCCATGACGATATCCAGGTACTCTGTGGAGTGAAATGTAATTATCAACGCTATAGAGTTTAGGTTAATGTCCATCTCCAGTGTAACTGCTCTCCATTTCTTGTCTATAAATCGTTTTGTTGCACTTGTAATAACACCATAGCCATACATGATAAGAATAATTTCCGCAAACTTCCTGTTCTTTATCTGCATCGATAACTTGACATATTCGAAACGGCATTCTGTACCGAGCTTATACTCGGGGGCTCCATCAAACTCTTCATCATCACTGTCATCATAATGATGATCATGGTGACTGGAACGGTCATCGTGTAGTTGCTCTGGTTGGTGACGATGGTCATTAGCTGATTAGGGCAAAGCTGTATATGGTTCGGGGACTTTTCGGTCAAGATTTCTGAGTCTGGCCTGAATCTGAGACTGCACGCTGATAGGATAAATCGAATGAATCTCCTTTGGAATCGCACCAGCAACCATTTCAATGGTGTCCTGTTTATCTGAGTAAGGAGCCTGTTTTAGTTGTTCGGAGGCCGGTTCCTCTTCCTGTCGGTGCACGTGCTGTACATCGCTGAGCAGATGCCAAGGTTGTCCCTGCGAAACGAGATCATCGCGACGCATGTGACCATGCTTATATTGAGCCTAAGAAACTTCTCGTTCACGCTCTAGTTCAGACGCAACTTCAGTGTCACTGTGCTCCACAACGACCTTTCCACCATGAAAGGCGGAAAGATCGACGGTATCAGCATACTGATGCAAAATGTCAGTATTTAACAGAGTCTGAAAATGACTGGGACGAATAGAAACTCTCTCGCAAAGGGTAAGATCGTTATGGTTCTCCAGCTTGACGGGTGAGTTAAAAATTCGAGGGTTGAGATGGAGAAACAAATCTCGCTCGATCTATCGATCAAGAACTCGAAACTTCCTTGAGTCCGGCCGCGTGTGAGATGGATGAACCGGCAGATTAAATCGCTTCACGTTGAGGCGCGGCGAATCTGGAGTCAAACCATTTTAGACGCACTGCTACTCAAGCAAAGAACGAACGTATCGAAACGTCGATCGCTTCTTATTGCAGCTGGCCCGGACGACAAGCGAGGATACGCGCAATATGGCGGAGGAGATGTGGTAGGCGTGATCGGTAAGGACTTCAACGTTGCCCGACGACCATGAGAACTCGAGGAAAGGATATGCAGCCGAAGCGACGGAGCACAAAGATAGTTGCGGCGGACAGCAACGTCGCAGGAAGGGAGTGGAAGGGGAGAGTAACGGCGCATAAAGAAAATTCCGGCAGAGAGCAGCGGCACAGCAAAAGGGGGGCGGCGGAGAGCAACGGTCCGAACGAAGAGGCGGGGTGGAGACCTCAGACAGACATGTGCGGCCCGGAGCAACAGTGTGAAATGGGAGGCGCAATGGAACGCATCGGCGTGGAGAAAATAGTCGTAGCGGTGAGCAACGGCACGGGCAAGGATGCGCGGCCGGGAGCAAAGGCACGAGCAAGGAGGCGTGGCGGAGAGCGATGAAGCAAACAAGGGGGCACTAGAAGAGAAGAGAAATGAGGCGAACCAGAGTGAACGGTAGAGAGCGACCTGTGGAGAAGAAGAAATGGTGGAGAGCGTGGACAGAGAGGCGCGGCAGACAGCGACTCCGCGGGCAGAGAAAGCCGATTGGGTTGTGGAACCTTTGCCCCGAGATTCGCTGTTACTTGGGAATCGAAATAGCTGGGCGCGCAAGGACAGAACAGATTCCACCTCGTCCAATTGTAGAATGAAAGCATCTTGTGATCGGTTAGATCACCTTACTAAGGTGCTTTCAATGAAAGAAAGTGTGGTCAATATACATGGGCTCAGTATCTGGAGCAGGAAACTCCAGTCAATTGTACTTCTGTACAGTGCTTTTGGGAAAAATGTCATGATTGTATTTTTATGGGGGTGATGTTCGTCAAGTTGGTGACGATATATTTATTGTACGGGCGAAAAATTTTTCGAAGTCGTGTTACAATGATATACACATGTTTGAAAACTGAAACCCGATAGGCTCTTACCAATTTTTTGAAGCATCTTGAGCAATTACAGTCACTTGTTGCGCCATTGTGGCAGAAGGTTTGACCTTTGAGGTTGTCGATATACTACACTGACCTTGTAGGTGATGGATGCGAGGGATCATCGGCCATGCAGCTACGGGCGAGCTACTATCTAGGTGTTGTCAGCCACATGTAGTGTTGATATGTACCTTCTGGTTGAGTAATTGTTAGTACTTGTAATTGTAATTATATTTATTTTAGTACAGTAGTGGAGTGGCCACCTGGCACTGTACCCAGTGCTGGCCAGGTCTCTGTCACTAGGTCAGAGACCGTGCCTTGCTGGCACCTCCCGGGTGATCTGGAGAGTGCAGACCACTGAATATAGGGAACTGCACCTCCCCCATCCTTTTCTGATAAAGACAGGCACCACTTGGGTCACGACTCTACCTTTTGGTTCATCTTTTCTCAACTACCACACAGGCTTTCCCGCGCGTCGACGGCTACCATCGTTCACCTACACGGTATAGGCTAGTTGCCCCGCCGTTTGCCCCTGCGGGTTTTCACGGTGCCCTGTTACCATCGAGGTTTACTACGTCTACCTTCAAAGATTGAGCGTCAGCACGCTCCCTACGGTTGAGCGTCACTACGCTCCCGAGACAAGACAGTAGCATACCCCAGAGGTGATTGTACGACACCGCTTTAGCGACCAGTCCTTGTGATGGTTTAGAAAGTTGCACACGAATACATCACCAGGCCGACCATTTTAGAATGAGATTTTCTGTCGGCAATACAGAGGAAGTGCTTTGACAAAGAACCAAAGAACTGCACTAGGTCTTCAAAGCATTGCCGGGAGATAGACTTGCTGTTGTTGGAAAAGTGAAGTATGTGTTGCATATAAATTTCTTTTCTGGTGGGGCTTGGAAAGTTCGGAACCTCTTCTTATTCTGCGGTCTCTGTGGAATTGAATGGCTCTTTGAACGGTAGACTTTGTGATACCGCTGAGCCTACCTGCCTCTCAAACGTAAAGTTTCTTGCGCTGCACCAGCCCAACGGCGTGCTCGAAATTTAGCGCCCGGGTCTGGTCAGAATCTGGGGCCGTTATTCTGCTCCTTTCCATGAGGTAGCCTCCGAACCTCGTGGCCTGAAACGGCCAGTTCAGAAGGGAGTCTCGAGGTGGGTGGGTAGTTTTGGCACGGATTTAAAATACAAGGATGTAATTTGAAAGGGTTTTACGCGCGCTTTCTGGCTGTTGTGGTTACAGATTATAAATATGAGCCGCTATTCTCCCAGGGTCTAAGCTATGCTATTTTGACTACTGCAAGACTGCAATGTGATGAAATATTAGTGAAATAGTGTCCCATTTGACATCACTGTCCCGATCTGACCACAGGCGATGATACTCGTTATTACACTTTAATAAGAGAAGTCATTTCTCTTGGCTGATGCCGTCTAAACCTTCCTTGTACGGATTACACTATGGCAGTGACTTCCGCGCATGGGATATCCGTACAGTAGTGGCTCGTGCCGAATTGACACGGCATCGCTGGAGTCAGACCCCTGGCCGATCAGAAGCAGAGGTTCAACATCCACTACCCTGCTAAAAGGCACTTTCGGGGTAGGTAGCTCCCTACTCCAATGACAGATTGGGGTTCAACATTGGCCCAATTGTCCGAAGCCAAGTCAACAGAGAAGAAAGATCGCGCTTTTCAAACGGAGAGAGGTAGAGTCATACCGATTCACAGCGTCAGCGCGACACTCTCGACATCACCGACGCCACCATCGACCGTGGTACCATATCCTACCTATCGCCGCGAGTTCGGAAACTCCCGAACGGATATCAAGCTCCACGTTTTTCAACAGTAATACATCTCGTCGTTCGTTGTCAACATTACCGCTCTAAACATCTACGGCTCTCCTGAACGTTCAATTCTCACCAACAAAGAATGAGCGCTCTTGGAGGCTCAATCAGCGTCATATTTCAGCTTTCCTCCCTTGAACCCGAGAACGATCGGGTGATCGGGCGGCACCCCGGTGAGAGTCCAGAGGTGGGATTTGAAGACCTGTGGAGGCTCGTTAGTGCCGGTCTGGACATCTGGGAAAGTCTTCTTTTTTCACTTGACGGAGACGGTAACAGGCGAAAAGGACATAGCGAGGACGCTTGCGGGAGCGTCGGGATGCTCGAGAACGTGAGAACCAAACTAAGATGGTGCATTGTGCAGACGAAGGAGGTGGACCAATTTCTCGTCCTACAATCTTGCCTAAAAAATATCCACTTCCTATCATTAATGTCTCGGAGTTCTGACACCCCATCTTGGAAAGGGGTTCAGAGTCATTTGTATCAATTGATGGGCAAATTGAGAACAGTTGATGGATCTTTAGATATTATGATCTTAACTGGTCCAAAGGTTGGAGGAAAGTCAACACTTGTTCGAAAAAACGCCATTGTCCTTGCTAGATCATGCAATTGGAGGTCGTTAGAGGATATCTATGGGCGGATGGGTGCAAGTGATGACGTCGCGCGTGGAAGGTTGACGTTCATGGTTGAAATGGAAGAAGTACTATTTTGAATAACGCCACGAGCCGCTGTCTAGTTATGGCAGACTAAGTTGGTCGTGGAACTTCAACGCATGATGGCTATGCCGATACATACGCTGTTTTGAACCATATTGTTAGAGTCAACAAATCATTGACAGTGTTCTCAACGAATTATTTCAAACTTGGGGACGACAATATTTGAATGGGAAATCGATAAGAGCGACTGACTGCCCAGATATTTGAAATGGCGGCTAAGGTTGACGAGAAGACAATGAGCATCACATTCTTGTACAAGCTGCAAGCCGGTAGTAGCGGGAAATCTCGAGGTGTTCACTGTGCAAGAGTGGCTGGAATATCTGCAACAATTGCAAATGGGGCTGAAGAAGCTTTTAAAAAATTCAAAAAGTCATTGACCCAAAGATTGGTAGCGGCGAAGAAGTTGAGGATTCTTAACAGCACTTTGAATCGATATCAATCGTATGCAATGAAAGCTCTAGAAAAGCTAAAAGCAAAACTTTGCAACGCGTGCAGTCTGGATAACATAAGCCAAAGCCAATTATTCGCCTTCGTAGTACGAAAGTACGAAAGCTACAAGGTAGATGGAACTGAATGAAATTCGTGAAAAGATAACGCCCTATAGCTAGGCCGCTAACGAGCTAGGAGTGAATAAAACTGAGGGGCACTTGATTGTCACACTCGTCTGGTAAACTACATATACTATTTGATCCCACGTTTAACCATCTCTTTTTTCTACAATACCGATTGCAAAGTTAATAGCAGCATTGACAGCAGCTCAGGTTGTCTCGTTTAGAGCATTTTGTGTTGAGTTCGGCAATAACTGCTGCTGTATATACGACGAATTTTTTGCTGACCATGAGATCCCTGCTGTCTTTGACACTGCTTTTCTTGTGAGCATTCAAACTTTTCATCGCCAAAACCTTTCACCTTTGCTTTCTTCGCCTTGAAACGTTCCGTGTAACTCTTCTTTCTCTTGACAATCTTCACATTGGCCTTGTTTGGCGGCTTAATAAATGAAACTGAACTATTCTCCCATCTAATGAATTCCTTCTGTGAATGAGGATTCTCTCCCACTTTGAATGTGTTGAAGACGGAAAGTGAAGGAAGTCGCCCCTCGGTTATAGCTCTCCATAGCTATTTTCAACACATCCTGAAAGTGATCCACGGCGTAAGGGCCCATGCCCGAAGTCACTCGTTTGATTTGATCAAAGAGAGCTTGAGAATCTGACCATTTGCTGCTGGTTCCAACCTCGATCTCAGAACAAGTCTTCAGGAATGGGTCGATTTGTTGAAGTGTAAATTGGGAATCTTCACTCACTTCCGACTGTAACTGACGTTTTAAACTGACCATGTCAAGAACACGAGCTTGCTTTCGGAGATTGCAGACGCGGAGATAGTCAAATTCCTGTGAATCGGCCTTCCAATAGGGGTCGAAGAGTCCTTTGAGTTCAATGTAATCGTCAAGAACCTCCCTGAGGAAGGGGTTCAGTTCAGCCATGTCCCCATACGCCATTGCACATTTCATGATGTGACGACAGGGAAATCCCATTGACTGGGTTTTCTGGCAGGCACACCTCGCTAATAATTCGATGTCTCCACCTTCCTTGCTCTTGAATTTCATTCGAGCGAAAAGAACTTTCAAATTCTTTGTTCTCGTGGGGGAGGGGACTCGACCTTATGGAGCATATAAACGCTCCATGTGAGGTCAAACACGGCAACCATATCGATTTTGTTGCGATCCTGGTCGGTGAGCTCTGGCCAATCTGCATCGGCCGGAGATAGAAAGGATGCGATTGTGACCATGTAATTCTTCGAGGAAACCACGCTAATCTCCTTAAACTTCGTGAGGCAGTAGCTAGTGTAGTCTGCAACCAGACCGTCAACAATTGGGATGGGGAATGGCAACTGGCAGTCTCGGATGGATCTAAAGCGAGAGCTCGACGGGGTCATGGAGCGTAGACGAGACTCATTTCGCTCCGCGGCCCTTTTCGATGTCAGCCATTTTAGTTGCCTCGGAATAGCACTAAAGGGTACTTTTTTTGCCAATATGTAGGCTTTGTATCCAGCATTAGATGATTCATTGTATCATGTTACTTGTAAAAGGTACAGGCGTGGTACAGCAGCGTTTCTAAAACACGCAACAAGCAGCTGTGGTCTATGAACGTACAGATATGCGTACCAATTTGGAAGCTTTTCCGTAAAGCCCTGGAATTACTTGCTTCGAAATTTTGAGCGGCGTTTTGTGAAAGAAGGAAGGGACAGAGATCTTCTAATATTGAATAGGTCCCTACTCATTTCATGGCACCATTGCGGACGCCCAATCGTTGCACACCACGATGTAGCATTCTTCATTTGGTTTTGGTTAAGATGCCATTCATCTAACAATATGAATGAGTTCTCGAACACCTTTTCAGTGGCTGCGATGCAGGCAGCGCATTGGTCCATTGTTATCAGAAATGGTGAGATGGGAATCATCGACTTGAACCGCGAAAGAGTGCCAACGAAGTCTGCCTCAGTTTCTCCACTCATAAAAGCCATAAAGAATGTGAGAGTGACCCGTCGTTTGCTCTTCCATTAATTGTGAGAACTGGAAAGCCATAAAGATTGGCAATTGCGTTACAATCAATAGATACTCCAGGCACCACCCCGCATCATCTGTAATCCTCTATCCACTCTTTAAAAGCCCAACAGGCGGAGGTCATTCGACCGTGTGCATCCCAAGTAAACGCAAATTTGTTCTGCACTTCTTCATCATGCAGTGAAACCAATGTCTATAGCAGCCTCGTGCATTCAAGATCCTTCGGTTTGCTGATCGAGCGATTATACCCAACCATATTTCTCACAGACTGCACATTTATGGGAACACCATATTTGTCCGACAGAAACCTGACAATGTCTCCTAGGCTCATGTGAAGAGTGCTGGTCATGTGCAAGGCTTCGGAGCGCATTTTTGGCGATAGGTATCTCATCCTGCCATTCTCTTTTAAAGGGATATGATTGTGCTTTGCTTCTCGAAAGTCCCCAACATAGCATCCACCATCCTCTTCGTTTTCTGGAACCAAAGTTTTCACCGTCAATGAAAAGTTGCAGAGGTGCTTTCCGTGGCTTTTCCGGCATTTCAAGATACATTTCCTCAGCACACGGGTATCTTTACCACTTTCACTTTTAGCATCCACCTGTACGGACTTCTCTCCTACAAACATAGAATTCCCACAATTCAGTCTATAGCCCAGACACTCAGAAATGTACCGCACCTCTTTAACGACATCCTGACCAGGAGCGTTGACTTCCAAGCTTCTAAAAAACGAGATAACAGCCGCCTTAAAAACTTCATGGACATCCAACTTCTCTTCCTCACAGTACTTCACCGCACTATCCTGCACTGCTTCGGAGCAGTCGCTGAAGTTACCCTCTGGGTTTAATTTCTATTTTGAAGAAGTCACGAGCTCATCTGGCAACTCTTCGTTTTCATCTAGGAACCAAAACCGTTCAATGAGTTCTGAAGCGTTTTCATTACCTTCCACTTCCGTGTGCTCATTCATCACTAAGTCGTCGATCTCTTTGCCACCAGAAACCGCAGAAAACAGATTATGGCGTTCCTGAGAGTTGAACGCCAGGACGGAATTTGGTTCAAAATCGGACTTCCTTTCATCTAAATTCGCTATTTTCGAGATGTCTTCCTGGCTAAAGCCCGTTCCACTTTCGGCAGAGACGTCGATTTGCTCCCTGACGTCAATTATTTTCCGACCGACTCCACCGACGTCAGTTTGTAATTGCTCTGAATCCCCGTTTCTTTCATCGTTCAGAGCCTTACTGCCCCTACTCCCCTCATGTCCATTTATTGGAAATGGTGGTACCGCAGAAGCAGGACGCAATATTGGTTTGTGTTCAACTGGTCTCGGTTGAATTGAGCGCGCCTCTGTAATCCTAAATGTTTGGGTCTCGATAGCATGAGGATGTCCGCAGACGATTTTTCCGTCTACACCAAGGGCCATTGGTAGCCGAAGGAAGGACTTTTCTTGTAATATATCCAAATACTCCTGCATCTTTCCAACGATCTTCCCGCGAAAGGAATGAAAGTGCTTGAGCATTTTCTCCTCCATAGCAAGACGCCGCCCTTAAACTATAGTTTCAGAAACCCCATTTCAATTCGCTTTGTGCGAATGATTAAATTTGACCACCACTGACCAACGCTGAGAATTGATACTAGGTAATTCCACCATGATACTTGCCAGACACTTTTGTTGTGCTGCGGACAACGAAAGCGCGCTGTAAGAAGACGAATATCGCGCTTTGATTACTTTTGAACATATCTAAGGTAGTGAAATGAGTACAGAAATCCTGTCTCGTGGCTTATAAAAGCAAAAAACGCAGAACATCCTTAGTTTTCCCTGAATAATGACCAAGTCAAAGGGTTGCGTCGGAAGATAGAATGCCGGCCAGAGAGCATGAGAACACATCATGCAGTACTTTTTACAAGACGGGCTCCACCACCAGTTGCCATTATTTGGGCCCTATAGAATCTCGGAACCTTATCCGTTTTTCCGAGATTCTGGCAGGCATTGGAGGCATATTAGCATTTTCATGCTGAACTCTCATGCGCACTGGAATCGGGAATCGCTTCTGATGTTTCTCCAGCTCTTCCAATGGGATGGATTGTTTGTGAGAATTGTGACCGACATCATCTCCGTCCGAACCAAGCGTATTATTACTCCCAGAATAGCCGTCGTTGCCCTCCCTTTGATTTTCGCTTACTTTGTGGAAAACATTACCGTAAAGTTTCTCATATTGCACACTTCTCTCAACACATGCGTTATTCCGATCTGCCACAATGCTTTGATCCATTTTGTTTGCTCTGCGTTTCGTTTCACGTGACCATCCTTCTTCATCCGAACCCAATTTCTTCACACGTTCTAATACCATAAGCCTGATGGGTTTAGAAAAATCGGAACGTTGCAGAAGCGGATTCCGCAACCTCTTCAATCGCGTCCCGCCCTCCTCTCGACACTGAAAAAAATTATCACGATGATGAATACGATACGAAGCAACCATCATTTCTGTGACTCTGTTAGTCTTAAAGAATGAAGAAGCCAGGAACACCTGTAGTATGCGGCCCTTTAAAGCGAACCATCTCTGACGCTCGGAAAGAGAACGGTTACAATCAGACTTGTAAGTTGTTGTTGGTGATTAGCCTCTATCAGAAGCAAACTCAGTAGCCAGTGCCAACAAATAGAAACCGCAACTAAACCCGTCGAACTGTCGTTTGTAACCCAGTGTGTCAAGCATGTAGTTCTTGGTTGACACTACACCGCAGACCTTACTCTCCAAGATTGCATATTCAAACGACTCCCTAAATAATTCCATTAGATCCTTGGTGTACGAACTCCGTAAACTGTCTCCAAAATAGACCGTCGGATTTAGTCGACGAGCGCGAGAAGATCCATTATAACGCATACCTAAAAAAACTCCCCAGTGGTTTCCATTGATATTAAAGGGCACGAAAACGGTATTAATATGACTAACATCTCCAGTTACGTTGAAAGTAAAGCACTTCTTTAAACTTTCAAGAAATGTTTTGCGCAGAAGAGGAGACCGTTTCAATCGTCTTGTATATCCGTAAAGAGCCATCCCTGTCTTGCACGGGCAGAAACAGACCCCTAGTATCGGCTTCATATCCATTAACGCTGAAGTTATTAAATCGGAACAAATCATAGATCCTGATAGGGAGCTGTGGACAGAAGAAATAGGTTGGTGTTGTTGATTTTCCGCTCGAACAATATTGTAAAAATGATTGTGTATTAGTAAACATCTTCCTTCTGTTTTTGTGATGCTCGTTCCAGAACAAATTGAAAGGTCATTGTAAAACGTTCTACACATTATTGACGATTTGGCATCATTATCGCAACAAAGGATGGAATCAAGAAATACGTCATCGAACGCGTTTAGAGTTGGGGAATCATTTTCATAACGTTTTTGTCAGTTAAAGTCCATTAGAAAGCGCTTATAGGAAAACAATTCTTACTTTGACTCGAAAACATCACTAAAAGGGATGGAAAAGAAACGATTGGAGACCGAAAGCGATCTTCCCAATTGACGTCGTCGATGATGTCGAGAGTGTCGCGCTGACGCTGTGAATCGGTATGACTCTCCCTCTCTCGGTTTGAAAAGCGCGCTCTTTCTTCTCTGTTGACTTGGCTTCCGACAATTGGGCCGATGTTGAACCCCATTCTGTCATTGGAGTAGAGAGCTACCTACCCTTACGGTGCCGTTTAGCAGGGTACTGGATGTTGAACATCTGCTTCTGATTGGCCAGGGGTCTGACTCCAACGACGCCGTGTCAATTCGGCACGAGCCTACAGTAGTAGTAATTAGATCTTAACTTTTAACTTCTGATTGGCTTTTGAATAACGCCGGCTACGTCGTGTCGAATCGGCAATTGCCGTCACCAGGGCCTCGTGTCTGCCCATATTTTCAATGGATCACTGAAGGCATATGTTGATCCGTTCTCCGTAACAGGACACCAAAGACACATGTTTCTCTATTTTCTGTGAAGCGTACTAAGTCAAAACACGCCCATGGGCAAACCTGCTCCACGTCAAGAAGGCAACAATCCGTCTAGTCGTCCAGCACACCCATTTGATCTCCGTGTTTCAGGACAGATATCACTTGACATCCCTCTCCAAGCATGCCGGCAACGGAATTCGATGCGAACCCCCAATCGAACCCAGCGCCGAGAGAACTTACGGGCGAAGAAGCGGCTTTGTATGACCGTCAGATTCGCCTATGGGGCTTGGAGGCGCAACGAAAGCTTGCCTCCTCCTCCGTGCTTTTAGTAGGTGCTGTATGCAGTTTAGAAGCACAAGAAGTCGCCAAGAATGTTGTCCTTGCGGGAGTTGCTCATCTGGGGCTTGTTGAACTTGAGCACAAAGCGCCCAAAACGAAACAGACCTTTCTGGGGGCTAACGTCGAGCGAATTATTCACAGCCTGACCGAGATGAATCCTCATGTTAGCGTGCAGGTTGTAGACAAGCCCTGCTTTGAGGCGGTGAAGCAGTTTTCGGTGGTGTGTGTTTTTGGACTGGGAAAAGAGCAAGAGCTCGCTTTAGCTGCAGCATGCCGCGCGGCCAACGTGCCGTTTATGGCTGGACGGGTTCTCGGAGTTGTGGGATGGGTATTCTTCGACCTGGGAGCCCAGTACATTTATCAAAAGTCCAATTCTTCAAATACTGAAGACGTTGAAAACTTGTCTTCTGTTTTGTCGAAAAATGATTCGTTTTGTACGTACCAGGAAGCCTTGGAGCACCCGTGGGGCGGAGAGACAAAGCGGGGTGCTTTTGGATGGCATGCAGCCTATACTATACAGGAGTTTGAGGCTCGTTATAATCGGTTGCTTTTAGGAACCGATGACGATGTAAACTTGGTGACGGATTTATACTCAGAATTGTGTGCCAGTAAGAAAAGCAAGTTGTCAGATGCCCAGCTCATTGAGCGTGTAACCAGAACGGTTGCCTGCGTGCTCGGTCCGGTGACTGCGATTGTTGGAGGCATGTGGGGAAGAGAAGTCGTCAAAGTGGTTTCTGGAAAAGGGGAACCTCTGAAAAATTTCTTCTTCTTTAACGCCGACAACAATGTGGGGTCTGTCGAACATGTTGGACCCCTTGTAAAAACGGTGGTAAAATGACTTTTGGACTCAGAGGCTCGCATACTGATGATAATGAACACTGTATCATAAAGGCTCAGGCTTGTTTTACTTTTCTTTGTACGGGTTTTCTCCAGCTTCTGTTCTTTCTTGCACCCCAACGCTGACTGCAGACGCCCTCAATCGTTCGAGCTGTGCTTTTTGATCGTCATTCAAGGCTTCAACTTCTTTTTCTGCTAAATCGCGTCCCAGTCCAAAGAAATCCTGTAAAATCAGCGGGAACATTGGAAGGCAAGTCAGTTCTGAATGACTGTATTGGGGAAGCGGTGAACCGTAAGTAGTGAACATACAGCCTCCATGGTGAGATGGGCAGCATAGTCCTCCCACTGCTGGAGGAATTGATTTTGCTGCTCCGGTTTCACATCACGATGTGCTCGAAATTCCTGACGGACGTACTGTGAACAAGGGTTTCATGAGATGGTCAGAAGGGGTTCAGTATGGGAAAAGAAATGTTTGCGATGATCTTCAATGTACCTGGTCGCCGATTGATCTCTGAATGTCTGGAAGTTTGAGTCGATGCAATCGCATGATACGTCGGTACAGGGACAAACGATGATTTGCATACATCTGGGAGTAGCAGATGTGGCTGAATGTGTAGAGACGATGAGAAGAAAATTTATTTGATGATGCAACTCAAGGATCCTTGCCCAGGGAGGAGTCTGTCCGTATGATGAGTGTTTCCTGGAAGGTAGTTTTACGAGAACCAACGCCCACAGCATCCAAATGGCGTTGCTAGACATATTTGGTCGAGTGCAATTGGGAATTATTTGTGAAGCACAGTGTCCAAATTCTGGGGCCCAGCAAGAGGTGCGATAGGCGTCGTGCACCAATGAACACGATTTTCCGCTTGAATGTTTCTACCATCGGTTATTGTGAGCAGGAAGGAGGACAATCAACTTGGATTGTAAAGGGTAACTTGATCAGAATAGAAGCGAGTTTATAGAAGCAATGCCACTCAAAAAGCGAATACCTCAAAGCAAAAACAGCTAAACAAGCTCAATAATACCCATTGGAGCATTATCCCCCCTTCTCGGCATAGTACGCAAAACGCGAGTATAACCACCATTTCGATCTCCATATCTCTCAGGTGCCTGGTCAAACAAAGCATGAACAAGCTGCTTGTCGTAAATGTATCCAAGCGCCTGTCGTCTAGCATGTAAAGATCCATTTTTTGCCAATGTAATCATATGGTCAGCAGTCTTTCTGACAGCCTGTGCACGCGCATGCGTAGTTTTAATACGCCCGTGACGAATTAATTCCGTGGTAAGTGCACGGAGTAGAGCCTTGCGTTGATCAGCTGGCTTGTTCAGTTTTGGAATGCGTTTTCCATGGCGAATTGCGACGATATTCGGAATGAGAGGCAAAGCAGCAGCGTTTTGTGGAGCATTACCAGGCACGCTGACAGAAACGCCGAGAAACGGCGAGCGCGCGCATCGATTGGGGCGGCTCGCCGAAGGCGCCAGCGGCGCAGCCGCGGCGGCAGGTACGAATCCTGTAAAGTTCATCCCGAGCTCAATTCGCTTACGGAGGTGGCGGTGGTGGTTGGTGACGGGGGGGTTGACGAAGACGTTGAGGATGAGATGGCGGTCCGGCAGGAGAGGGAGATCACAGCTGGTCTGCGGGCTCACAATTGCGCACGGAACGTTCTGTGCGCCCGACCACGTTCCGAGCTGCCACGTATCGTATGCGTGGCAGAGATGGCCTACTGCAATATACGGAATGTATTTATTTGCTGCCAGGATAGAGTGGGTCCTCACCCCAATTTCACCGCATGAGAACGGGGCCATTTAATTAGACATTTATTGGGGACCGGTAATTTGCCCATGCGTGGTGCAGATGCTCAACGGTGCTGTTTCTTACGTCGACGACGCCATGTGTGTTCGGCTCCTCCCACCGACGTGGTTTCCCTTCTCCTGATCTCCAACACCACAATCTTCCGGATCACCAACCGCATCACCGCCGCTGAAACCCAGCATTGCCACCGTGACTGGATCAATACTGGCCATTCCGCCTTCTACATTTTGTTACCATTCATTAACTTCCGTATCTTCCTCGACAGCACCCGTTTCGCACCACAATGCTCGCCGCATTCACACTCTCCCCTCTTTCCTTTCTGGGCACTCCTAAAACCTTGCATCGTCCCCTTCACTCATGCCATCAATCCCAAACCTACCCACCCCATCACCGACGACCCCGTTCAGCCCATCTCAATATTCAAGCATGTGCATCGAGGGCACAACCATCTCAAGAGCATGTTAGAAATCTCTGCGTCTTGGCCTTGCCAATGACCTCAGGTGCCGACGTCATCTTCCCAGGCGGCAGTCAGCTTCTCTCCTTATCTCATGAAAGCGCTGACCGACTGCTGCGTACGGTGTGCGAAAATACTCCTCCAGAGTTTGTATATGTCTGCGTCAACGCTTGGGGAGATCCTGGGCCAGTAGGCACTCTTTGTCTTGTCGACGACGTTCACATAGATCCAGAACAAGAAAAGGCGACGCTTCTTTGCACCGGAGTGTCACGTCTCCGAATTTTGCATCTCGATGAACACATGTGCAATGCCCGAGTGCAAAATTTCAACGACGATGACCCAACTCCTGACGTTCTTGAAACAATCAGTGAGAAAGAACAATGTCTAGTTTCCACCATGACCCAAATCGTGCAACTAAGTATAAAGATCTCAGAAGGGAAGGATGAGCATCAACGTGCCCTCACTGATACGTTGCAGCGAGTCAGAGCGTTTTGTGGACAAATGAATGAGGAGGAGAGCCGGAAGCTTCTACAACCTTGGATTCTACAACTCAGCCCACAGTTAAGAAGAGAACTGTTCAGTTTTATCGTCACAGATCTACTTAGCGTAAGTTTTATGGATCGCAAGAATATGCTCTTGAGCACAGATACCGGCGAGCGTCTCGAACGTGCCCTTCAAGGACTTGAACCATATGTGAAGGAGTTGGCCGCAAAGGGCGCTATCGTCTCTGCTCTTGGACAGCGTGGCGATCAATCTATCTCATGAACCCCTTTCTGGGCTACCAAGCTGCGTGTACATGAAGCGATTGTGTCTCTTCCCGATGGGGGGTATGAACAACTCTCTTCTCTCATTTATTTCTACACTAGAAGCAGCGCCGATTCATTGTCCAATTGATTATCTATTGACTCGCCAACGGAATGAACCAGCTCCGTTCTTAAACTATCTACCAGAATAGTCAGTCTTTTGAACAGTGCCGCATCGGTTTCATCCACAACTTGAAGCTCTTTTTCGACTCGCGCTACCAAATCTACTAACTGTTTTCGTCCTCCACCCACATTTCTCCTCAACGCCCTCCGTGAACACGCGTCAAGCATCAGTTGCCGATGTATAGAATGACACTGCCTTTCAGCTGCTAATCGTGCTTCCCGCCACCATTCTCGAAAAATTGGTCCGCGTACAAATCTTTGATACAGCGCTCGCATGCGCTTGGGGTTCCCAGGACCTTTCGATACGTTGTTGTAGACACACGATAGATCTTGTGGTGTTGGAAACTTTTCTACCTCAAAATCTATTAGAGTCAATTGTCTTCCAAAAGGGTCAGATACGTGTGGTTCATCACTGAGGGACTTGCCATCATTCCAAGATGGCGCAAGGTATCTGTCGAACATGCCAAGAAAAGGTTTGGTAATGTAGTCATATATGGCGTCCCTCAATTCAAGAGACAGCTGATCTGCGTTGGCGCCACCTTTCACTGAAGCGGACAATGAGGCGAACAGCAGATTTGATATGTGGCGAGCTTTGTAAATTGAGGACCTGTGCGAGCTTCTCAGTCCAGGACGGAAATGCTTTCCAGCAATGTCTGATCCAGGAAGTACAAGAATGTGCTCGAAAGGGAGAGTTTCTACGAGATGACTATTTGTGACACCGAAAACGGCTCCGTCCGGAAATAGCGTGGTGTTCTTTGAAGATACGAACTCGGTATACGTCGAGTCTTGTATGCAGTAATAGGGGCGCCAATCGCCAACAAAAGGAAGTGGGTGAAGCATGCCGATAATGCACAGCACGGCTGAAGCGCACTCAGAGGGCGTGGGACCAACAACAAGTAATGGTTCCCCTATGGCAACAAGTTCCCACACCGACCACAGCTTTTCGTGCACGCCTTGCAACGTACACGCGAGATTCACTTCATGAAAGGGTTGGGCTGAGGGTTTCGCGGAAGAGGCGGAGAGCGGCCACATGCGCACGAGATCTGGTGTACCCAAACCCGCTCTACTGACGGTATGATGCTTGCTCAAAGGCGACGAGGACGGTGGTGTGAGATGAGCTGGCAACGGCAAAGCTTCAGCTGTGCATTGTATGCCTTTTACCATTAAGATGGCATCCGGAGCTGCGAAAGAGCGGAGGAACATGTGCGGTACAGACAAAGTGACGGTGTCGTCGACAAATGGCAACTCGAGAGTTTGACCGTCATGATGGACGTGAGGGTCAGGCCATGAGGCAACGTCTTGTACGGCACGCAACAAGGCGTTTTCGCCGTGCGCAAACGCTTTTGACGCCAAGCTGCAGAGCAAGACGCTGGCAAGTGTGACAAAGGACGCGGAGGTTACGACGACAAGGGCCTTTTGGAAGAAGCCTCTAGGGTTAGTTCTGTCCGGGGCCTGACGAAAAAGCGTGTGCGCAAGAAGCAAAGTGCTCCCGCGCTCCGACTGCGCGTGGCGGGTTATGCGAAAAGTGTAAAGAGCATCCTCATGGCCGGTGCCGGCGGCGGCCGAGTCCGGCATGGCATAGTAACATATGGCCTCCTTGTCTGCGTGAGTGAGCACATTATGCGGCACGCATGCCTCGACGACCTGCCCCTTTTCCAAGTCAAACCCGATGATGAGAAAGGCTGTGACCCAGGGCTCACAGGCGGCGACGGGGGCGGCAAGGGTGTGATGATGGCGGGTGGGAGTGGCGGGAGTGCGGCGCATCCAAATGTCGAAGGGCAGGGTGGGCGGCAGCGTGGAGAGCGCGTGATGGTGCTGTGCGACGGTGGAGTCATGACGGGGCTCTGCGACGCGCAGCATGCGCATGGCGCGACGACGAAGCTTCGCGGCGGACTTCAACACGGTGGCGGTGCGGTGCGGACACGACGATCATGAGCTGAGCGGACGGCAGGTGGGGGGCTGGAATATGCTCGCCGGGACGCGAAAGTTCGGCGGACGGGGATTCGGTTGGTGACGGCGGTTGGTGACGGCGGTTGGTGACGGCGGTGGGGAGAAATATCGGGCGGGCGGGGGTTTGGTAGGGGGGGGGGAAGTTGGCAGTGGGGGTTACCGTTGTTTGTACAGTAAAGATATACGAAGGTAGATATGGCATGTGGACGGTAGAAACGAGCACACGTGCGCACGGCGTGTTTGTTTATTGACATTGACATGAATTGACAGTGGATAGAGCAGGTTTCGGGGTCGAGCCGGCGGTTGGTGCATGTTTTGTTGTCTTGTACTGTACACGTTTTGTATGCGCGCGTGCGCTGCTGCTGAGGTGCACGCGACAGATGTGAGAGTGTTGGTTGCTACGAGTGTTTGAGCTTGAGGCACTTGTCGTCGTCGTGAGGGGGCTGCATTTGGTAGTCGGTGTAGACAGGGTTGTTGGCGTAGAGGAAGAAGTTAAGGTACACATTGAACGAGACCCAGGCCAAGACGGGGGCCATAAGGCGGCCGGCGAGCAGCGACACATCGTAGAAGAGGAGCGTGGTGAGCGCGGTGGCAAGCCACAGTGGCACAATCATGAGAAACGCAAGATCAATACGTTGCAGGCCGAAAAGCACAATGATGAAAAAGTGGTTGAGCAGACACTGCGTGAGGTAGGCAACCAGACAGGGCGACAGTACGCACGGCGGGTCGGAGAGGTGATACACAACGAAGGAGGCATGCCCCATGCACACGTATAGCAGCACCCAAGTGAACGCGATCACGGGTGTGCCCGGCGTGAGTGCCGACTTGCGCAACGACCGACGCCAGGCCACGGACGACGGCGAATTGTCGGAGGTTACGAACGAGAGCACGCCGCCTAGTAACGGGATGAGGATGAATACGGCATATTCCGAGAGGTTAAGGTTTGGAGTGTAAGGCGCAACGGCGTGCCACCACGGCCACCACTCGGCGATGGACATGAAGGCTGCACGGGTGCGAAGCGACGCGAAGCGACGCGAAGCGACGCGGCGCGGCGCGGCGCAGCGCGACGCGACGCGACGCGACGCGGAGAGGGTGAGGGGGGGGGGGGGGGGGGACGCGGACGCGGGACGGCGGGACGCGGGTGGCAGAGCGGAGAAAGTGTGTGGAGGTACGGGGGTTTAAAAGCAGGGGAGGGGCGGCGGCAAAGCGACGTGGAGGTTGGCAAGGGTTTTTTCCACATTGGGTTTTTATGGCATGTGTCTACGCTGCGCGCTTGGCGGCGACGTGCGCCGCATGTAGACGCTTCTTGGAGGCCAGACGGCGCGGGGCGCGCGCGTTGTGACGCCACATATACCAGTTGACGTAAGTAAGCACGAGCAGCCAGCACACGTACGGCAGCGCAAGCAATGCGATGAGCGGCGTGACGCGAATGACGGACGCCACTGCACCCACCGCAGTAAGCACAGCAACGATCATGACGAAGAGCGCGCCGCCAATGCTGCGACACACGTAGAAACTCACCCCCCACGCGTGCGTGCACGCCAAGTGCGTTGCATATATTGTAGCCACAATTGGTAGTAGCGACGAATTGGCGGTTGCGCGAACTGCGTACGACGCGTAGCCCATGGAGAGATAGCTCCACGTCCACGCCAGCGCGTGTACCGGCGGCGGCGGGCGACACGGCCATTGTCGTAAAGTACGGTGCCACGCGCGCGCGCGCGGCTCCAGTAACGCGGCCTGTAGCACGCCCAGCACCAACGGGGCGAACAGTAGCGTCGCCGTCAATAGCGCCTCATGTGTCTCTGTGTATGCCATGCTGATCGTTCACAAGTACACTTTGTCAACCACGGACGCCATGCCTTCCGCCGCCTTTATGCCACTGTCGAATGTCAGCACCGATCTCAGCTCCAATCTCGGCGCCACCGCCCTTCTCATAGCGGCCGTGCCATTGGACGCTGCGCGCCACCACGCGTGCAAAATCCACGGCGCGTTGCTTCAACCTGGCTGACAGCACACTGCCGCTACGGCTTACAGCATACTGCCCATTGTTTACAGTGTTCCGCTACTTACAGCTTGATGAGCTGCTTACAGCTTGCCGAAGCGGATTGCCGGAGTGGTGTGATGATGTCAACGGTAGAAGGAGAAGAAAGGAACGTCATCGAAGAATGCAACGAAGAATGCAACGAAGAATGCAACGAAGAATGCAACGAGCGGAAGACGCGCGGGCGTTGTGATGTGCCGGCGGGGAGCTCGTCGTCGCGCTGGGCAGGGCGCATGACGCTTTGCTTCCCTTCATTAACAAGAGTCCCTGTGGCTGCCTCGGCGCGTCTTGGTCGCCTTCGTCCGTCAGCGCGCCATCGCTTTCGTTTATGTACTGTAACATTACATACAGACACGCTCGTGTAATCGCTCTGCTCCCGCCAATACTGTTCTCAACCTTGTCTCATCACATCACGTTCGCAAAACTTGCTACTGTGTCGCCAGTCAACAGTTGTTTCACTCCAAAAATCAAAAAGTTGCGCCAAAATGGCCCGCACACAAACACCCTCCCCATACCCTGCCTGCTACACACCCGATCCGTTCCGCCCGCCCACACATCATCATCGCAACTTGTGTGATTCACAGCTTTACATAAATTCCCCATCTTGTCACCTGCGGCCCGTCCCCTTCCTCCAACTCCCCTCTTACCCTCGCCCTCAAGCAGCCCAGTGTGCGTCCTCACCGTCTAAACGCCCTCCATCGTCGCATCATCCAAACGTTTACCGTTCCTTGTGTCCAACAGTCCAAGAGTCCAAAACATGCCCAACATGACCCCCAGCAAACGCCCGTCCGCTAGCACCGAAAAGTTCGGTGTCGTGCTTCTCGCCGCCGGCTATGGAACCCGCTTCGCCGCCGATATTGCGCCCCACCCCCAGTTCTCATCCCTGGCCGCCATCCCCAAGCCCCTCTTGCCGGTGGGCGGCGAGCCCGTTCTTTCGCATTGGCTGCGCTCCGTCTCCGCTCTGCCCGCCATCTCCAGCATCGTCGTCGTTTCCAACGCCGCCCACTACTCCTTGTACTGCGTTTGGGCCGAGCAGATTCGCGCAGTCATGAGCGAGGCCGCCTCCCTCCCGCTCGCCGTCATCTCAGATGACTCCAGATCGAACAACCACCGTCTCGGCGCTGTCAAGGCCATGCAGACCGGTCTCGCTCATGTCGCCAAAAGGGGCGCCGAGAGAGCCTTGATCATTGCGGGCGATTGCCTCTTCCCAAACTTCTCAATCCTTTCTCAGCTGGAAGACTTTTGCAACTCGGAGCAACATGCCGCCGCCTTCGCCTATCACCTGTCTGACATGTCCGAGAGCTACAAGCACGGCATGTTCTGGGTCGAAGAATTGCGCGGTGGAACTACCATAGCAAAGCAGCTCGTGGAGAAGCCCAAGAATTCTTCCACACTAACGTCCGATCTTGCAAGTGCGCCCGTCTACGTGCTGAAAAAGCAGTGTTTCAACACCGTCACAACCTTTCTTGATCAGCCCAAAAATGAGCCTCTCGAAAAACGAGATGCCCCCGGCACTTGGCTTTCTTGGCTGGTTTCCGAAACTGCCGTCCGCGTCTATACCGTGCCGCAACGCCTCGACATTGGCGACCTGTCGCACTACAAAACTGCCTCGTGGACCTACACCATTCCATCCCTGTCTCTCACTGCCTCAAAACTTCGAGACCGTCTCTCCTATGAACCTGCTGTCGGCCGTGCTTACCCTCGCGTTGGCATTCTGGGAAACCCCTCAGATGGGCTTGGCGGCAAAGTAATATCGGTCTCTATTGCGTCGGAGGGCTTCGCTGAGGTCGTTGCCACTGCCAGCGACAAATTTGTCATCACCCCAAACCCTCACAATGAGTTCTTTGTTGAATTTGACAATCTGTCCCATTTGGTTCAGCGCGCAGATGACTACGGCCTTTCTTACTCAGCCAGACCACTCGTTGGGGCTGCATCCGTCATGTTTGCCAAGATTTATCGCAAGTACAAGTCTGAGAAAGATGGAGATTCAGTTCTTAGCTCCTTGCCAAACTGCGAGCTCACCTACTCGTCTACCATCCCTACCAAAATAGGCCTTTCTGGTTCTACTGCTTTCATTCTTGCAACGTTTCGGGCCCTGGCTAGGTTTTACAACACTAGTTTGGAAGCCATATGCCCTGACCTCAAGGTCTGGGCAGATTCGATACGAAACACAGAGGTGCAACTCCTGGGAATAGCCGGAGGGCGACAAGATCCAATCATGGGATTGATGCAAGGCCCTGTGTTTATGGACTTTGTAACCAGCGAGCTTGGAGAATACGAGGGATTAAGGGAAAGCCTTATTCCTGAACTCTGGCTCTGTCATCATCTCACGCCCGGCGAGTCGTCCGGAAAAGTACACAGCGATCTTCGCGCTCGGTACACCAAAGGTGACAAGAATGTCGCGTACGTAGTTCAGCAATTAATCGAGATAGTGGACGAGGGCAAGAAGGCCATCGAATCTGGGGATCTCAGTCGTTTGCCAGAGCTTTTCAACCGTAATTTTGAACTTCGAACCGAACTAGTCGGAGACGCTGGAATAGGTGATGCCAACAAGGAACTGGTGCGCGTAGCCAAGAAAGCCGGGTTCGCAGCCAAAATGACTGGCAGCGGCGGATGTGCCCTCTGTATTGCCGACCCGGTAAGAAAACTGTCGGAAGAGGAGGTGAATGATGCCAAGTCAATATTTGAAAAGCATGGTATGGTATTCAAGAAGGTTAAGGTCCTTGAAAATCGTCCTTGGTGGATCCCAAATGTTTAAGTTTTCGACTGCGAAACTCCAGTATCTACCAAAATGTTGCCAGCGGACAAAAAATTGAGAGTGGCTTCGGTTTTAGAGCATCTCTTTTTTCCCGAGAGGGCGAGATGATTAAAGCTCTTAAGGCGACAGTCACTTAGCTTGCTTTGGACGCAGTTCAGATCAACATTTACGTTGGAGAGACCTTTACCTTCTCACAGCCGGAAAGTTCGACGGCGCAGATGGATTTCAGCGAATCTATCAAGGTAGTAGAACTAGACTGGCATGCAAAAGTGTAAGAATCGACTCCTACGTGCGACCCACAGGTTCGCGTTTTATTTCGTGAGTGAAAGGTTAGCATATTCAAGAAGAGCTGGTGCCGGTCGGAAGCGGCAACTCAAAATAGACATACGGATAAAAGTCTCTATCGGCTATGATTCCGGGAATGTTAGTTACTTCATCAGATTCAGAAATTGCAGCCCATGATCCGCCCAAATGAGCAAACATTTTGCCGAGTTCCTGACGTAGGCGAGCCTCAGACTTGCCCTTGGGAGCGAGTAATGCGACTTCAAAATTAACAGGGAGACCGTAGCGTAGCACACTCTCGGCGAAAGAACGCAATGCCTTCAGATGAACCATAGCTATGAAGGTTTCGGCGAATGCGGTTTCCGTCCACTTTGTGAAAGTTGAGAGCTGCTCTTCGGAGTCTTCCTTGAGACGCTCTTCTTCAACAGCGGATTCGGTCCTTGCATTTGGATTGAACTTGAAATCGCGAACAGTGTACCTTCGTTCCCTTGCAGCACTCTTGAAATCGTCAACACTCTTCTTGAAGACAGTAACAGCGTAGAGAACATACTCCTGGTCGGATGCAATAACCTTTGCCGAGCGAGGAACGACAAATTCAGCTAGTTCTTCATAACGGGTGAGGAATTCATTTTCGTTGTAAGACGGAAAGACGACAAACACTGTGGTCAAATGCTCGGTTTCGACGACGTGATTTGCTTCCACAATGGTAGATAAAGCGCGCGTCATAAGATTTCCCTGAGATCGGCGTTCAATGGCGGTTAGCGCTTGACGGGTAGTAGTGTAGTCATTAAGCCTGATTTTCATCTCTTCCTCAAGGCGCATGACTTGCTCCATAATAGCGGATCGAATCTCGGACAGTGAATCGAGTGGGGTGAACTTAGCCTCGTCCCAAAGAAATTCTGTGACATATTCGAGGATGTCGATGCCATCGACGAGCGGTAGAGCAGTGGATGAACCCACGAGGTCGCGATATTGACGCAGAACGCGATCGACAGTTGCTTCAAGGGCTTTATCATCTCGCGAGATAGCGTCCGCGACAGCGATAAGCGAATCAAGAGTTCCAACACGAAACTGGGGGAGCTGAAGCAGATAGGCATCGCAGAGAGCTGCCTTGTTCTGGAGCGAGCCCTTTATGGAGTCGAAGGCTGAGAGCTGCTCGCCATTTGGGGCGGAGACGACCCACAGGCGAACGGACATGATGGAGACGGATGAGAATTAACGAAAAGAGGGCGGAGGATGGGAGGAAAGGCGAATCCGGAGGACTTGGGGACAGAGAAAATGGTTGGAGGCGATGAGGTCGGTCGGTTACGACCAGGTGATGGCGATAGGGCATAGCGGCGCAATGATGCATCAGACCGCAACGCTGCGAGGCCACCACGCTGCTGCCATCTGTAACTGAAAACGACACTCTTTACGGCAAGTAGCCATGCTCCTTACACCCATTGAAACGTGGCCACGGCGACACGTGAAAGCGGTCATTCGTTGTGCAACGTGTATGGTCAGCAGATCAGATCCACGTGAACTCTAAAAGAGGTAGATATCTTTGGAGCTAACTTACACATGTCTTGTTTTAAATAATTAAAATTGGAATATACCTCAGGGCTGTCCTGGAACGGACGCATCCGAATCAAACGCATTTGTTATCTACTATGTGTTGTACAGTTCCTAAAACCGACCCAGTGCTCGATCCGGTCGTGGTCATCTCCGATCGCCTTCGCCTCCGACGAGATCAGCGCCTGTACCTCTTGTCACGCTTCTCCTTCTCCTTCCTCGCCTTAAGGCGCGCGTCCAACTGCGTGAATGACGGTAGCCTGTGATGTGAGGAGCTCCCCGCACCTGAGGAAGAGGCCTCGCCGGAGAGCAAAGTTGCGATCTCCATGGCCGTCGATGTCTTCGCCGAATGTCTATCGCCCGTGCGTGATGACGATCCACCGGACGAATTGCGATCGTTCCTGCGAGAGTCGTTCATCGACGAAGGACCAGCACGCGGCGCCTTATGAGCGCCTGATGACGACGATGACATAGCCAGAGCGTGTGCCATTGCCATGGATGACGAACCGGCGCCCGAAGTTCTGCTCGACATTGAGTTGATCTGATCGATGTGCATTTCAAGCAGCGTCATCAGAGTGGGCTGCTTCGAGGGCTTGTTGTTGATTAACTGACGCCGGGCATTGGTACTCACCAACTTGTCTGTCTCATGCGGTTTCTTCTTGACTACCAGCGGCATTATGTCGAAGATTACATCTCGCTTCAAATCGGAGAGGCGATGAATGCCCATGTCTTGGGCCGCTCTGAGCACCTCTTGTGCCAGTTGTCGCCAAGCCGGCTCGTACTGCGCCCCGCTTATCCTCTGATTCCATCCAGTAAAGTCACGAAAATCGGCGTACAGGGAAGGAGCACCAATCTTGTGGGCAAACTCCACAATAGATTGATGCAAGTTGGCAGTCACAAGTGATTGACGTGGCTGGCGTCCCCTCCTCTTCTTCATTATTGTTGTATTTGTGGACAAATGTGGATGATTGGGAGATGGCGGATCGCTCATGCAAGGGCGATGAGATGGAATATGTGCGAACTTGGAAGACGGTTTTATACGGTCGCGGAAGGTGGAGAATGCCGAGTTGTGCAAAGCGAGCAGTGTTCCTGGGCATTTGGCAAGAGTTTGGAATGTTCAATGGCTATCCGGATAACGGGAGTGGGGCGGTGAAGAAGAACATCAAATAAGCGGCTGGTATTGCTTCGTCAGACAGTAAATGATTGTGTATCGAGAGATTTGCACTCCAAAGAATAGCGTGACTGACTGAGTGACGGAAAGGACACTCGAGTACTGACACGAGGTACGTGCGCGTAGTCGAACGGCGCAAGCGGCTGAAGGAGCGGAGGGAGCGGAAAAAGCGGAACCATGACTGACGCTACCAGCATTGATGGATAAGAAAAGAGGTTGCGACACATCGTCCAATCGGAGAGGTTGGCGAGGCGGCGGTGGAGGGTGGCATTGCTCACGGGGCGGCGCAACGCAAAGCTCGTCGAGGCTCAGCGAGCGCTGCGCCGGGTGTACGAGGGTTTTGAAGAGTCGTCACGGCGCGCGAAATTGCAAGGGCACGCTGCTCATTGGCAGCTCCATTCAGACATGGCACCGTGGACGAGGAGATGCCTTCGCTCATCGATATACGCACCTGCCCCGGAGGGGCTCCGCGCGTCCTCCAAAAAAATGTTTTCGCAGCGCCCCGGTGCTCTGCAATTCTGTTGGTTACTCGCGGCTGCATCGCTCGTTTACGTCATCACCCACAAGATTTCGCCAGATATCCCTGGCGCTCGCAGTTGTGCCGGTGAATTCTTTCCGGTGGCACATGCTGTAGCAAACATTATCAGCTTACCTCGAAACTGCAACCGTAAACCGTTTCAAAACATTTTTCGACAGCGCCATCTCTGCCTCTCAATACTAAGTACGTTCGTTCCTTAGGTTCAAATGAGCCTCTTCTTCCGCCGCAAATACAATCTGGTCAGACCCTTTTTCAATTGGATGCACGACTGCTTTTCATCAATCCATGCCTTACACTGTTTTCTCTTTTTCTTCCGACACTGAAACCCCTCTCAGCAAACTTTACGGCCTTAACAGGTTCAAAGAGTGGACATATCGTGGATTGTTTCTGAATCATGAATCTGTCGTTTTTCCTAACCAACTCGTGCTGCTCTCTTTGAAAAAATTGAAATTATGTGATGACGAACTTTGATTGAAAAGAAATAAAATAAGGCTCCACCCTTTGCGTGCATGCATATCAGATATGTGTATTGTGTGTGTGAGATATTAGCGATAAAAACTTGCTGCGGTACGTATCATCACCAAAACTTATCATTTCAAAAGACCTCAAATAACATTTACATCATTGTCACAACCCTTCGTCATATTTGCTTGGGTGGTCTATTTCTGTTTTGACGAATGCTGTTTTTAATCGGCAATTTAACTCGCTTGTATAGCTTTAGACATATTTGGTTTTGAGAACAAAAACCAATGTTTAACAGAATTAAAACTCTCGAAGCTCGAGTCTTTCTTTCGGCTCTGAATAATATATTCAAACCAGTTTCTCTTCGTTTTTGAAGCTACTCTCCTTTTTAGCTATCAGGCAAGTAGAAGGTTCCATTATTCCAGAACCCTTTGTAAACCCAAACATTTTGTGAAGTTCTCGTTTTGAAGACTAGTATTCTGTCTGTACTTGTAACAGACGAGAGCTCGTAAAAAGTTTATCAAGCAGGATCCACGCGAAAACCGCACCCGTTTTGTCGAATTCAACTCATGAACATGCTCATTTTGCTGTAGCTGTATTGGAGAATGAATGTAAGGTCATGCACGTGATCCGAGTTAGCGAGGCCGATGAATTTTGAGAACTCCCCATACGCAAGTGAACATGATTCATGCAGGAAAAAAAAGATTTCTTGTTTCAAAGTCTCAACTGACTGAATACTTTTTCTTCTTTGTCATTGGTGTTTCATATTTATGGAACTCCTTACATGAGTACATGAAAAGATATAGAAGATAGCTTGAAAAAGAAAAGGGATTATGAGCTGTCAGAGAACTGCTCTGATTACGCACGGGAGATCTCAAAACCGACCCCAACTCTCGACGAGACTGGTGTGAGCAATTGTCTGTAATTGTGGCATATCGATGCCAACGTGTACCCCATGCAAATGCGGTTGCATTGTACTTGGAACAATTGCTTGTATGAGCTTACGTTCCAAATTCTTCTATTTCTTCTGTTCGTCATGGGCCTGCTGACATCGCACATACGATTTAAAAGAATGAGGGTACTATATGAATTCTTATCGTTCGAAGACATGGATAGAGAAACAGACATCAAGAAGTCCTTCATTGCTGCTTTACTCACGATACCTTACTTAATCGGTACGCTGAAGGTTTTTAGAAGATATTACGAACTATGACTGTGTTTGGAAACGAAGCACTTCCTTTACAATAATCCTTCACAATTTTTTTGAAAGAAAGTTTCCCAGAAATTTGTTTTAGCCTACGTTGCACGTTCGTATGAACTGCAAAGTAAGGGACAGAGAAAAAAAAGAAAAGGGAAACGCTCTATCGAGCACGTGTCAACATCATCAAGTGAGTCAAGTTTCGCGGCATGGTGACATTCTGAGAACGGTTTGGGAGACGTGGCCAACCGCCGTGTCACAACAGAAAAAGTTTTGAGTAGGGTAAAAAGCATTCAATGGTATGCGCATGGTCAAGACGACCAATGGCAGTGCGGGTGGCAGTGCGATTTGAGCATTGTATAAGATGAAAAATGTGCGGAAGAGGGTCGTCGTATGAACTAAAAAGTGAACCCGATTCGGCGTTGGTTGTGTAATTGTCGTGGAAGAATTCGAAACTGGTATCCTGAGCCATTTAGTACGTGCACTTCGCCATTATTGTGGCACAAAGCCGTTCGAGTGGCTGTGTCATGATCGGGAAGAGTGCTCTATTGAAAAGTGTCGTTTCGCACGACGGATAATCCAAATTTCGATTTTGTACATGATGCTGTGAACTCCATGAATTCATGAATATTTGCGATCCACCTCTGTTGGTGGCGTAAAATATAACATGAAAGCTTACCGAACAAATTGGCCATTGTGTGGTACAACAAGAAGCAATGATGAATAAACGATGATCGAAAGAAGGGGACCACTAGGGCGAGGAATTCGAAGAATGTATTTCAGCAGCTCCAAGTACTGGCTGCGTTTGAAAAACAAGACAGGTTTGGCGCGACCAGTGAAGGATGCAGGCGCCCAAGAATGAGCCCTGCTCAAGTACTGCATTTCCTCCGGTTTATCCATGAATATGTTGTTTGCCAACCATCGAAACGAACGTATGCAACCGGATCCATCAGGAGCAAAGAACAGCAACCAGCTCCGTCACCTTGGTGAAGCAGCTTGGGAGACATTGCACTGAACGATCTACTACTGCTCAAATATGAAGGCCATCTATGAAATCAGGGCTCAGTGCACAAAGGGAGGCAAAGTTAGGGTACATGGATACCCGAGGATAGAACTCCATTGTACCCTTCGTATAATAGTGGCTCCTACTCTATTTGTTAAAGTATCATTAACGGGAAAACAATACAGGGGAAAGGCCGCAGTATACTTGGCACCAATCGTAGACGCGCGCAGGCCAGTATGTAAGCTGTGATGGCCTACGACGTAGCTTACAGAAACATGTCTTCGACGGTGAAGACTACATTTGCTTGGTGCTTTGCCTGTCCATACCTATCGTTACCGGTCACCGGCGGTTTCCCTGGCAAAGACGGGTCTCACAGATCGGCAGAGGCTAGGAAAAATGACTAGAACTAAGTCCAGAAAACCTGGCAGTGGAGACGGTCGCGGACGTAAACGAAAGCGCGAGGAATCTGCGGTAACCGCCCCCGACCGCGCCAAGTACCGACAAGCACACTCCAGCTTATCAACGTCGAAAAAATCCCCCCCGCCTAAGAATCCCCCCCAGCCCCCCAGTCTGAGCTCGGATCAGAAAAATGACGTTGAAGCCGTACAGGCTTTCGTCGAAAATGAACATGCAAAGCTGCGCACCGAGCTGAAACGACTACGAAAACAAGTGCATCGCGAGAAGACAGCACTCAAACGAAAGAGAGAGTCTTCCGAGACGAGTGGGAAGAAAATCGCGGGCATTCAGCCTTCAAAAGACGAATTTGATGAACAGGGAATCGCTTCGAACTCAGTAAAAGAGGCTCGCACTCTGGAACGTCGTTCGCGTCGCTCTCAGTTTGAAATGCAACGAGCGAAGACAGATGAAATGATTCGCACAGCTCCACATCAGTTTTTATGGTCTGAGTACATCAAATGGGCGAAGGAGAAGGACCTAGATATTCATGAAAGAAATCAATGGTCTTCAGATCAAGTCATCGCAAACACGGAAGACGGCCAAGAGTCACTTATCCCATTCGTGAAGAAAGCCATCGGCTCAGATTACCAGAAGCGGACAACTTTTCGTAAGGCAAAGAAAGCTACGCCAGGCATAGCGGTCATAGCACTTGCGCCGAGCGCCTTGCGTGCAGTTCGAATAGCTCCGCGATTGTATGATGGGCAACCAGTGGGAAAGCTTTTTGGAAAGCAAAAGGCAGAGTTCCAGCAACAATGGCTGCGTAGGGCGTGCCGAAAGACTGTAGTGTCAACAGCTGTTGGAACTGCGAAACGCGTGCAGAGACTACTCGAAGATGGACATATGACTTTGGAACACACGGCGCTGATTATTATTGACTTTTGGAGGAACCCCAGCCTAAGAAATGTACTTGACTTTCCCTTCGAACGTAATGAGATTTTCCAGTTTCTACATGATTTTTCTTGCGCTCGAGTAACGAATGGTATGAAGGTTATGCTAACCATTCCCGAAAACCAGCCTGTTCGCTTAGAAGATGTTACGAACGATAAACAGAAACAAAAAGCAACGGAAGAAACTTAAACGCAATGCTATCACCGTATTCGTCCTTTTTCGCAAAGTTTTCCGTTCTGGATATTCAAAATTGCTGGAGTCGAACAAGAGCTCCCACAGAAGTGTCAACACAATCCGCTTGTCCTGATCCGACAACGTCACGCACGTGCCATCTCGCGGTGAAACAAGTTTTCTTCAATGTGCGCAGTTCAAGCTTTGTGAGGCCCATCTCCTTGTACGGAGCTTTCCGTAGAATGGATACGATTTCATTTGCCCCCGATCTTCGGTTCCTCATAAACTCACCCATTCCCGGAAAAGCAAAATTAAAGGAATACTCGTCTTGACAGGTCAAATACCCACTTCGTACCAACTCATCCACAGCGTCATCTGTCACATCTCCATAAACTCGTCGCAAAGAGGAAATTGTGACCCATGGCATGTGATTCTGATCAAAGACGTCATCGAATAACGTTCGCACGACTGGTGAGATTGAGTTGCTAGCCCTCGCGCGAAAATCATCCAACAAGATAAAGCAATCACCACCCTTAGGGAGTTGGATGCGGCGCAAACCGTGGAGACAAATGTCATCCAAGTCACGATAAATTTCTGTTTTGTTAGAGACGAGAGCATTCAACTGAGTTCCGAGCACCAGGGGAGGTGTATTCGGAAGGTCTTGATTCGCGGCCTCTGACCAGTCTTGCCTTAGAATACGCAGCGCAACCTGAGTGTCTGGAATGGCTGAAATCGATGTTAACAAGGGGTCTTCCTCAGCTTGTGGCGGTTTCGGCTTTTGTTTTCGAAGGGGAAACTGAGCACGAGTGCGACGGCGAGTTGTCCGTCGCGGTTTCAGTTTGACGGGTAAAGGGTTGAGAGTATTAGACGGCGGCATGTGAAGGATAAGGCTTGCGGATTCCGGAAGCGCCTTGTTCAATTCTATCAGAACCTAACCGCTTGTTTCGCAGATAGCTTCACATTCAATCCCAGGACTGCGGTTTTATTGTAGATTCCAACGTTACAACAAACGGTAGCTCTGTGGAATGCGAAACCCTCTGGTGGTGGCAAGCCAAACGACACGGGCGACGGCTGGCTGCTCCTCCCTCCTCTTCCTCCATCCGCCAGTACCGAGCGAAACGTGAAGGCTGGTCGACCAATGATGGCGCCCATGAGAGCCTCATCGATAACGTACAGCGCTTGCAATTGATGTGAACAAGTGGCACGTTTTAATTGGAAGACAATAATGGATAGATCTTTCCGCAAGATTTGGATGAGAAATAATCGCCCTCGCTCACTTCGATGCTTGGCGTCTAATTCATGAAGCTTTTCTTTAGCTTGAGCTAGTTGAGCCGCATGGTAATCGATCGTCTCGATGGGATATTGGACTAATCTCCGTCGCAGCATCTCCGGAATATTTTGAATCACCACTTACCCCGGTTCAGAGTAGCAAGATTGGGAAAATGTTTTTGGATTGAGCTGCCTTCGACGAGGTAGTGCTCCTAACTTCACACCGAGAAGATCTGGTATTCAAGTAAACCAGACAGTGAACCTGGTTGCCATCATACCGGAGTCTTTTTGGCTTGTGAAAAAAATTCGTAAGGGACGACCCTGCTTTCCAGGTGACCATTTGCATTATCCCACAACCATGCTTAGTCCATCACCCCGCTACAAAAACTTGCTTGGCAGCTGGGGTGTTTTCAAGATCATATCCTATTCTCGACCTGGCTCAAGGTGTCAGCCATCCTTGGATATGGTTGACCGCATGTGACATTCTTAGCCTTCCCTACCTCTAATCATGCAAGCCAAACACGTGATTAATCGAATCCCAAATGCTTCTGCGACCCGAGGAATAAGTATTACTTGATCACATCTCAAGCTTGGCTACACAAAATGTGTTCAATTATCCAAACACCCACTGGTCCCCTGATGATCAAAACGCAAGATTCGTATCCAGAAGCAAAACATGAGGTGGTCAACCCTCATATGCATCCGTTTGGACACGTTTATTGCTACCGAAGGCATTAATCCTAACTAACTACGAAGACCCATGCTCGCAGGCAGAATAACACGATCTCCTGACAGGTCGATCATCGAGAGCTGCATGTTTTCCAACAAAAGAGTTCTTGATTGGGATAATTCTGGAAAACCACACCAACCACATTGCCATTCAGATGACAAGTCATTCGAAGTGCTCCGCCATACAAGACAGCGGCAGTTCTTGTAGGGAGCAGAAAAGAATAACACAACCGGTTTGTCGAAAACAAGGTCGCTCTCCGGTCAGCCTTCTCAAGCTGTCTTTGACATTTGCGCATGTGCATCTTCAACATCCGTGCTGCCCTATGAAGTTTTACCATTGGTTGACCCTTGCAAAGATATGTACGATGCACTAATGGGGTGAGCGGATGCACCATTGCCAGAAAGAGAAGGAGTTGAAGTTGAGAAAAGTACTGCATCACGACAATCACACCGACTGCCTTTCGAAACTAGAGGAGTTGACGTACGGTTATTCGCATCTCTGCATCACTTTTTGTCTTGGAGGGAAAAGTGGAAGATGTGATTTGCTTCCTGCGAATCGCCATCGCCTTGGCCCATATTGCTTGATGCGCAACATGTCACTCCAAACTGTTGAAGGGAAGGCAACCCGCAGATTGCACCCGATGGTCTTATGCCATCTGATGCGAACGGTGGTGTGGCATAACGCGGACAACTACACCTCCACAAGTTCGCTTTTTGATCTTTCATCGCATCGGTCATGCCGCCCTTCCGAGTCACCGGCCCGAATGTCCAGTGGAAGTTTGCTATCCTTTCCGACTCGCCTCTCGCTTTTCTTGAGAATGGTGCGGTGGCTGTCGTCAAACCCGTATGGATGCACTTCCACCACGGGTCCCACTCTCATCAACATGACACAAGTCCTACAACGTTTATTACAATTTATGGCGGGATCTATCTAATATTCTAACTCTACAGCTACTGATATGTCACGCATAAGGTTACATCAAGAAGATAATCGCACTCTACTTCTGCTCTTCTTCTACCTCCTCTTGTTTGTCCGCCCTGTTCCTTGGCCTGAACACACATCCATGCACACAGTCATGGGCTTCGTCCGCCCCGAATATATCGTTGTGCATGTTTTTGCAATGCCTTGTGAGAATGCTCTTTCGAGCAAACGCATCTCCGCAAACCTGGCATTCGAAGTTGCGAATCTTGTTGTGCACTGCATCGACGTGTCTTGTGACATCCCCACGTGCACCGAAGCGTAGCCCACATTTGTGAGGACATTCGAAACGCTTCTCTCTCAGGTGCACTACGCGATAGTGGCTATCTACCCCGCTCTGTTGGAGAAATCGTCTTTGACACGACGGACAAGAAAAGGGTCTATGCCTATTGTCCCCATTAGGACGACCTCTTCTGTGCGTTCTTTGCTTGGTCACTCTGCCACTTCTCGAAACGGTGGGGCTCAGGCTCTTTCCATCTGCTCTTGTAGGAGTTCGAGTCCTGTTTGGAGCTCTGTCCTCTCCCTCTTCCTCTGCTTGGGACGAACTGGAGCCTCCATCCCTCTGCACTTCCTCTCTTCGACTTTTTCGCCCGTTCACGTAACGTCCTAATGAGACTTTCAATCTCCGGTTGCGTGGTTATAGGTCTGTCACGTTCACCCCGAGAACGCTTTCGGCGCAGCGTTTTTGGCTCTCTGGGAGGTTCGTTGTCGGACAGATTGTTTCCATTCTCCGAAGGTTCTATATTCTCGTCTCCGACATCTCCATGATTCCTGTCGGGCTCTAGCATAGACGGTTGCTCTCGAGAGGGATTGCCATCAGCTGACTTTGTCGAAGAAACACCAAGCGTCTTTGTTGCAACAATACCAGCCGCCAGTTCTTCACAGGAAAGCAATCCAAGCGACGTTATTGACGGTAGAGTGCCATTCACGGACCTGTCCTCTAGCTTCGTCGCAAACTCTGACATTTGATAGAGAATAGACGGGAACTTTGGCCGTCCTGGAGTGACCGGATCGACTTGAATGGGAGGCAAGAAGGCAACCGTGTAGGAACACGAGATGGGGGTCTCTTCGTTCTTCTCATTGACGAGAGCGCTCACCGGGAGACCCCCCACCCGTCGGCGTTTCTTCTCCGGCTCGCCTTCGACCAGTTCCGTTTTTGCCGGTTCCGTTTTGGCAGGTTCTGTTTTCTTCCCCTCTGTGGCCGGCGTCACTGGGGAAGTCAGACTCTCTTCATTCTCAACCTTTAGAAGATTGTCAATGTTTAGTTTCGGTGGAGAGCTCATTATTGTTTAAAGAGAGTATGTGAAATAAAGCGTCCTAAACAACAGAAACGTAACTGGTGCCGAAGAGTGATTCAGATGTTCTCAGCGAGTAGTAGTAGTGATACTTTAGTGTGCGAAGGGCAACCTTACAACTATCGATGGGAGGAGCAAAGTAAGAACCTGCCTTTTATACAGAAGATGAAGTTTCCATAAATGGTACCACGTACACAAATAACCGCGACATTCCTGCTTGGCAGAACGCGAGCGGAGGAAGTATGAAAGTGAGGCAACATCAGCAAAAGGTGAACATGACTATCAGCAAAACATGACATTCACAAGCTGTAGTTGGAGAGGCAAAAAGGGTGCGGCGCATTTCGAAAGGCAACAAAATGGTTACCATGAGCCTCCACGAAATACGCCAGTGATTGATTTCCCCCAATACCTTGACAATTCATTAACAGGTATTCTCATCGGCGCAAACGCGAACAAGCTGAAGCATTTTGACGGAAGCTTGATCAAATGAGTACGGAAAGTCAGATCAACCATTAGGGCTGCTTTGAATTCTGGTTTTCTGTTTCAAGCAGCAACACAAAGTACTGAATTGTATGGGTCTTATTGTAGAAACCGAGGCTGAGATTTGACGCATCCAGTGGCTCTCGGATCAGATGGCCGAGATTGTGCGAAGCCGACCTGTACCAGCTTCCTTCATTTCACTGGGTAGGAAAACACTTTCCCGGACATACATGTGGACGAAGTTGAAGAGAAGTGTAGTGGAGCACAAGCCAACCATCGTGACAGGAACCAAGGTTTAGTTGCGGATGGCCGATCCTCCCAGATCTGAATCACAATGAATTGATGTTTCTCCAAATAGATGATACATGGGCTATTTTATCATGGAATGCATCACTAATGTTCAGAAGATGAGCCCTGGGTAAGAAGATTCAAGTAAGGGATGAGATAATAAGCACAAGCTTGACATCCACGCAAATGCAAAATCTTCCTATCATAAAGATTGTAAGCTTTCAGTAAGCAGAGTTCTCGGAAGTTGCCCGTAGACCTGTACGCGCGCAAAGCAGTGAGTCTGAGCGGCAGTAGGCCAAATTTATCTCCTTATTGCCAAGTTTGCATTCTACAAGATCATTACAGGGTATTACTGCAGGAAGATTATTCATTGACACGTTCTTTTCCACTCATTTCATCTGAGATTATCTGAGGAAGACCACCTGCTGGCCGTGCGATTCACCTCTGGCCGGCATCTCCATGAGCCAACCGTTGAGGGATGCGTCGACGCTTGCAGCGGTACGGAAATTCTAGAGGCACGAAACTGGAAAGAGCATTGACGACAGAGCCAAGAGAGAACTATGAAGGGAAAGAGAGTGTTAAGATGGTCTCTACACTAACGGGTAGGCAAAACCGACACCAGGGATGCAAGTTCATGGCGTAATCGACGTACAAATAGTAGCCAATAAAAATACCGGGGCTCAAGCGCACATGCGCTGTTGTACCTTCGATATTCGCACCAATCTCTTTGTTATATTCGAAATCGCATTCTATATGTTGCCCAAGACGCAGCCACATACTGTAGATCGCTTGTAGCCCAACTGAACACATGCAGGCCACTTCAAACGCGTTCAAAAGCGTGCAAAAAGGGCGTGCAAAAAAACACAAAAAACATTCTGAAGCAGTTGTAAGACTAGCACCTCGCGTTTTCGTCGTTATTCTCTCAGCTTAACAGTTCAGTTTTCTTTTAGTTTTTCAAACTACAAAAATTATGTGGTTTGATAGTACATATTAGAGTCTGCGATTAAAAGATGAGCTCTGAAGAATTCTCAACAAGCAATTTTCCATTCTGAATCGGACAAAAGATTTGCTCCGCTTTGTTAAAATTCTTTTTATGGCTTTCTCTACCTTTTTTAATTGTTTCTGTTCTTCAGTCTTATCAGAGCTCTTGAAGTCTTCATAGACAATAACGTAGAAGTCTAAAGCTATTTACTTGCTTCTTTTTTTCATTAAAACTTTTATGGTGATGCGCCTTTGTTTTTTATCATTAATAAAACAGTCATGCTTTGGATGAACAATTTATCTCAAAACGACATCGTATGAGACTAAACAATTTCAGAAACCTGTTTTAAGCGTTGAAAATTTAATTAAAAAACCAGAAACATGAAAATAAAGCAAGAGCCTTCAATGGAAAATTCCTGAAAACAAAAAATTGTCCTCGCGAAGTAATACGCACATTTTACTTTCGTACGACAATAGACCACGGATGGGATGTGTAGTGTTCTGTGAGTAGACGTTTCAAACCCTTGTCAATTTCAAACAAGTTCTACGCGGAACAACTCTCAAATGACCGTTACAAACTTGGTCTCTATTTATTACCTACTTCTCATCACTCTCTTACATCTTCGAAGAGCCACCCCGCCGGACTTTTTTTTCGGAAAAGAATATCTGATACAGCCCACCGCTATTGCTACCAGTGCATCACACAAGTCGCTCTCCAAAATCCATCGCAATCATTTTTTGTAATCTTTTATGGATCTAGATAGTATCAAGCCCTTTTCAAGCTTACTGCTCTGTATCATCGAAGTTTTCGTATCTTCTTTTTTTGCTTGAAGACGTTTAGTTTTGCTACTCGCCGTACAGTGTGAACAGCAGAATTAAAAAGTTTGTTTTTCGTGCTGTGAGATTAGAAACGCTCCAATCAATGACATATATGCAGTGCTCCGCTCTGACGCTTTCGTTTTATCGAAGTAAAGGTTTAGAGATGGCTTTATTCTCAGTGACTACGCATTTGTAATGCCTGTATATTTTCATTTGTATTTTATTTGCAATTGCATCACGAGAGCATTGTTATATTTACATTTGCAGCACAAGAGCATCAGAGAGCATCGTTGAATTTCCATTTGCAGCACGAGAGCATCATAGTACAGTTGCTCTCTCGTTAGTATCATTCTTACCTATAAAGAGAGTACTTCTGTTCTGCCTCACTCAGAACAGAAGTCCTCAACTCACATCGTCTTGTTTTCAACCGGCCGACCTTCTAGGTGATTATGGGCCCAAACTTCGCTGATTCGCCCATATCGTACACTTTATTTCTCTACTCACTGTCATTAGAATTTCATTTGTAAATAGTCTAATTTATTTGCAACAATGGAATCAAAAAGTCTAAAGATACGCATTCAACCCTTTGAAGAGAAACATGATTACAAATTGTGGCGAATTAGCATCGATTCTACTTTTCAAGCAAAAGGAATCTGGTATGTTCTTTGGCAGGTTAGAAATCCCTTCACCTCAGATGAAGAGAAGAAAGCCGAGTGAGAGTTCAGTAGAAAGAGAGCTAGTGAACTGATTGTCTCTGCTCTTTCGGATGAAGCTCTGCGCGTAGTTCAGGGCGACATTGGAAACCCGTGCAAAATGCTGAAACGTCTATACGACCGCTTTGCGTCGAAAACAGCAGCTTCTCGCATTTTGAAGATGTGCGAGGTAATCAACATGCGGTATTCTAACATCCAACAGAATATTGGCCGCCATATTGATAAAATGGCTGGCGTTATCGACCAACTGGCAGCAATGGATACAAAACTTCCGGATGAACTCTCAGTAGCTCTCTTGGTATCTTCCATCTTCGCAACTGAGCTCCATTCTGTTTGTGCTGCAATGAAAACCCTATCTTCGGAGAACACGACTTGGGAATATGTTGCCTTTTGTCTGCTTGACGAAGTCAGAACAATGGACACACACAATTCCGAGCAGTCGACTGCTGCGCGCCCAAAGTGCGCTATTTGCAGCAAAATTAAAAACACAACTGCTCGGTGTTACTTGAATCCTTTGAAGCCAAATAATCGTCTCAAAAGGTCTGACGATCTATTGGATAAGAACCAGAATGAGAACTGTAAAGAAAAGGTCTCTAAAGGTAAACAGAAACCCACAAATCGTGCCGCCGTATCAAGAGCATATACCATGACTGCCAGAGCTCCCAAAAACAATGGTTTGATGCTGGACTCTGGTTCGACGGCTCATTTGACTTCTTCTTCTAACCAGCTTGAGAAAAGCTCCCACTGTAATGTTCCGATTGCATTGGGTGACAACTCCGAAATCACGGCGTTAGAGAAAGGTGTGATGCCAGTGAATTGGTCACACGATGGGGTGACCACCATGGTTACTCTCAGCAACACACTTGTCGCCCCGTACATTGCCATGAATCTTCTACCGAATCCCGCACTCACGGCGAAGAAGCTAGCTGTTCTTTTCCTTCCAGAAGTTGCACACATTATTGATCTTACGGACAATCTAAGAATTATCGGGAGCGCTCCACGCAGTACAGATGGGCTGTACTACATTGCTGTAGATTGCTCAACAGCAACTGATTCCGCTGTGTCTCATCCCTCTCAGCAAACGTCCGCTATGATGGCCCGTGTACAGGACATTTTAGCAAGTCCTGTTGACAGTGATCTTGAGTCGGACTCGGAATGCGCTTCAGGTCCAGATTCTGCTTCTTCCATGGCCACGGAAGACAACTCTACATCTAAAGATGTCACCGAGGAAATTAATGTTTCTAATAACGACCAAAATATAAGTGTTCGGGCAGGAGATGTTGCCCTTTGGCATAATCGTTTTAGACACACAGCAACAAAGTCAGAAGTAAAGATTTTGCTTCAAAAGCAACTACTTCCGATTATTAGAAACCGAACACCGGAGTGTATCCCCTGTGTTCAAGGAAAGTTTCGTCGAAGTTTTAATGGTTCTCTCACTTCAGCGTCACGACCAGGTCATCTTCACATGGATATCGCCTACGTTGGAACTGAGTCTGACAGAGGACATGCTTACTATTTGGTCATCGTTGATGAATGCACTCGATACCTTTTCTCTGCACCTCTTGTCAGAAAAGCTGATGCCTCCGCTATCATCATAGAGTTTGTCAAATGGTTTAAACGTCAGTCGGAACATTCGGTGCTGTCCTTTCATTCAGATGGTGGTTCAGAGTTTTTCAAGGCGCAGAAGGCCTTAAAACGCGACGGCATCGAAATCACTACAAATTCAGCGTACTCTCCGTCATCCAATGGTTTGGCCGAAAGAAACGTAAGCATTCCCATGGGACCAATTCGTGCATGTTTGCAACAGGCCAACCTTCCTCTTTCATTCTGGCCGGAGGCTCTACGCCACGCAGTATTCTGCAAAAACGTGAAGATTCATCACAGCACTGGAAAAATTCCCTTTATCTATTTATTTGGGGAGCTTCCCCATGATATAAAACACCTCCGCACATTTGGCTGCAGAGTGCTTGTCGAATCTAATCCAGATACTCGGAAGAAAATGGAATCTCGTCTTCTTGAAGGTATCAATCTTGGACATATCTGTGGTGGAATGTACAAAACACTCACTAGAGATGGAATTAAGCATACCAAACATGTCCGCTTCCTTGAAGAAGAGTTTCCAGGCCTATCACTTGTCAATGAGACATCACCTCATTCACGATTCACTTCAGAATTTGTTTCTGCTGGATATGAGTCAAGTGATAATGAAGATGATACAGCATCAGAACCCAGAAACATATTAGTCTCCACCAATGAAACTGACAATGATTCGAAGGACTCCACATGCAGTGCTTTGAGTTGACTCACTCAATACCCCGAGAATCCTTCCACCTACGATCCCGACTTAGGTGGGTACCCGTCTGACTTTGCAGACGAGACTGTTAATGCAGCCCGTACTCTTCCGAACACGATCAGCTCTGCAGACGAACCTACTTTGAAGCAGGCACTTTCTTCCCCTTAAGCGTTTCACTGGATGGATGCCATTCGCGCAGAATTCGAAACAATTCGTGCATTGGGAACGTATTAAGACGCCTCTTCCAACCATGGTCAACCCATTCCTTCAAGTTTCATATTCCTCTTGAAACGAGATCACTTTGGAAAACCTATTCGATTTAAGGCCAGATTGGTTGCTCGAGGAAATTTCCAACACATTTCCGATTCAAACAGCCTTTATGCACCTGTGCTAAATTTTGAAAATTTTCGTGTGATACTGGTAATCGCTACGGCTTTGAAGTGGGATCGTCAACACATCGATGTAAAGGGTGCTTTTCTTCATGCAACCACGCCTGCGGACAATCCAGTTTGGATCAAACTCCCTAGAATTTCTGGAGCGGACGAAGCCAATGGACGAATTGTCAAACTCGTGAAGTCCCTGTATGGCACAAGGGAGGCCCCAAGACTCTGGTTTGATAATTTATCTGCTTATCTATGTTCCATTGGCTTTACTCTTCTGCAATCAGCACAGTGCGTTTTCATAATGAAGGAAGGTGACGATATGGCCGTTGTCTTGGCTTACGTAGATGATCTCAGCATCTTTGGCCCTCCTAATCTGACAAAATGGGTCAAAAAGAAGCTTTGTGAACATTACGACATTTTGGATCTAGGGAAAACCGATGTAGTATTCTACTATGTCGGGGAATCCGATATGTTGGTTTTTCGCGAAGTCGCGGTTGGAACTCATAAGTGAGTGATGTCATCAAAATTGTGATATGAAACGGCACCCCGCATAGGATGCCTAGAGGCAGAATGTCTTAGTGGAACATGTGGCGTTATGGGTCGAGTAGCTTACCACGGCGCGTGCATAGTTGCGACCCTTCCTAGGGGAATGCCATATTGGCAACGGCGCATGTAGTGGCGATCCACGTGGAGGGCTTTACTACCCTTTGTAGCCAGACGTCCATTAGGGACCATACCCATACAGTGGTTTGGCTAAGTGGCTGACCACTGGGTATTATTTATATATTTATTTGGGCACTCACCCTGGTACACAGTATATAATGTACCAGAGGTGAGCGCCGACTCCGAGTAAAGGAGACAACATGGGCATCATGACTATTCTGTTCCTCGCTTAGGATTCCTTAACCGGAGATCCGGACAAGCTATAATAGATAGTCAGCCCCCAACCACTTCACGAGCCGTCTCGTACCTACGTTCCATCAACGTTTTACAGTTGCACGGTTCACCCTCGCTGGCGAGTAGTGGCCTTACACCACACTTCCAGCTCGCTGGTGTTGTAGCTCTACCATCCCTTTTCCTTCGCCGCAAGCGACCCATCGGCAGTCCGAACGCTGTCGCAGGTGTCTGCTCTCTCCGTTAGAGCGGATACTACAAGTGTTCTCCCCGACTTAGAACCACTGTGGTCAGCTGCACTGAACAATTCGTTCCTGGAACGTGGAATCGATATCGATACTTGGAAAAAGTGAAATCACTACAGTTATTGTTTATCGAACCACCTCCGGCAATTGCGGAATTCATCGTGGTTGAACACGTGTTCGAGAAGTCGAAGACAACATTTGGTTCGCACCTGGACTCAGGTATGGTCTAGGGTGCCGAAGACCCGAAGCCAGTGGAGTACTGGTCGCCCGGGTCCTGCGGGACCACCCCCGAAACCGAGGCTCGCCTCATCTGTTGAAGCCGGAGAGCGGCTGTATCGTCAAGCGATGTCGCGCTCACGCTCGGTGAATGATGAACGAGATCTCTCGGATGTACCGGCCCCTGTGGCAGCGGCAGTCGCGCTCACCACAGAATCCATAGTTGACCCTGAGGTCGTCGGACCTCAAGAAGAGGATGATTTGCGCAGGGAAGTGCGTCGTCTCAAGTCTGAGTCAAGCGCTTCGCGTGTGCGCATGGTTGCGTTGGAATCGCAGATCGCTGCTCTTATCGCTGATGTCGAACAATTACGCAGTGCGCATCAATCACTCGTTCGTCAAGACGATGGGAAGCAGGTCTCTGCATCAGTGAATACATTACGTGAGGATTTGAACCATCTACTGGAGAGGTACGGGAATACGCCCGATGCGCTACCCGGCTTAACCGTGGATGTAGAGGAAGTTTTTACTCGAGTTAACCCTCGTTTAGAGCGCTTGGAGGCGGCAGTTCATGCGCAGAATGCTGCTAAACCAGTCGTGTGGGAAGAGGAAGGAGCTCCTTTGAAGGAAACTCGTTCGAAGAAGTCGAAGTCACGACGTAAGACGCGGAAGTCCGCACGTGATTCGAGTGATGAATCGTCAAGTACGGAGGGCTTCAGTTCCAGTACTGATGATTCTGATGATTCAGATACGTCAGATGATGACGACAGTGATGATGGTCATCGAAGGTCCCGATCTCGGAAGAAGAACACGTCTTCGTGGTTGGTGAGAAAAAAAAGGCTCACCTTACAGAGGATTGAACGTGCTCCCGTGCACGAATCCACTTTATCGGAAGGTCCTGAATTACAGGTACTACCGTCTGAAGGTGAAGAGCAAGAAGCGCTAAGGACGCAAAACCGCGAAGGTGAAGGATCACATCAAACGATTGAAGATCGGCCTTAATGATTTAACATTTGATGGGAAAACCCCCATTCTCGTTATCGAGTTTCTCACTCGATTCGTTGCCGAAGCAGACACTCTAGAGATGAGTGAACCACAGGCATTTGTGTCTTTACCACACTTCCTGAAGGGTTTTGCTTTAGAGCAATATCGTTCCGTATGCGGATCATTGACAGCCGATGAAGGCGGCGTTACCTCATGGCCAGAGGCGGTGCAGTATTTGCTGCGCAGTTACGCGACTTCAAACGTGATACGTCAAGCGATCCTGGACCTAAGGGATGTGACCCAAAAGCCTGAGGAGGGCGAAGCTGAGTACAGCTCAAGGCTTAACAAAGCTTCAGTCCGCTATGGAAACGTCCAATCGACGGAAGACAAGATTACCTCGTACATCGACGGGCTGGACCCGAGCATCAAGTCGTTGGTAGCTCGATATAGAGAGAAGCATGGAAGAGTCTCCTTTGGAGTTAGTTCAGTTTGCGAAAGCTGAAGGAGACGCAGCCAGAGCGCGTAGTAGCCCCCGTCGTTCAGTGGCTTTTGGAACCTCAATGGGTAAGGAGAAGGTCTCCGCCAGAGTTAATCAGCGCAGCAAACTGCTACATCTGGAATCTTCAGTTGACTCGCGAGATTCGTCGTTGGCACCCAAAGGGAGCGACTCGCATGAAGAGGCTGTCTATCTAATGGAATGTACGGACTCTTCTGTACCTACAGTGGATCTCCCACACTCGGAGTCTCAAGACGACGAAGCCCTACTGGCTATGGAGGGCCGTCTCCCTATGTACCGTCCCTACACGGTGCCTCCACAGGGAGGTTTTAAGAACGGGAAACCCGTATGGGTGGATACTCGCACGGCATACCGTTCACAATTTATGTTGACCAACCGTCGTGACGGTTTGATATGATATTCATGTTATGGAAAACACCATTTGAGTGCAGAATGCATGCTTCCTGCAAAGGATTTGAGTCGTATCATGACCAATTATGAAGCCCTCTCAGAAGAGGAAAGCAGTCGCATACCGGCGGGCATGTATTGGAAAGCGAAAAGTTGGTTTTCTCATACCCCAATGCGCCGGACGGACAAGCCGGTTGCTCAGAAAACTGAAGTGTTACAACCCGGAACCCCGGTAGGAAGAGGCGCCTTTGAGGGGAATAAGCCTGTGCAACCGGAAAACTAAGTGAGGGAGCCCCTAGGGGGTCGGCAGTAGTCGATCCCGTAGTGCTGACCAGGGAGAGCTCGCCTCCCTGCTCCCGCGCTTGGAAGCCCAAGATTCTCTTGAGGCCTCCCAAATCTCCGCCGTACGGAATCAATACGCCGGACGGAAAGCGAGTACAGTTTGACTGTGAGTTACATCGTCCTTGGAGATGTTATACTTGTCCGTCAAAACGGGAAAGTTACCTCATGGTAATGTCTAAAGGAAACTATAAGGCCTATGCCGACATCGGCTCTGACAGGAATCTGTTATCTCGTCGATTGACTATCCTGGACACAGGTGCTGGTCCGAACTTTATACGGGAATCGGAGCTCGCTCCTGCTGACTTACAACGTATTCGATACGGTCCTTTACCGGACATCCGGGATGCCAACAAAAACGCTGTGAAGACACTGGGAACAGTTCGACTCGTGGTGCGTTTGGGACGCTTTGTAGTCCTAGTCGACTTCATCGTCTGTAAGACGTTAGCTGCACCAGTGGTACTGGGATGTGATTATTGCGACAAGTTTGTCGAAGCCCTTCGCCCGCGAAGAAACCTAGTGGAACTAGATGATGGATCAATGGTACCAATTGTTCGCAAGCCAATGCGTCGTTGCTCTGAAGCACCTTCACTTCCACCATCTATAGAATACGGGAAATCCCGAGGACATGTCTCGCCAAGGATTCGAGTAGCGAAGAGTGCCATGCTGAAGGCGCAAACCCAAACTTGGGTTCAAGTAAGAACAGAACGACACGGACTCGTGGTAATTCAACCGAATACTCGGATGTACGAATCCCGTGGATTGCTAGTCGCTAACGGCATTGCTCAGGTTGATCCTGGTAGCCCCTTTTGGATACTAGTGAGTAGCTTCACCGATAAAGATTATCATATACCGAAGATTCAGGTTGTTGCAACAGCTTTGCCTCATCCCACAGTGGTGGTCCCTACTCATATTTCTACCGCAGAAGTATTGGGATTAACCCATGTCGGTGACACAGACGAAGAACTGCAAACTCTGTCTGGAGATCAATTGCAAACGGCAAAGGATCCAGAGAGCCTGATCGATGAGCTAGACTTAGCACATGTGTCGGAACCCTACAGAACGATGATCAGGTCTATGCTGAAGAAGTATACATCCATGTGGAGTGGAAAACTAGGAGAGATCTCCGCTACGGAACACCACATTGATTTGGTCCCAGGGTCACGACCCATCTCCCAACCACCCTACAGAGCGGGACCGCGAACTTGCCAAATCGAAGAGGAGAATGTCAGCAAAATGCTGGAAGAAGGAGTAATCGAAGCAGCTCAATCTGCTTGGGCCTCACCAGTGGTGCTGGTTCAAAAACCTGATGGTTCTTTACGATTCTGTATTGATTATCGAAAACTGAACGCAGTTACAGTTCGAGATACATACCCGTTGCCTCTAATGGACGAATGTATTGAAAGCTTAGGAGAAGCGAACGTGTTCACCACGTTGGACGCCAACTCTGGCTATTGGCAGGTGCCTGTAGCGGAAGAAGACCAAGATAAAACCGCATTTGCGTGTCACGCCGGTCTCTACCATTTCAAAAGGATGTCCTTTGGCTTAACGAATGCACTGGCTACTTTCCAGCGTACTCTAGACATCTTGCTCTCAAGATACAAGTGGAAGACTTGTTTAGTGTATTTGGACGATGTGATCATCTTTTCCCAGGATGTGGAAAGCCATTTACGGCTTGTCGAGGAGATCATCAAAGCACTACAGAGCGCAGGTATTACCTTTAAGTTCAAGAAATGCGAAGGGTTCGCTGGTACCGTCCGGTATTTAGGACATGTGATCAAGCCGGGACAGCTTGCCATTCAAGAGACACAAACAGCGGCTCTCCGCGAAGTACAACCTCCGTCGACACAGAAGCAATTGCGTTCTTTCCTCGGCTTGTGCAACGTCTACCGACGATTCGTGCCGCGATACTTGCATATAGCGGCACCGCTCAACGCCAAGCTGCGTAAAGGACAACCAGTACAGCTGGAACAATTCAGACAAGCGGAAGTGGAATCGTTCGACACGCTGAAGACAAAGATTATTACATCTCCAGTCTTGGCGCTGCCCATCCCCAACCTGCCATACTCAGTGGATACCGACTCTAGCGAGTACCAAGTAGGGTGTGCCCTTTTTCAAACACACCCTGATGGTGAACGCAAACCCATTGGTTACTGGTCAAGATCGCTGAATGCAGCTGAGAAGAAGTATTCAGTTTCAGAAAAGGAATGCCTTGCAATCGTTTGGGCTCTAACCACACTGCTACTGTATCTCCAAGGAGAACCTTTTACCGTCAACACGGATCATTCGTCTCTACGATGGTTACTGTCCATGACAGACCCGTCTGGTCGTCTCACACGATGGCGCTTGCGCCTTTCTGAATTCGATTTCGAAGTGAATTATAAGAAGGGATTGGCCAATGTCCAAGCTGACGCGCTATCGCGACTCAAAACACTGTGCGAAACCCAAGGCGAAATCGATGAAGAGATACCTTACTTCTACATGGAGACCCATTCACCATCTTTTGAAGAAGAAGAACAAAAGACCATTGATGATTATTCGGATGCAGACCCGTTCCTTGAATTAGCAGACACTGACCCTTCAGTTCAACTTGAGCGAATCTCGTGCATTGAGCTTCTCAATGAGCAACACGCCAATACCTTTTGTGCGTAGATACGCTCTCGTCTTAACGGGGGGGATGAGCTCCCGTTTTCACTCGATTCAAGGGGAATACTGTTCAGACATGTCGAAAAGCATGATCAAATCGTGATTCCACACGTCTTGAAGAGTCGAGTACTTCATCTGGCACACTACATCAGGCTGTCTGGTCATCCAGGAGGAACGAAGTTGTTCATGACTCTAAGAAGAGATTTTTACTGGCCTACTTTGGCAATAGACTGCCATGCTACAGTGAGGTTGTGTACAACATGTGCGAAGAATCGCGTGAAGCTTTACAGGAAGCGGAAACCGATGACGTTATTCCAGGCGAAAGCGCCTTTACAATACGTCAGTATCGACATCCTAGGGGAATTGATTCGCTCAAGGCGAGGTTATCGCTACCTATTGGTAATCACCGACCGCTTCTCGAAGCTAGTGCGGACTTTGCCGCTGAAGCGGATAACCGCAGCCGTAATCGCACAGGAGTTTATCAAACAGTGGGTATTTATATATGGACTACCAGAAGTTCTGTTATCAGATAATGGGAAGCAATTCGTTGCGAAGTTCTTCCAGAATGTTTGCCGCATTATGGGCATTCGAAACGTGTTTCCCACGACCTATCATCCGCAATGCAACGGTCAGGTGGAGCGTTTCAACCGCACGCTGATAGCAGCATTACGACACTACATCGCGGACCACCCGAAAGAATGAGACATGTTTACAGATACTCTGTGCTACGCATACAATACGCAAGTGCATACCTCTACAAAGACGGCACCGTTCGACGTCGTGCTGTCACGTAACCCTCCGGCTTTACCGGTTGCGCTTGACGACGAGACAGAATTGGATGCGCCGACCCCGGCTAAGTACCATCTGAAATGGAGGAATGACCTGAAGGCCAGAGCGGAAGAAGCCGCTAAGGAGTTATCAAAGACGCAAGCTCGCTAAAAGCGAAACTATGACGCCAGAAGGCGAAGAGGAAATCCGGCAATCCGAGTAGGAGGTCACGTCTTCGTGCGAGTCGAAAGACCGGACGAACAGGAAGAATCTCGTCATAAGTTGTTTCCGATAGCGGCTGGACCCTGCAAAGTGGTGGACCTTAATGAAGACACATTGGTCATCAAGACAGGTGAGGACGTTGAACGTGTATCGCGCGATCGCGTGGAAGTCGCGCCTGACCCGCAAGTGTAAGTCGAGGTATCTGGTAGAACTAAGGAAGCAAGTGCGACGGAACGTCAAGGCAAAAGCCCAAGTGACTCTGGGGAGAGTGAACCGTCACCAATGGCTCGAGCGGAGGAGAAAGCTCCTGATCTCCCACCGCCGGCGGTTGCGTACGCCAATCACGGACAGCTTCCGAAATATCGGGATATGCCCCGTGGCACGCGCACACCCGTAAGTACAGAAATGGAACCTGAAAGCAGGAAAGATGTTTTGGACTTTGGCGCCAAGGACTTGGAAACGAGTGCACGCGAAAACGCGCCGTTGCTGCTTTAGGCTGATCCGTCAGGTGAAGCGCCACTCGCTGTTCCGCCGATATCGGCTCCCATCCCTCGTGGGCAAGAAGAAGAAGAGGTATCGCCTCCTGTCGTGGTGCAAGCACCATCGTCCACCCAACAGTGGTCTGAATCGGATACACCGAAGGAAGTTCATCCACGAATGGAATTGAGAAGTAGCAAGAAGTATGCTTCTATGGAACCTGGAAAACAGGATAGATCTTTATCTGAGAAAGGTTTTCAAGGAAGGAGTACACTGCCCCTGCGGGCAGAACGACAGTTAGTCGACGAGCGAACGCTTAGAGACGCTGAGGCTGCTAACACAGAGACGCTTGGGTCAGCCCTAAGGCATTTCAAACCTGTGAACAGGCGTCTCGCGCCAACAGCGAAAGCATTGGGAAACGCCCAGGAATATGTTATGGATCGCATATGTGAACATGGCGAGCATGAAGATACTAGAGAATTTCTGTATCGAGTCCGTTGGTACGGTTTTCCTCCGGAAGCGGATACGTGGGAACCTATAGCTCATATCCCCCGTTCGCAGCTCGTGCGATATCATAGACGCATGCGATTACCACTCCCCAGTGAGATCGACTCCTCGATAATCGGGCTCATGGGCACATCCCATCTCTAAGTATGAGCTACAAAGGTAGTAAAAACTCGAAAGGTGAGAAGAAAACAAGAATTCATGTGGAAGAAAAGTGAAAACACGCAAGCACAGGACATTTACTGATTATCACCTAGGAAGAACTCGAGAATCGAGAGAAGAACGATTGAAGAACTCGAGAAGCGAGAGAAGAAGGATTGAAGAACTCGAGAAGCGAGAAGAGATGAAGACTAGAAGATAAGAAGGGAACGTGAAGACACGAAGTCACCGGAGTTTTATTGGTATCAAGATACCACCGCAAGGTTGACTAGGAGTCTTTTCTAGGATCATCAAAGAGACGTGCGAGCACGCAGGTTCGCAAGAAGCTATGCGCGAATACCCTCAACTTGGTCCACGGGAAAGCCCGCGTCTAAGAAGAACTGCCTCAGCGGATCCAATCCTGGATCTTCGACCGGCACTGCAATCGGTTGTTGGGTAAACCCATGAAAGTTTTCTTGAGCAACTCCCACCGCTGCGGATTGATCGACGGAAGTCGCTACGCCTGCCAGCTCTGGCTCGTCCTCGTAACCGAGTTCAGCCTCAGCTCCCGGCGCTTCCTCATACAGTTCCTCTCCGTTCTCGGATGGAGTACCATCGTACACGTATCCAGTAAGCTGGTTCGGTTGCATTTCACGCAGGTTCTCCCGAAGAAAGCGAGCCTGCTCGGAGGTGATCAATTGGCGCGTCCAGGGATCGTACCAAACGAAATCTCCAGCACTTGCTGTTCGTCCAGGAGAATGGTCGTGGTGTCTTGCACGGGTTCCGCGAGCGGATTGATCAGCTGGCACTACAGACCAATCGACACTGTCGATCAAATCCACTAGATGGAGGAAGTCGGCATGGTTTGCACGGGATCCCAGGACAAGGGAATGATGGAGTTCTCTCACATACTTTCGCGCTGTGGGCGACATGTACCAAACTCTAAAGGTATCATAAGCATCCCACAGGAGGAAGAAGGCCATCTTGGCGATAAACGCGGTATAAACCACCGTCCAATATCCCGAGAACGGGTTGTTAACCAACGCGAACCCGATGTAGGAGATAACCGGTGGGAGCTCCACAGGGTAACCACGAGGACTCTCGATTGCCGCCCAATGCTCCGGAATACCGATGTAGCGCCCGAAGCGCGCGTTCCACCGGATGCGGTGAATCTCGATTATTTGATACGGCACCAAATAGCCCAAACGTGATCGAGTACGACGTTCCCAACGGGGATAATCCCAATAGGGAATGTCACGATTTCGAAGGAAGCGGAACTCCGCACGGAGAAGAGGTTGCTGAAAACAGAGAGCTGCATCACGCACACCGCGCACACCGCGCCAACCGCTAACATCGACTTCAACGAGTGTCTCGATATACGAGTAACCTTCACCGTCGGAACGGTCTTTCCAGGTATCTAGTTCCCAGTCCTGCGGGAGGAGAACCGTACTGATGAATCAGTGAAGACGCTGGTAAATCAGCTTGGTGAACCGCGTACGGGCTTCGGACAAGGTTTCCGTTGAATATCGCGGAATCGCGTTGTCTGGCAAAGCAATATGGCTCGCCCAGTCGTCGCTATAAATCGCATGTTCCGGAATACCGTCAGGGAAGTACCCACCGTGTACATACTGCTGTATCGACGCGTCATCGCGGATAGCAACTGGATCAAACCAGGGCGCTTGCGCGAAAAGTTCAACGTTGTCGAGAGGATCTCGTCCATAGAAATCCGCAGGGCGCGGGTAGATCCGCTCAGCACGACGAGAAGGAGCTCGAATCACACCCGCAAAGGCGACGTAAGCCACGTTCGGCATCGGAGCCACGGTTGGCTGAGGTAACGGTACCGACCGTAATCAGGTGTACGGTGTGGGGAACGAACGGTATGGACTGATTTGAGCAGTAGACTGCGACGCATAACCAGCAGTATTAGACGGAGCCCCAGAAGGCACATGCTCAGGGGAGTTCTGAAACGGGTTGGACCCGGCGTTCGGATCCATCGCGAGAGATCGAGCTGAAGAGCGGTGAGGAACAGAATGCTGTTGAGAACTGTAAGAGTTGGTCGGGCGGCGAGGAATTCGTGATGACGATGAGTACCCGGAACACCGGTCCGACTGCGTATAAACGCTTCTTGCGTCCCCCATGGTTCGCGCTTAACGAGGGGGTTATGTAGTATTCTACTATGCCTGGGAATCCGATATGTTGGTTTTTCGCGAAGACACGATTGGAACTCATAAGTGAGTGATGTCATCAAACTTGTGATATGAAACGGCACCCCGCATAGGATGCCTAGAGCAAGAGTGTCTTAGTGGAACACGTGGCGTCATGGTTCGAGTGGCTTACCACGGCGCGCGCATAGTTGCGACCCTTCCTAAGGAATGCCATATTGGCAACGGCGCATGTAGTGGAGATCCACGTGTAGGGCTTTACTACCCTTTGTAGCTAGACGTCCATTAGGGACCATACCCATAGAGTGGGTTGGCTAAGTGGCTGACCACTGGGTATTATATATATATTTATTTGGGCACTCACCCTGGTACACAGTATATAATGTACCAGAGGTGAGCGCTGACTCCGAGTAAAGGAGACAACATGGGCATCATGACTATTCTGTTCCTCGCTTAGGATTCCTTAACCGGAGATCCAGACAAGCTATAATAGATAGTCAGCCCCAAACCACTTCACGAGCCGTCTCGTACCTACGTTCCATCAACGTTTTACAGTTGCACTGTTCACCCTCGCTGGCGAGTAGTGGCCTTACACCCCACTTCCAGCTCGCTGGTGTTGTAGCTCTACCACCCCTTTTCTTTCGCCGCAAGCGACCCATCGGCAGTCCGAACGCTGTCGCAGGTGTCTTCTCTCTCCGTTAGAGCGGATACTACAACCGACTTGTATCTTGGAGTCTCTATTGAAGAAAAGCCCACGGGAATTATTCTTCATCAGTGTCCTTTGATTTTGCGAATCATCAACATGCGTCGTCTGAATGAAGCGTTACCGTCATCGTATCCACTGCCGCAAACGCATTGTCTCTATGATGCAGTAGTAGCTCCTACTGACTCCAAAAAGACCTTTATGCTGAGTGTACCATACAAAAAAGTACTTGGATCTTTATTCTTTTTGAGCACGCTCACCAGACCCGATCTCGCCACATCAGTTTCCATGCTTAGCAAATTTGCTTCTAATCCTTTGCCTCAACATTGTAATCTTATGAAAAGGGTGGTGCGTTATCTGATCCACACTTTCAAGTACGGTTTGGAGATTCCGCATTCTTCGTCCACTACTGTAGCCGCGTGGTCAGATGCAGATTGGGGTCGTGATCTGGACAAACGTCGTTCAAGGGGAGGTTTTGTTATAACCATTGGTGACGTTCCTGTGATTTGGAGCTCAAAACTGCAGAAGTTTACGGCTCTATCCACAACGGAAGCTGAGTTCTACGCAGTTTCGGAATGTATCAAACAGTTATCCTGGCTTAAGAACATTATCTGTGAACTTGGAATCAATTGGCATAATCCTGTACCATTATATCAGGACAACTTAGGAGCCATATCTTGAACGAAGACCTACTTGGGAATGCGCAAAGTCAAACACATTGAACTTCGTCATCATTATGTATTGGATGCCGTGCATAACCAGTTTTTTTCAATTCATCATGTCTCGTCTGCCAAAAACCGAGCATACATTTTTACGAAGTCTCTGATTGGCAATGGGTTTACATCACACCGTGACGCATTGCGGATTGCGCCCTTAGTGGTCGAGGGGGGATCTCAGTGACCACCTACTTATAATGCCTTTATATTTGCATTTGTATTTTATTTGCATTTGCATCACGAGAGCATTGTTGAATTTACATTTGCAGCACAAGAGCATCAGAGAGCATCGTCCAATGTTTACAAAGTCGCCAAAGTCTTGAAGCTTCTGGTGCAGCAAGCAGTCGATTGTTTCATTAAAACCTTCTTTGACAATGGCTGGACCCATGACCACTATGATGGAAAGGTTTTCGTTTTCGTCTTTTAAGTGGTGGCATAATTGCTTTTGCAACCAATGCTCTACGCTCCGGGCACTATTCTACTATTTTGGAATGGGTACCGTTTCCAAAGAAGGTTGAGGAAGTTTTCACCCCCACGGGAGGAACCCCTCTCGTCTAATCAGCGTTCTGTTGAGCTACATATTTCTTTCTACTCAATTCGTCCCAGGATGTTCCTGCCATTAACTCTTACACGACAATCGTTAAGCTCGAAAGTTTTTAAGACTCTACAGACCACCTCGGCGAAACAAGTCTCAAAATGGGACATGCATGCAATGAAAGGATCGTTCCTGTGGTATAAACCAAAACGATAGCGAGGGAGTAAGACCTGACTGTTCTTTGTAGAACGCCAAGGTCTCGAACTAGAAGGAGGAGATTGAGGATATCTGTAAGGTGTGGCAGCAACAGCCACTAAGAGATGCAACAGGAACGGCAGGTTTTCTGAGACCACGTTGGTAGACAGTGATGCACAGTGCACGTCGGTCCAAAAAACGGTAAAGACACAAGGCTAACCTTTATGGTCAACTGTAGAAACCAAAAGGGGTGAAAGTAGTCTAGGAGGTGCTTGTCATTACAATATTGAAAGGGGTGGCCATGCTTGGTGAAGAAATCTCTCACCGGCCACCCAATCCACGATGGCGCTCCTCACCACGTTGCTACGAGGAGGTGCCTCTGAGGTGCGCCCCCCTATCTACTTACTCTTATCTAAATAATACTAAATTAACGAAAAGCTAAGCTAATTCCTAAATAAACTACTTTAGTACACGGCGCATGCAGGCAATCATCCAGGTCCACCACCTGGCATAATTACCTTATCGGTGCAGCTCACTATACTATAGATCTCCCTCCTAGCGAAAGCCACGCTCCGTGCCTGTACCTTGGTTCAGCTTTCGCCAGTGCAGTGTGCCACAGTGCAGCAGTCGCCAATCCCAGACGTAAATGCACGTACGCACCATACTAACCCTCCTAGCTGAGGCGGGGGTGACGCTGAAGCTACGCAAATGCGTCTTCTTTACCAGAACGGTTGAATACCTGGGCCACATCATAAGCCCTGGCACCCTAGAGGTTGCGCCGAGCAACATTAGAGCCGTACAGGAGATCATGTTGCCACGATCCCAGACAGACGTACGATCCTTTATAGGTTTATGTAACGTCTATCGTCGCTTCGTGAAGGGATTCGCGAAAATAGCGGCTCCCCTCAACAAGAAGCTCCAGAAAGGTGAACCAGAACGGTTTGATAATCTATCGAACGACGAAATGGATACCTTTGAGGAGTTGAAACGAGCGCTGTTCTCGCCGCCAATCTTAGCGTTACCGAAAACAGGTCTACCGTACACGCTGGATACAGATGCATCTCATGCCCAAATTGGTTGTTGTCTCATGCAGGAGCAGCAAAACGGAGACAAATTACCTATAGGATACTTGAGCCGTACTATGAATGAGGCGGAGCAGAACTACACGGTAACTTAGAAAGAATGTCTAGCAGTAGTGTGGAGCATGTTGATGTTCCGTCCATACCTGTATGGTGAGCGCTTTACGTTGCGCACGGACCACGACGCCTTAAGGTGGATCCTCGGACTCGCAGATGCGTCTGGTAGACTTTCCCGTTGGAGGTGGGAGGTTGCGACTGTCGGAGTTTGAATACGACATACAGTACCGTCCAGGTATCAAGCACAACATAGCTGATGCTATGTCACGCTTAAACACCTCAGGGTTAGAGAAAGAATCTGTGGACGATGACATCCCTTGCTTTTTGGTGTCATCAAACCAAAATGGTACCGACAAACACCTTGAAGGATGTTGGGACTTACCTGAAGAAGGTGCTTTGCGAAACATCGACATGGCAACGCAGATACTGACCCTAGAGGAAACGAACGTCATGCCCGTAACCCGAGAGGATTTTCTACGAGAACAGGCCCAGGATGCGTACTGCAGAACCCTGGCTGGCCAAATTGGTTTCAAAGGATCACCGTTCGATGTGTACCACATTGGATACATCGTGAGAAGGTCAACCTTGGATGGTAGCCTTCAAAAGGTGGTTCCGAAGGCACTACGCCCGAGAGTATTGTATCTCGCGCACTATCCGCGACTATCGGGACACCCCGGTGCCACCAGGATGTATTACACCTTCTGGCAACATTTCTATTGGCATCATATGGCCCATGATGTCTATACCTTTGTAGGTCAATTCTAATCCTGTGTTCGTACCTGCGGTGGTATTAGAAAGCATCGAAAGTACCTCAAGCTGTTTCCAGCAGCGGGTCCGCTTGAGTTTGTTGCGATAGACCCTCTAGGACCACTTCCCAAGACCAAGAACGGGTATCAGCACATTCTAGTGAACACCGACAGGTTCTCGAAGCTCACGAGAGCGATACCTTTAAAGAAGACGAAGTTAACAACGCTGGCGATCGCGTTCTTCAACAATTGGATCTACCCGTATGGTGCACCACTGTACCTACTTATCGATAATGGTTCAAACCTGGCATCGAAGTTCTTCGAAGTAGTCTGTAACCTCTTGGGTATCAAGCACTATTTCACTACTGCCTACCACCCACAGACGAACGGACAGGTCGAGCGCTTTAACCACACATTGGTATCAAGGATACGGCACTATACGGAAGAGAACCAAACTGGGTGGGATGAGCTGGTGCAACCGCTCACCTACTCCTATAACCTTCAGGTACGCCGGTCAACGCAAACCCCTCCCTTTGATTTGGTTCTTTCGCGACAACCCCCAGGTATTGTAGTGCAGGGAGATCATACCACCAGCACTGCAGCTGGCGCACTGACCCCTGCCCAGGTCAAGCGGAATACCCTTGTGAGGTTGAGGAGGGCTCTCAAACATGCAGAGAGCCTCCTCACTGCAGCCCAGAAGCGGTACAAGGCCGAATACGACCGTAGGGTAACCAAAGTGGTCTCTGTATCCTCGTGACAATATGTCTACATCGACAACCCACCTTCATGTAAAAGACCACGACCGGGAGATGAAGCATACGATGAAGCTATTGACAGAGATTTCAATTCGAAGCTTCTACCCAAATCAGTGGGACCTTATAAGGTATTGAACACATCAGACCACACCGTTACGGTTGACCAAGATGGAATACCGAATACGATATCAATTGACCGTATTACGGTAGCACCTGAAACGGTTCAACATCACATGGAGGCGGACACCTCAGCCCAAGAGCCCAGAGCGGTAGCTCTGCGCACTCGACCCTCGGAGGACCCCACCCCAATTGAGGTGAACGATGACCGTCAACGTGATGATCCGGATTACAACCCTCTAACAGGGACGCAAATTGAACCCCAAACGGTAACAGCGGAAGGTCCCGACCCGGCTCCCACACACGAAGCTCCCAACTCGGAACATATGAACCCTCGAGGTAGCGTTCCCCCGAAAGATCAGGACCAAACCTCAGAGAAATTTCCCGTTGACCGTTTGGTGGGCCAAACTCGAACCGACAATGGTCTGAAGTACACCGTCAGGTGGTACGGCTGGGGCCCAGAAAGAGACACCCTCGAACCCCCAGCCGCAATACCCCCACACTTCCGTATCAGGTATTGGCGCCGTCGAAAGGAGCCAATGCCTGCAGACGGCTAACCTTAGACCTTCGTGGTACTCAGGCCTAAGGAAGGGGGAGAAAAGACGTCGTTTCCCGCAGAAAGTGGACGCATATGCGTGTCAGATTACCTACAAGGGAGGACACGAAAGAACAACCGAATGTAACAGTAGAAGATACAACAAGAGACAACAATTTTCTTTGAAGAAGGAGACACTAAGGAAGTCAAGTGGCAGGCGGCCGTCACAAGAACCTCAATGGATGTATCGACGCAGGCTCAGGCCCAACAGGTGCCACGAATCAATCCTTAAAAGGTAGAAGAAACCTGAAAGGTCGAGAAGCCAGGAAACCTTCAAGGAAAGCCGGAAAACACGATTACGGTCGCGATGTCGCCAAGTAAGGGCAGCAATCCCTGAAGAGTTGTAGAGCCGTGGGAACGACCAGGCGGGAAGGCGCGCGCAGGGACCTAGGAAGAAAATGAAGTTTGAGCACCTGAGAAAGATGCAATATCCACTTTGTTAAACGGTGGGCTATGCGGAAGCCAAATCGCAAGCACGCAGGGGCCCACTGCCGAAAAGGTGTCTGCGAGCGCGCTATTTACACTACAACGTTTTGATGACAGTCCCTACCTGAATGGTTCTTGCATAATTCGTGCGCCGCCGTCGTCGCTCGCACTCCCCAACCGACACTGTCACCGAGTTCTGAACCTCAAGGGATCGCGCGTCGCGCACAGTGAGCAACCGCCGGCGTACACCACTCCGATGCCCGCGCCGCTGTCGCTCGCTTTACCTTTATGGTTTGATGGAAGGAGATACGGCGCGTGTCTCACGGGTAGGAAGGGGGTCTGTCGTATAGTGGCAGAAGGTTTGTCCTTTGAGGTTGTCAATATCCTATACTGACCTTGTAGGTGATGGATGCGAGGAATCATCGGTCATGCAGCTCCGGGCGAGCTACCATCTAGGGGTTGTCAGACACGTGTAGTGTTGACATGTATCTTATGGTTGAGTAATTGTTAGTACTTGTAATTGTAATTATATTTATTTTAGTACAGTAGTTGAGTGGCCATCTGGCACTGTAGCCAGTGCTGGCCAGGTCTCTGACACTAGGTCAGAGACCGTGCCTTACTGGCACCTCCCGGGTGATCTGGAGAGGGCAGTCCACTGAATATAGGGAACTGCACCTCCCCCATCCTTATCTGATAAAGACAGGCACCACTTGGGTCACGACTCTACCTTTTGGTTCATCGTGTCTCAACTACCACACAGGCTTTTTCGCGCGTCGACGCCTACAATCGTTCACCTACACGGTATAGGCTAGTTGCCCCGCCCTTTGCCCCTGCGGGTTTTCACGGTGCCCTGTTACCATCGAGGTTTACTGCGTCTACCTTCTATGGTTGAGCGTCGACACGCTCCCTACGGTTGAGCGTCACTACGCTCCCAAGACAAGACAGTAGCATACCCCAGAGGTGATTGTACGACATCCGTTGATTTATTTGCACTCGACCCTTCAAATTCAAGAATTCATTTTTCGTTTTCCATTTTGACGAATAAACTACCAAAAAGCTGTCTTGAATCTCGCTGTTTTTTACATTAAAAGGGATTAATAAATTCACTTTGTCACTTTTATTGTCATCCGTGACATTAGGCTGCTCTTAATTGTTCGAAAATTTGGTAGTAGTAGCGGCACCATTTATCTTCACGTTTAAATTGATGGCTTTCTGAGCAGTTTCTTGAACCATAACATGATCCCAGGCTATCACATTTCAATGCTTGACAGTGTACACTTTATAGCCACCAGGTAGCTCGAAGTTTATGGTGGCGAAAGTGTGTCTATGATATATTTTGACAACAAATCCAACTTTTGTACCACGTTTTTTGACCCTTCTCTTTTTCTATGGCGTTCGAAAGAAGAGTTTACAGTCTCTCTTTGATGTGATGTGACGCGGGCGAATGTTTGCTTTGTTTTTCACTACACGTCAAAAATCTATAGATGATGATATATTTGATACACTATGAGAAAATGGAGTAAAGATGATGTTATTTACAGGTTGTGGACGATCGTTCGTGATCTTTGGGGTGGACGCCAGAGAAGAAGAGAATGTTGACAGCGTCCAGGCACACAAATTTAAGGAAATTGACAAAGTTCACAAAAATTATCGATGTTGGAATTTTGGCCTCATATGAGGCCAGAATTACAACTATAGACACTAGGAAGTGCAATGGTAGTGGGTACCAATGTCTGAGCCTAGGCCTCTGGTTGGTCACATCTGCAACGCCGGCGACGTCGTGTCAATTGGGCATTTGCCCTCTTTTGGCTACTTGGTCACATATCGCGAAATGTTTTCAATTATTCAAACACCACTGGTCCCTGCTGATCAAACCGCAAGATTCGTACCCAGAAGCAAAACATGAATTGGTCATCCCTCATATGCATCCGCTTGGACACGTTTATTGCTACCGAAGGCATTAATCCAAACTAACTACGAAGACCCGTGCTCGCAGGCAGAATAACACGATCTCCAGACAGGTCGATCATCGAGAGCTGCATGTTTTCCAACAAAAGAGTTCTTGATTGGGATAATTCTGGAAACCCACACCAACCACATTGCCATTCAGATGACAAGTCATTCGAAGTGCTCCGCCATGAAAGACAGCGGCAGTTCTTGTAGGGAGCAGAAAAGAATAACACAACCGGTTGGTCGAAAACAAGGTCGCTCTCCGGTCAGCCTTCTCAAGCCGTCTTTGACATTTGCGCATGTGCATCTTCAACATCCGTGTCGCCCTATGAAGTTTTACCATTGGTTGACCCTTGCAAAGATGTGTACGATGCACTAATGGGGTGAGCGGATGCACCATTGCCAGAAAGAGAAGGAGTTGAAGTTGAGAAAAGTACCGCATCACGACAATCACACCGACTGCCTTTCGAAACTAGAGGAGTTGACGTACGGTTATTCGCATCACTGCATCACTTTTTGTCTTGGAGGGAAAAGTGGATGATGTGATTTGCTTCCTGCGAATCGCAATCGCCTTGGCTCATATTGCTTGATGCGCAACATGTCACTCCAAACTGTTGAAGGGAAGGCAACCCGCAGATTGCACCCGATGGTCTTATGCCATCTGATGCGAACGGTGGTGTGGCATAACGCGGACAACTACACCTCCACAAGTTCGCTTTTTGATCTTTCATCGCATCGGTCATGCCGCCCTTCCGAGTCACCGGCCCGAATGTCCAGTGGAAGTTTGCTATCCTTTCCGACTCGCCTCTCGCTTTTCTTGAGAATGGCGCGGTGGCTGTCGTCAAACCCGTATGGATGCACTTCCACCACGGGTCCCAGTCTCATCAACATGACACAAGTCCTACAACGTTTATTACAATTTATGGCGGGATCTATCTAATGTTCTAACTCTACAGCTACTGATATATCACGCATAAGGTTTCATCAAGAAGATAATCGCACTCTACTTCTGCTCTTCTTCTACCTCCTCTTCTTTGTCCTCCCTATTCCTTGGCCTGAACACACATCCATGCACACAGTCATGGGCTTCGTCCGCCCCGAATATATCGTTGTGCATGTTTTTGCAATGCCTTGTGAGAATGGTCTTTCGAGCAAACGCATCTCCGCAAACCTGGCATTCGAAGTTGCGAATCTTGTTGTGCACTGCATCGACGTGTCTTGTGACATCCCCACGCGCACCGAAGCGTAGCCCACATTTGTGAGGACATTCGAAACGCTTCTCTCTCAGGTGCACTACGCGATAGTGGCTAACTACCCCGCTCTGTTGGTGAAATCGTCTTTGACAAGACGGACAAGAAAAGGGTCTAGGCCTATTGTCCCCATTAGGACGACCTCTTCTGTGCGTTCTTTGCTTGGTCACTCCGCGACTTCTTGAAACGGTGGGGCTAAGGCTCTTTCCATCTGCTGTTGTAGGAGTTCGAGTCCTGTTTGGAGCCCTGTCCTCTCCCTCTTCCTCTGCCTGGGACGAATTGGAGGCTCCATCCCTATTCCCTTCCTGTCTTCGGCTTCTCTCACGTTCACGTAACGTCCTAATGAGACTTTCAATCTCCGGTTGCGTGGTTACAGGTCTGTCACGTTCACCCCGAGAACGCTTTCGGCGCAGCGTTTTTGGCTCTCTGGGAGGTTCGTTGTCGGACAGATTGTTTCCATTCTCCGAAGGTTCTATATTCTCGTCTCCGACATCTCCATGATTCCTGTCGGGCTCTAGCATAGACGGTTGCTCTCGAGAGGGATTGCCATCAGCTGATTTTGTCGAAGAAACACCAAGCGACGTTGTTGCAACAATACCAGCCGCCAGTTCTTCAAAGGAAAGCAATCCAAGCGACGTTATTGACGGTAGAGTGCCTTTCACGGACCTTTCCTCAAGCTGCGTCACAAACTCTGACATTTGATAGAGAATAGACGGGAACTTTGGCCGTCCTGGTGTGACCGGATCGACTTGAATGGGAGGCAAGTAGGCAACCGGGTAGGAACACGAGATGGGGGTCTCTTCGTTCTTCTCATTGACGAGAGCGCTCACCGGGAGACCCCCCACCCGTCGGCGTTTCTTCTCCGGCTCGCCTTCGACCAGTTCCGTGTTTGCCGGTTCCGATTTGGCCGGTTCCGTTTTGGCAGGTTCCGTTTTCTTCCCCTCTGTGGCCGGCGTTACTGGGGAAGTCAGACTCTCTCCATTTTCAACCTTTAGAAGATTGTCAATGTTTAGCTTCGGTAAAGAGCTCATTATTGTTTAAAGAGAATATGTGAACCAAATCGTCCTAATCAACAGAAACGTAACTGGTGCCGAAGAGTGATTCAGATGTTCTCAGCGAGTAGTAGTAGTGAAACTTTAGCGTGGCGAAGGGCAACCTGGCACCTGTCGATGGGAGGAGCAAAGTAAGAACCTGCCTTTTATACGGAAGATGAAGTTTCCATAAATGGTACCACGTACACAAAGAACCGCGACATTCCTGCTTGGCAGAACGCGAGCGGAGGAAGTATGAAAGTGAGTCAACATCAGCAAAAGGTGAGCGTGACTATCAGCAAAACATGGCATTCACAAGCTGTAGTTGGAGAGGCAAAAAGGGTGCGGCGCATTTCGAAAGGCAACAAAATGGTTACCATGAGCCTCCACGAAATACGCCAGTGATTGATTTCCCCCAATACCTTGACAATTCATTAACAGGTATTCTCATCGGCGCAAACGCGAACAAGCTGAAGCATTTTGACGGAAGCTTGATCAAATGAGTACGGAAAGTCAGATCAACCATTAGGGCTGCTTTGAATTCTGGTTTTCTGTTTCAAGCAGCAACACAAAGTACTGAATTGTATGGGTCTTATTGTAGAAACCGAGGCTGAGATTTGACGCATCCAGTGGCTCTCGGATCAGATGGCCGAGATTGTGCGAAGCCGACCTGTACCAGCTTCCTTCATTTCACTGGGTAGGAAAACACTTTCCCGGACATACATGTGAACGAAGTTGAAGAGAAGTGTAGTGGAGCACAAGCCAACCATCGTGACAGGAACCAAGGTTTAGTTGCGGATGGCCGATCCTCCCAGATCTGAATCACAATGAATTGATGTTTCTCCAAATAGATGATACATGGGCTATTTTATCATGGAATGCATCACTAATGTTCAGAAGATGAGCCCTGGGTAAGAAGATTCAAGTAAGGGATGAGATAATAAGCACAAGCTTGACATCCACGCAAATGCAAAATCTTCCTATCATAAAGATTGTAAGCTTTCAGTAAGCAGAGTTCTCGGAAGTTGCCCGTAGACCTGTACGCGCGCAAAGCAGTGAGTCTGAGCGGCAGTAGGCCAAATTTATCTCCTTATTGCCAAGTTTGCATTCTACAAGATCATTACAGGGTATTACTGCAGGAAGATTATTCATTGACACGTTCTTTTCCACTCATTTCATCTGAGATTATCTGAGGAAGACCACCTGCTGGCCGTGCGATTCACCTCTGGCCGGCATCTCCATGAGCCAACCGTTGAGGGATGCGTCGACGCTTGCAGCGGTACGGAAATTCTAGAGGCACGAAACTGGAAAGAGCATTGACGACAGAGCCAAGAGAGAACTATGAAGGGAAAGAGAGTGTTAAGATGGTCTCTACACTAACGGGTAGGCAAAACCGACACCAGGGATGCAAGTTCATGGCGTAATCGACGTACAAATAGTAGCCAATAAAAATACCGGGGCTCAAGCGCACATGCGCTGTTGTACCTTCGATATTCGCACCAATCTCTTTGTTATATTCGAAATCGCATTCTATATGTTGCCCAAGACGCAGCCACATACTGTAGATCGCTTGTAGCCCAACTGAACACATGCAGGCCACTTCAAACGCGTTCAAAAGCGTGCAAAAAAACACAAAAAACATTCTGAAGCAGTTGTAAGACTAGCACCTCGCGTTTTCGTCGTTATTCTCTCAGCTTAACAGTTCAGTTTTCTTTTAGTTTTTCAAACTACAAAAATTATGTGGTTTGATAGTACATATTAGAGTCTGCGATTAAAAGATGAGCTCTGAAGAATTCTCAACAAGCAATTTTCCATTCTGAATCGGACAAAAGATTTGCTCCGCTTTGTTAAAATTCTTTTTATGGCTTTCTCTACCTTTTTTAATTGTTTCTGTTCTTCAGTCTTATCAGAGCTCTTGAAGTCTTCATAGACAATAACGTAGAAGTCTAAAGCTATTTACTTGCTTCTTTTTTTCATTAAAACTTTTATGGTGATGCGCCTTTGTTTTTTATCATTTATAAAACAGCCATGCTTTAGATGAACAATTTATCTCAAAACGACATCGTATGAGACTAAAGAATTTCAGAAACCTGTTTTAAGCGTTGAAAATTTAATTAAAAAATCAGAAACATGAAAATAATGCAAGAGCCTTTAATAGAAATTCCTGAAAACAAAAATTTGTCCACGCGAAGTAATACGCACATTTTACTTTCGGAAAATAAAAGACCACGGAAGGGATGTGTATTTTTCTACGATTAGACGTTTCAAACACTTTTCAAAATTTAAACAAGTTCTACCCGGAACAACTCTCCACTGACCGCTACAAACATGGCCTTTATTTATTACCAACTTCTCATCACTCTCCAACATCATCGAAGAGACACCCTAGCAAGACTTCTTTTTTGGAATAGAATAATAGATACAGCCCGCCGCGACGGCTACCGATGCATCACACAGGTCGCTCTCCAAGCTCCGTCGCAATTTTTTTTGAGACCTTATTTGGATCTGGGCAAGATCAAGCTATGAATTTCATGGACTAAAAGTACTTTGCACGAGAGAATAGATATTACATTGAAACAGCCTATTCCAATTGAGATGTATCATAAAGCACTTCTCAGTAGATTGAACACTGAACTATATATAAACACAGCCTCTGTCGCCCAAAGTCATCTTAATACCGCGACACACGGAAACAGTTCGATTAGTGTCGTACAATCGCCTCTGGGATATGCTACTGTCTTGTCTCGGGAGCGTGGTGACGCTCAACCTTAGAAGGTAGACGTAATAAACCTCGATGGTAACAGGGCACCTTGAAAAACGGCAGGGGCAACCGGCGGGGCAATTAGCCTATACCGTGTAGGTGAACGATGGTAGGCGTCGACGCGCGGGAAAGCCTGTGTGGTAGTTGAGAAATGATGAACCAAAAGGTATAGTCGTGAGCCAAGTGGTGCCTTTTTTACTATATTTGGATGGGGGAGGTGCAGCTCCCTATATGCAGTTGACTGCACTCTCCAGATCACCTGGGAGGTGCCAGCAAGGCACGGTCTCTGACCTAGTGTCAAAGACCTGGCCAGCACTGGCTACAGTGACAGGTGGCCACGCCACTACTGTCCTAAAATAAATATAATTACAATTACAAGTACTAACAATTACTCAACCAGAAGGTACAGGTCAACACTACACGTGGCTGACAACACCTAGATGGTAGCTCGCCCGGAGCTGCATGGCCGATGATCTCTCGCATCCATCACCTACAAGGTCAGTGTAGTATATTGAAAACCTAAAAGGTCAGCCCTTCCGCCACTATACGAGAATTAGCTTGACTGATGACTGTCACAGTACCCTATTACTGATCAATACATAGTTATGTGCCCATCACCAGGTTCTTCAATTACCTCTAGCCGTCCAAGATTCTCCTGACACCTTAAGAACGTTCTCTGGAATGATGTAGAAGGAAACCAGGAAGATTATGCCAAACCTGCCTCGCACTAGACTCCATTCCAAGACAGGCAGCCCGACTACAACTCAATTAAGATCCCTGTAGCCTTGCCAGTGATTATGTTGAAGTGTCAACTGTATGGAAGAACGAGAGACTTCTGCTCCGCAATTCCTGACACCGACATTTCCTCGGATACTGGTGCAGAATCGATAGGTAAGGCTATATACAAACGAGTTTCTCTCTCTGTTGTCAGTGAAGTCTACGCTAACTTTATTAGTCTGCATCAAGTTAAGCGTGCCACAAATGAATCCTTCAGAAATTTTGAACTCAGATTCGACGCCCAGGCATCCAACTTCAATGCCCCAATCAGGAACGGTCCAACTACGCGAAGCCCTCACCGCGTTCATGCTCCTGGCAAACTCGGCGGTTGAGAACGTACAACTTGTTTCCATATTGGCGGCTGCATCAACAGACACAACGTTGACACTGGAGGCCACCACAGCGGACTTCTTGAATACCGTTAAGTACGAAAAGATAGCGTCGGTGTTGCGCCAGTGTGATGATGTTCATAATCCTGTAACGACTACTTCGTCCAATTTTCAACCTCTGTCTGCGAGTGCTGCTCGGATTCTGCCTCGCTACTATAGAAGCAATGACCTTAATCGCTCCAAGGGACTGTCACCTACTATGAAGTATCCCTGCGACACTTGCGGCAAGTAGGTTCACTGGAAGAGAAACCATAACCCCAACGGGTCCTTACCACCCCATGAAAGAAGTTTCGATGCTCCTGTATCATCGACACAATGACGTCATGGCGCTGACGGTGACACCAAGGCCATAAGATATGGCAACAAAACGTTGTCATTTAAATTAGCCTCCCTCGTCTGCTATACACCCACTATTAATGTTGGTTCTGTACCCGAAAGGCTTGGTCCTCTTGTAGACGATGGCGCACAATACTGGGCAATCGGCCAAGCGGAATTACGACTACTGTCGCAAGAACTCAGCGTTCCTGCTGATGGAACTCTGGACCGGATTCCTGACTCCTTAGAAGCACATACCAGATGGCAGTATGGCACTGGTCAACATGCAAGCCCTCAACGAAGAATCCTTGGCTCAATAATCCTTATGGCCACATCAGAAAACGGGGCCGTCATCGGAATCATCTACGTAGTTTTGGGAGGATCCTCTCAATGGGTGATCGGTAGAAATGTCACCCGTAAGGCCGACATCGTGCATCTTGGACGTAATGCACTGTGTTTCAACATTGCTGGAGAGCCTGATTCGATATGAATGATCAACGTAGGGTTCCTCAGCTACATTCCGGTTGAGAAGTTCACCTCTTCGACAAAGTACCTTAATTGTACTTTGTACTTTCTATCGGCTGTCACCCTTGAGAAGTCACCTTGGTCTGATGTCAAGGCCATTATGGGTAAAGTCCACAAACATGTCTGGGGACATGCATGTTTCAGTGACTTATAGCTGCTGTTGCAACGCAATGATCTATGGAACCATACGATTGCAAGGTAAGTTTCTGACATCGTGGCTAGCTGCACAGCCTGTCCATCAACTTCAGTTCCTCCACCAACTCGGAAAGTATCGATAAGCACTCTCTCTGAGTCATTCAATAACGTAGTGTGCGTCCATCACTTGTTCCTAGATCAACTGTTTCTTTTGAACATTATGGACCTGGTGTCGATAATCTCCGCAGCCCACTTTGTGTCAACAACTGCTCTTTAACAAGTGTTCATAGCATTTGAAGAACTTTGGGTGTCGGTTTTTTGGTACCGCGATGCTATACGTGGCGACAAAGACCTCATGGTAGGCGCATTCCGAAATTATTGTAACTCGCTCGCAATACCCCCGCACCCGGTTGCACCACGCCGCCATGCTAAAAACGCAATAGAATCGAAACATATGATCATAAGGAGCATGTTTCTCTGCCTCAAGGCAGAGGCTGGCGACAGTTTTGATCATATCCTATCGGCCTACAAATCTCTGACCATCTGAAACGATCTCTACGGTAACGACCAACACTCGGCATTCGCATTGGTAAAAGGGTTCACGAAGCCTGTGGGAAATAAGCCAAATGATACCTCAATTCCTGCAAGAGACCAGTTAATTGCTCGAAGAAAGTTAGAACGGATTCTCAGTTCTAAGTCAATCACCGAAGTACCCATATCGACCGGAGACACTGTAAAGGTCTTCATCAAGAAGGACAAATATAAACGGGGTAATGGTCCACCCGGAAGACAGTGGCATATGTCGAGACACTGGAACGCTCCATCACGGTGCCAGGTAAAAATTGCAGAGAGATATCAGCTGCCTTTGAAGACACTCGGTTGTCACTTCCAGATACTAGCTTCTCAAAGCTCGTACAAGATGGCCTGGATCCCATCAGAAAGGCTAATGACATTGAGCCAGTACTACCAATCATCAATGAGACCGAGCATAGCCGAGATGATGATGACTCTCATGGCTTGGATGCCAACTTTGATGGTGATGACTATGGGAACAATGCCAACGTTGGAGATAGGGTAGAGGTCTTCTGGCCTCTTGACGACACCTATTATCTGAGGACTGTACACTCTGAAGCTACGGAAGGGCATGTCAATTTACACTACGCTGATGGTGAAACTGAAGTGTTGCATATGACGAAGGAAGTTTGGAACCACACTGATAGCTTGCCTGACAGCTCAAGCTAAGTGGCTGTGCCACTGAAAGTGGTAATCAAAGAAGAAAAAGTTTTCAAATCAATGCTTGATCACTTCGTAAAGAAGCCTTTCCTTCAACATCTGGCACAAGTGTTTGATCAGTATCCAATGTACACTTCGTACACCAAAGAAGAAGACAGCTTCCTCAAAACTTTTGAGCCAGTGTTTTGCCGGCTCGTTCCGCCCGGCTCCAACGTCATAAGTAGTCATACCCTATATAAGACCAAACATAATGATGACGGTTCCCTGAAACTTAAAGCCCGTAAAGCCCGTATCGCACTGCATGGCAATGAGGATGACATGAAACATGGGAATTGCTAAGACTGTGCAACTTGCCTTCCTACTGGTCTTCGCATCCTGGAATCAATAGCGTCACTTCGTGGCTTGACGCTACACGAGGGCGATGTAACAGCTTCTTTTCTACAAACGGGAGAGGCGCAGAGGGATGTATACGTAAGGCCATCCAAAGAAGGTAGAATAAAGTCTACTCATGTTTGGCTAGATTTGGCTGCTGCCTATGGATTGGTGAAAGCCAACGTGAAGTGGCAGAATGCGTTTGACACCATGATGCGACAAATTTGCCTCTCACAGTCTGCAAATATACCGCAGCTCTTCTACCAGAAAGAGAATGAAAGAACGGTTCTGATAGTAGCCAAAATCATAGATGATCTCAAAGTGGCTGGCGAAGGAGACCGTGCAAAAATGTTTCTAGAAGCCTTCAATGATAAGTTTAAGTTTGGCTTCATCAACAATGGCCCAGGAGAACTACTGTTCTTTGGAATTAACACCATCCAAAAATGTGATTTCACAATCGAGACAAACGCCGAAGACAAGCTGGAAGGTGTCATGAAATATCCCATCTCGCGCGCGACGAAAAGAGTCTGCAGAAAGTCTCAACAAGTTTTAGAAGTCCGCATTTGCATCAATCAGCAGCTCATTGATCTGGATAGGGACTGCCGGTCCATCGCTGTGCTCATTCTATAGCAGCTATCTTTAACAGAAAGCAACTGACATCTGCGTGAGGCACTTGAATGAACAAATCAACACGGTCAGAAAGCTTAAGAAGCTAAACATCGTTATCGCTTTTCCAAGGCCAACTGACGAAGCTGACTACGAGCTCAGTATTGTCATATTCTCTGATGCATTTCGTATCGATGATGTTGGATAACTGGGAATTATAACTGGCCTATTGCAAATAGGCATTATTGTATCGTGTCGGTTCATCGACAAAGTGGCTGAAGCCTAACCCGGAAATGGTAATGATCAACACATCCTTCAACACTATTCACTGGTTGGATCGTGACCTTTGTGGCGGGGACACTGCCACCGAGGCCCTGATCCGCTGTCGGAATAGTCTCGTCCGTACCATGCATGGTTTCCATTTCACTGAAGCCTTCTCTCAGACAACGGAGAATCGCTGCAAATGGTATGTTGTCCGTCCCGAATGGTGAGCGGGCTACGAGGTACTTCAATGGTTGTGCGTTTCAACTCCTCCAGTGCTGGCTGGCATACTTCGGCAGCCATTGCAACCGACACGAGGGGTGAAATCATACCATTTGGTCCTTGTCTCTCGCGGAGTGGGCCGTTCCTGTTGCCTTTTTAGCTGTTGAAGCTGTTCGAGACGGTATCACCTGGGACAGCTGTTGCCCCGACCTTGCGGTTAACAAGTGTGGTTTCCCACCTGTTGGTCGTATCTTCCAGCTTCCTCGCTCTACAGTGGATCTTATCAGACAGATTGGTGTGGATGAGATTATGTTTGGTACGGAATACACCGTTGCCCAGCTGGAGACCTACCTGGAGATGTCGCTGTCGCATTCGTAGAAGGATGACCAATGCTGGGAGGTTTGGGACTTCGAGAAGCTAGCCATACCAGTGAAGCGAATCGGGTATTACCAGGCGAGAAACCGACTGGAGGATCCCCTCAGCCCTTTAACCATGAGATGGAGACTCCGGAAGGTATTACCCACGTCCCTACGACACCTGCACCTGCTTGTTTCGCTGGTCTTTCTTCTACTCGCGTTCCCCGTTCGGTTCCTGCTCCTTCTGCTGGGCCTGCGCAATCATTCATGGTGGATACTACCACAGCTAGCGATGGTGAGCCTGTTACGGCTCCTGCCATAAGTGGTGTGCTTATCAGGATTCAGAGCTTGTGTGCTCCTCGCCTCAACCATCCCGGTCTGCGCTCCCTGCAGGATGCTCTCACGCTCCTGGAGCAGCGCTTTCCTCTTCCCGCGAGCTATATTGCCGCTATGAACAAGGCGGTTGCCTTCCGTAATCGCTTTCAGGCCGAGATATACCAGGCGGTCACGCATGACGTCTCGGAGCTCAGCACCATTGTGGAGCAAGCAGACAATTCGAGCGATCCCCTCATCGGAACCAATCTTGGTCCTTTATGGGCTTCTGCCAGCAACTACCCTGCGGGTAACGTGCTGATGCCGGTACCTGGCTCTTCTAGTGAGACTCGGTCTACCAATACGATGTTTTCGAGTCCATCCATTCGAACCGTAACGGTTTTTTCAATCGCTCTGATTGCCCAATATGGTCCTGTAGACTTGGGGAATGGCTTCGACTTGATGTCAGCATCAAATACGAATATCGTCTTTTTCTTCGGGTGGTGTCGATCGCGACCCACAGGAAGGTATATCAATGAAGGCATAGTCACCAGTTCCCACCTTGATAATCTTCTTCACTCCTTGGTCGTAGTAAGCTTTATACCGTTTTTGGGCTACTTTCAACTTGAAACTGGCTTCCTTTAACGTTGTTCTGAGCTTGTTGAGTATAACTTTTTTGACCTGAGCGGAGATAATTGTACCAGCTGCTTGGTAGTTCTCAGGTCTTGGTTGAAGGACAATACTATGAGGTGAACGTGAGAGAACCAAATTGTAGGTAGATCGATGTACCTGAAGGTTGTCCGCATAGGAATAGGGGCTGCAAATAATCAGCCCGTCCAGTTTGGTGTTCTTCTACATAGTGTCGTAGTCTGGCCACGAGGGTTTTGTTGAAGCGTTCTACTTGGGCGTTCGTCTGCTGATGGTACGACGTAGTGAAGTAATGATTCAACCCAAGCATGGTACATACTGCTTCAGAGAACGTAGATGCTAAGTTCGAAACATTGTCGGTTAGTAGGTACATTGGGGCACCGCGCGGGTTTACTCAGTTATCCAGTAAAGCTCTTGCCAAGACCGTCGAGGGTGTGCCCTTCAGGGGTTTGGGCCTTGTGAGTTTGGAAAACCAATCGGTGGTGATCACCACGAATCAGCAAGTCTCTGAGGTTTTCGGTAGTGGGCCCAGGATGTCGACAGCTACAAATTCCAAAATCTCAGCCGCGGGGAAAAGCTTCAGGTACTTCCTGCGCCTTCGTAAATCACCTCCGATCTCTACACAAAAAGCGCAGCCAGCCACATAGATGTAAATATCGTGGGCCATGTGGGGCCAGTAGATGTGTTTCTTCAAAGTATAATATAACCATGTTGCTCCTTAATAACGTGCCAATCTTGGGTAATGCCCAAAATACAATACCTTCAGGCGTAGAGACTCTGGTATCAACTTCTGTAATGCTCCATTCAAAAACAACGACGTAATAGGTAACCTTCATGGTCTATGTCTAACTGAGATCCTTTGATACCAATTTGGTTGTTCAATGTTTTGTAGTAGGTGTCCGTAGTTTGCGCTCGCAATAGTTCCAATCGGGGTTATGGGAGTGTCCTCCGCTTCTTAGGTGGCTCCTACCATTTCAGGGGATTCCTCCCTCCATCCTTCTTCATCATCCCATAGTCCATTTGCTTCGTCCTTATCATATGGTTGTGCCAGCTGAATCGTGAAGCATGGTATATCATCTTCTACCAATTCGGTGCGCAGTCCATCCGTATTTAATCTGGAAATCGCTTCAGCGATGTTATTTTTTATACCAAAACGGTATTGGACTTCATAGTCCAAATTTGAGAGTCGGAGTCTCCATCGAGCTAACCGTCTGGAAGCTCCCGTTGAACCAACTATCCACCGTAAGGCTTCGTGATCAGTTCGTACAGTAGAACGGGCACCATATCGGTAGGGTTGCAGCATAAAAATGCTCCATAACAAATCGAGGCATTCCTTTTCCCTGATGGAGTAGTTTTGTTCCGTCGCTGTGAGCTCTCGGATCCAAAAACCAATTGGTGCTCTTTATTGATCGTCCTGCTCCTGCATTAGACAGCAACCAATCTGGGCGTCCGAGGCATCAGTATCCAATATGTAGGGCTTTCCCGCTTCGGAAATGCCAATATAGGAGGTGAAACCAGCGCCGCTTTCAAGAGATGGAAGGCGTCCAGCTCGTCGTATTCTAGATAAACGAACCTTTTTGGTTGTTCTTTTTGGAGTCGTCAGTTCAGAGGGGCTACTATCTTTGCAAAGCCTTTGACAAACTGCGCGAGACGTTGCAGAAACCTGTGAAGGAGCGTATTTCCGTATGGTTTGAAGGGATATTCGCTTCTTGTACTACTCGGAGATTTCGTTTGGCTACTTGGAGTTTTTTTGGGTTGATTGTGTACTTGAGATACTCCACCTTCTGATCAAATAACATGCACTTCCTTAAAGTCAGAGTTACTCTAGCTCTTCTCATGAGATCCAGTACTGTACGAACGTTCTCGTGGTGCTCTTTCATGGTTTAGAGTAGATCACCACGTCGTCTATATACGCCAATGCGGTTTTCCACATTAAATTCGACAGTATAATGTCAAGAGCCCATTGGAAGGTTGCTGGCGCATTGCATAGGCCAAAATTCATTCCCCGGAATCGGTAGAGACCAGCGTGACAGGTGAACGCGGTCTTACCTCTTTCTTTCTCAGGTATTTCTATTTGCCAATAACCACAGTTGGCATCCAGTGTTGTGAATTTATTTGCATCTCCTAGGGAACCAAGGCATTCATCCAATCCTGTTATCGCGTAAGAGTCTCTTACCGTAACGGAATTCAACTTTTGATAGTCGATACAGAACCGCATTTGGATTTCTCCTCGATTTTGCACAAGCACCATGGGACTTGCCCATTCTGCATTTGGGGGGTTCAATCACACCTTCAAGGATCATTCTCTGCACCTCCTGTTCTTTTACCTCACTGACGTTTCGACTGGCCTGGTATGGTTGTTGATCAATGGACTTGGCGCCTGGCGCCAAGTCTGGGCGGCGCTGGGTTGCTTCTCTCATACCCAGCCGTTTGGACCACATGGTTTCGAACAAGTCTATTGGAGATAGTATCCTTTTTCTGTTTCTTTCACACCTAAGGCCCATGGTTACTTCCTCTCTCCAGTTCTTCATTTCATCCAATTCCATGTCGGTGTCGGTCTTCTCTCTGTTTTCGGCGTTTTCCTTTACCCTCTGGTTTTCATTCTCCCTGGCCTCCTCCTCCTTATCGTTTACGTCTACGTGAGATCATGTTAGTTACATTGTGAAGATGTGACCTAGCCCCGGGAGCGCTAAGCCGATATCGGTATTTTTGGTCGGCTTTACCATGTGGTTGCTGAACTTACTTGGGTATACCTTGAACTGTTTGTTCGGTATGTTCTCGACAATTCTATTTGCCATTAAGGTCTTGTGATTATCCACCAACTTGGCATGGTTCTGAATTCATATCATACCTGGTCGCAAGGATGTGACTTGTACGACAATTTGGTGGGAAGGTTGAATGCATACCTTACGGGCTACCCGGACCTTATTGGATATTGTACCCGCTGGTTGGTTTGCACCCTCGCGCTTGGTGTTCTGTTTCTGGGGTTCTCTGCGCTTACCAATAATGGCAATGCGTGGTCCATTGTTGAAAAGTACCGTATGGGATCCGGAAAAAATACCCCGGAAATGGCGGTCGATAAACGTTGCCCCCAGGATACAGTCTGTTTCCAGTTGGTTGATCACAATAAAGCGGACTCTTACCTTCCGTTTTTTACTATGACCATAAGGGTAAGATAACCACTGAGTAAAAGAGGTCTATTGTCAGCATCCAAGAGTGGGCTCTGCAATGTGCAAGGCTTTATACTGTCCAACAACCTTGGTGGTAATGGTCTCGCATTCACCAGATTGGGTCCCGCTCCTGTATCCAGCACGGTTACAAATACAACCAAATGCCTAGTAGTAAAGCCGAGGGTGGTGTTTACCTTATAGTTACTATGTTTGAGGGAGCATATGATAGTGCTTCCACAGAAGAAATTAAGGCGGGTGCAGCTCTTTCTTATGCCGTACTTGTGGCTTTCATGGTGCTCGATATCTTCGTCTTTTTTTCAAGAAGGTGATTTTTATCAACATCTTCAACCGCGTTAGGTATTGAAAGCTTATCACTGACATTCTTGGTGATAGGAATAGGTGTAATGGGACTCTTTCCACAATTGTTCGGATGTTTTTCATAGCTTGGTTCATCACAACAGTTGTCCCCCATTTCTTAATGTTCTATATATAACGTCTGCAATTCTCTTCGGCATTGAAATTTTTTCCCACGAAAGACTGTAAGCTTAAATCAAGTAGTAAATTATTTGGAAACACTGAAACAAGAACAAGTGGGTTTCATCATTTACTACTTTTTTCTTATTATTGAGAACCATGTAAATGAGATCCATGGTCACGACTCACCGACTATCAACGTTTTATATCATATCAAATGCAGTATTCTGAGCTGCTGTGATAGCCTTTTCAGTTAGTAGTGATTCAGAATCATTGACCGAACCCTGTGATGGACTTTGGTCATCTCCATTGGCGTCTATGTTCATGCGTTGTATTTCCTTGTTGCTTATTCTGCTCTACTTAGAATTTAATTGTTCGATGAATGTTCTTCTTAGTTTATTTATCTTTAGCCTGAACGGATTCGGAGGCAGCAGAGTAAGCGTAGTGTGGAATTTTCCTTTTCCGTTTTGTGCATTATCACTTTCTTTTGTTCATGATCCAAGCACGTCCTTTTTCAGGATTATTTGTTTACTGATTCTTCTTTTCAATTCCTTCAGAAGTTCGCTGAATTGGTCCACTGCAACAAAACTCATAGATTCTAGGAGACGATGTACTTGGTTGGAAGAATAATTGTTATCGTATCATTTCAATATTCTTAACTTCTTGTTCTGTACATATGTTGAGGATAACATAGACGTCTGTTTCGCTATAAACCAGAACATTTACAATCATTCGACGTCTATTGGTATAGACCCATATTAGTAACTTCGCACATGTTTCGCACATAACAGACATCATCCATTGAATAGAAGTCAGGACTGGTTCTTCAATACATATCGAAGAGCAATTCGATTTTACCGTTTTTTTCAAGACGTCTTTCTACTTAAGCATGCTGAAAACCTACTCATTTTTTGCAAACGCACACTTCACTATTTGCCGAAAAGGCAATTACAATGATTATGTTTTCTGACATCGGTACCGTACTTAAGGCTACCTATTCCCTCGATCTTTGCTTTTTACATCTTTTTACCAGTAATGGATCAAATGGGGGGACTGGCGTGTAAAATCTAGCAGCATCCAGCTTTCGTATGAAGTAAAAGCTACAGATTAGCTCAGAACAAGCAACGGAGCCGGTACTGCTTCCTTTTGCCAAACCAAGCGCAGAAAAGTACACATTCCAGGTTCGTGATATGTACACGACGAGCTGCAATATGTTTAGATGGTTTTATATTAATTTTTTTAAAAATTTCAATGAATAGCTTGGGTACGCGTAAACGAGTTCTTCGGAGATCTCTGGACGGCCCTCCGAACACAGAATAGGGTCCAAATATGGCCGAGACGGAGACAAAATAAGAGCGTTTAGGTCTAAGACCCGTGGGAACGTAAAACTAATAAAGTTGTGAAAATCTTCTTGTTCAGAAACAGTCCAAAACACGGCCGAAACACGGCCGAAACACGGCCGTCCAGCTCAACAAGACACGCCCATCATCGATAGTCATGTTTTCTCACAGATTATCGCCGTGAACGCCCATATTTCGTCCACCTCTCGGCCATATTTGGGCCATATTCGTTGTTTTTAGGGAGTGATGGGCCACATGCAAATACGAATTACACGATAGCGGCAACTAAGAAGCGACCTGCCTCGCATGCGTGCCTCTCAACCCGTTCTGCACCTTTTAGAGTCAACGTCTACTTTTGTCTTGGAATATAGGAGAAGGAGATTTTTTCTTGAATTACACAAAGAAACGATTTATAGAATTGGAAGCTTCCTTGTATCTGATTTGTTTGAAGAGGTATCGTCTTGGGTCCGCAACGATGCGAAAGAATTCCCCCATCAACTGGGTTCTATGTTAATATATATGTAAACAACACCGTTAGTTTGTTCGTGAATGGCTCTAAGAATTAATCTTGGAAGTAACCGCCACATTTTTTGAATATTCCAGGTGTCTTCGATCTCTAGGTATTAAAGAGATATCTGGATTTGTCCTCGCCTTAACTGATCCGTCAGGTGTGAACTTACCGAGAGATTTTTGTAAAGGAACAACGATTGAGGTGGTGTCTTGTAAGCCGCCAGGGCCTGAGGAATCTTACAGATGCCACGTGGACTGGTCGACATCATCTGGACAAATTTAGATAATTATTTTATTTTATTCAGTGTGGTAAAATAGCTTTACAGGTCAAGGGAGATCCCAGCGCCTTGTCATTGTTTTTTACTTGGCTCGAGGGGCGCTACTCCTTTAAAATCAGGGAGGCAGCGTCAGGATACTAAATCCCACTCTTTGGTACAATTGTTCCATCAAATGGTCTTCAAGCCATCGTTTCCGTAGCTCCGACCTGTAGGACTACGCAGTAAACGCCAGCCCATTGCACCAAGTACTCGGGGAGTGCCACCGTCAAGGATACGGACCTTAGGACCCGCTCTACCACGCTACCTCAGGTTAAGACTAGTACGCTGACACACCAGTCATTGCGTTACATTTTGGTCTCCCGACTTATAATACCATAGGTATAATTGAGCTGACCATTGGAAAGAAGAATTATGCGGATTCTAGACTTCGGTTTAATTCCCCAACGGACCACAAGTACAGAAGCAACCGCCATCATGGATGCAGGAAACACACCCAACTGACCAGACTATAGGAATTCTACCGCAGAACAGGTTGCGACTGCAACGCTGACGATGTCGCCCGGCCCTCAGGTTGATGCCGTGAGCGACCGCAGGAGCACGAGAAGCCAACCGCAAGAAGTACTGACCCCCATGGCTAACCCTGAAAGGATTCGCCGGGAACCCACGGTGGCAGGGCGTTTACGAGAAAGCCTCACCAGGGCCACCTCTAGGCCAGGGACACCCCAAGGAGAAACCCACCAGACCGAAGGAATTAGACAGAACATGCCCGCATGGCTTTCCGACCTTCTCTGGCCCCGTCTCCGTGAGCTCTGCTCAGACCATGTGGATTCCATTGTGGACATGCGACCCGTTACGGCGATCGCTGACCATACGGATTACCTCATTACGCGAATAATCCCTAAGGTAACGGAGTCTGAATTATTCATAGACTCCTTCCTACAGGCCGTTCAAGGAGCAGTCACTAGCCAGCCAGGCAATGCGTTCCCGAGGACCACTCCAAAAGTCAAGCATCCGGTTTCCATATGGCAATCCTCTACCGAACCCCCAGGAGTGGCGGTATTACCCGCCCCTCGCCGGGAACACCATAAAGAATATCCAATGGAAAGACAATCTAGGAGCAGAAGAGAAGCTCTGCGTCTAAAAGAGATTCCGATTGATCGACCCAAAGGACAATATGAGAGACAGCGACCTCAGGGCTCCATTAGATCTGATATAGAGATCGATCCTTTTGGTCCCCATTCCGCTGGAGAGGAACGAAGTAACCACAGGAGAAAATAGAACAGAAAGAGTAGAAAAAGAGACCATTCGGGCACCAGTTATTCCGCTTGGGACTAAATCGAAAAGACCGACTCGGAAGAGGATGAGGCTGCCGTTCGAGGCCTCCAACCCCTGACAACATCCAACGAACTTTTTCTTATCGTTCTAGACTACCGGAATTCCCGATTGGCCGACCAGCCTGCAAAAAATTCTGTTTTTGTGGCTCGAAGAGTCGCCAAATGGGCCAAACGGATGCAACAAACCATTACGGACAAGTTCTCGGGTTCCGATCCCATTGCTGTCCTTAGGTTTCTTAGTATTTTCCGTACCGCCTGTGATCAGCACGGTGTCCACGAGGGCGCCGCTCTGTACCTTTTCCAATTCTTCTCCACAGGGACAGGCGCATGACGGAGTGGTTTCGAAGATATCTGGTACAACTGACCTCTTGGATGCTCAAGACCGTGAGCTCCTCAGGTCATACCCTCAGGTTGTTCATTACCTCTTGGGAACCTATGCCACAGATGACGTTATAATGGATGCCTACCAGGAATTAATATCTTTTAGGCAGAGCTCCAACATGACCGAATCGGCTTTCGCAAACCACCTATGGAAGAAAGCTTACCGATGTGGAAACGTATTCTCCGAAAAACGGCTCAAACGTCTTTTCATCATGGGATTACTACCTGCCGTTAGGACACATTTCCGTAATTACCACACGGAAAACCCACATTACTCCTTCCAACGACTCGTAACCTACGCCGAAGGATACGGAAAACCATACAGGACTTCCAGGCGCAATGCTGACATATCCAGAGGACACGCAACTCCATTGCGTAAACCAAACCAAGCCCATTTGGCTAGCTCCACGGAATCGGACATGGATTCATCACTCCATTATGCCGACTAGGAAGATATCCGCGCGGTTCATTTCAGTGCCCCTCCGTCTGGCCCCCCATCATATACTTCCCAGGGAATTACAGCAACCATTGGACCACCCACACCCGAGTAAACCCCCCTTCTACTCCGCAATGAGGTTTTTGGTCGCTGACCAAGGGCTTGCTTCCGCTGCCTTTCCATGGTCCAACACTGTGAATGCACGAGGGGTCTGCCTGAGGATGCTCGCAAACACCTTCTAGTCCTAAGGGAAGAGAATTACAAGGTGCAAAGATCCGAGGGAATATTCAACAGGGCACATCAACGAACCACAGGGACCCCTCCACGTTCTTCCACGCTTCCGGACACTCCAATCAAAGCCACACAGGTCCACGCCATTATAGATCCTACGGACGACCTCAAAAAGGAATTTTATCCTCAGGAAGAAACGGAAACACCACCGAAAAACCCTTAGAGGGTCGACGCGAGGCAAATCTTCCCTTTTTAAGCCCCTGCCTCAACCAATTGGACAGTCATGAGCCAAAGAGCTCTTAAACCCCCAATACCAACCACCCAGCATGGAGAACTCAGGTTGAACCACAATTTGAACACAGTAACGACCCTGTCTGTATCTTCAGGAAAGAGAACTGAAAAGCTCGAGTAACCGTGGGACTTCGTTCCAACAACTCTCGAGTGACCACAGCCGTACTAGACACAGGCGCTGGTCCCAACTTGGTCCATTTTAAGCTGGCAAGAATTCTTTCATGGAAATAATTCCCCCAGGATTACCGATGCATCAAGTAGACCAATGGACATTAAAGGGATAGTACCACTTTACCTACACTGAGGACGATTCAGAATCCGCTCGTGGTTCCTTTTATGACCTAACATGGGTGCTGACGCAATCCTAGGGACCTCCTTCATCGATCGATACATTAAGGCTATTCATATAGGCCTTAGAAAAGTTTCATTCTACTGCGCTCCTTCCATCTCCATAGTTGGTTCCGCCCTAGGGCCAGAAGCTAATCTCAAACAAGCAGTTATCTCCGAAGATACTAAGTCCAATAAGATTCGCTTATCGAAAGCCATAGCGATACCCCCGATGACCCAAATCACCGTATCGATCCATTCCCAGTCCTCAAGTCTCGTTTCGATACAAAACCACCCGAAAACGGTTCTAAGCACATCACCTTGATGGACAATGGAGTAATGGACATGCGCCCAAACAGGCTCTGACCTTCGGGATGATGCTAGACCACAGTTCCAGCACCCATACCGTACAGGCTTGAAAAGTATGGAAATTGTCGCCGACCAGATGAGCAAAATGCGCAAAGCTCACGTCATAGAGCCGGCGCCTCCTAACCAATCCTAATGGACAAGTTCCCTTGTCTTCGCGGCTAAGAAGGACGGCTCCGTCAGGTTCTTTGTTGATTATAGAAAGCTGAACGCAGAAACCAAGAGGGACTAATACCCGATACCCCGTATGGACTACTCTGTAGATTCTTTAGGTGAAGCAGCCGTATTCACTATACTGGACGCTAATTCCGAATATTAGAAAATCTCTATGGCTGAGAATGCAAGAGGGCTAAAAACTTTCACCACCCACGAAGGTCTGTTCAGATTTACTCGTATGCCCTTTGATTTCAAAAATGCGCCAGCGACCTTCCAACGAGTAATGGACATCACACTGTCCAGAACTAAATGGAAATTCGCCTTCGTCTATTGAGATTGCGTAATAATCTTCTAACGAACCCTGAAGGAACACATTTGGCACGTTAGGACAGTGCTAATAATTCTACAGGATGCCGTAGTAACACTGAAACTCCGCAAATGCGCCTTCTATCAGGCCTTAGTGAACCACCTCGGTCACGTCGTCCTTCCAGGAAAGTTAAAGGTAGCCAAACGGACCACGGATGCGATCAGCCAGGCTAAAACTTTCAAAACCTACACGTAACTAGGATCCTTTTTGGGCTGGTGCAATGATTACCGACGTTTCGTCCAAGGATTCGCTAAAAATACAGCCCCTTTCAGCGCAATATTGAAGAAGGAAAAACCTTCGGAGTTTGAATGCCTTGCCGAGGACCAATATCAGACATTTCAGACTCTAAAAGACAAATAGCTGAACCCACCCATACTGGATTTACCAAAACCCAATAGGCCCTTTGTCTTCGACACAGACGCTTTTGATGCCCAAGTAAGATGTGCATTGCTACTGGAACAAGATTCACCAAAATATCATCGATGTAATGGATACTGGAGCAGAACGCTCACCAGCGCGGAGCGAAACTATAGTACTACCGAAAAATAATGTCTCGCCATAGTATGGTCAGTATTAACAAGCCGACCATACCTTGGGGAAACTAGGTTCAACCTTAGAATAGACCACGATTCACTTCGCTGGTTACTCAATTTGACCGACGCATCAAGGCGCCTCGCTCGTTTGCGCCTTAGGCTGTCAGAGTATTACTATGATATAAACTATAGGCCAGGCATCAAGAACCAGGCCGCAGATGCCTTCTCGCGAATCATTACAGACGGAACTGATGACACGCCATTGGACGAACTCATTTCTACTCCCTTCACCGATGATGGACCTCAGGATAATACGGAAACGGATTACCTTATGGGTACGGTCAAAATGGATGATCCTGCGGTAAAGGAGAATGAAGTCTACTTATTGGACTGAGAGACAGTACCACCCAATTCGACACCACCTCAGGTTAATTTAATAACCCAAGAGGAAAAGAACTCCTCCCCATACCTATTGAGGAGCTCTTCAAGGCGCAGGTCGAAGACGATTAATGCAAGGAAAAGGCCCAATTAGTAGAAACCCCTGCATTCCTATTTGACTACGACCGATTAGGACTACTGTGCCGCCGCGAACCACTCGATGGCGCACTCCAACGGGTAGTACCAGGATCACTGAGGATGCGATTCCTATACCTCGCCCATTTTCCTCGCTTGGCTGGTCACCCTGGAGGCGGGCGAATGTACCAGACCCTAAGGAAATTCTTCTACTGGCCACTAATGGCGCAGGACCTATGGCAAACCGCACGGAACTGCACTTCGTGGGCACAAATCCGAGGATATTGCGCCAACCATCAGACCAAATTGAAACTTTTCTTCGCTGCAGGGCCGATGGAATTCGTCGCGATGGATATAATTGGACCTTTGCCCACGTCGTCCCATCGGAAAGGGTTTGCTTTGGTAATAACCGATAGGTTTACCGAACTTACCTGAGCCCTACCTCTAGAAAAGACAACAGCCACAGATGTCGCCGCGGCATTCTTGTCCTACTGGGCATATCCCTATGGAATACCAGTCTACCTCCTTACGGATAATGGAAGCTAGTTTGTATCCAAATTCTTTTCGCACGTTTGTGCTTCCTTATGTACCAAACATGTAACCATAACGGCATAACACCCTCTAAGCAATGGCCAAGCCGATCGCTTCAACCGTACCCTTCTGGACCGATTGGCACAATACGTATCGTAGCACCAATTGGACTGGGACTACTACGTTGAACCACTGTTTTATGCCTACAACACTCAAGTACACGCTTCCACGGGGACAACACCTTTTGATTTAATGCTAACGAGATCGCCACCGCCGATAGCTGTTTACCTTCAGGAGTCAATTATACTCCAGGACATAACCGAAGGAAGGACTCATCCTAAGGCGAAACACTACTCGCGCCGACGCATCGACAGCATTATCTAATCCACTAGAACTATACTGACCAAAGCCCAACGGCGTTAAAAGGTCACTTTCGACAAGGCCGTTCGGAACACACCGACCTTTGGGAAAGGAGAAATGGTTTAACTGGACCGTCCACCGAGGGATAGTGAGGACCTCGATAACACTACGGGGAAGCTCTTCTCCCGATCTCTGAGACTATACAAAGTTCTTAAGGCCAATCAACATACCATTACGTTACTAATCGACGGCCTACAGGACAACGTATCGATGGATCGGGTGACACGAGCTCCCAGCTCCCCCGATTCACCAACGTACCAGTCCCCTGGCCCAACAGAATCACCCCGACCTCAGACCGAGGCTCAGGTCCCCACAGCTCCTAAGGAAATATCCGCGGACCCGACTGTCCCCACGGACCGATTAGTCAATGGCATTGACGATGACCAATCTCTCTGAACCGACTCCTGTGGATTCGCCTCTCTGGACCACACACTCCTTCCGGAGGAGGAATACCAACAGGAATACGTTATTGAACGAATCATCTCCGCCAGTCGGGGAGAAAATGCGATAATGCGCTATCGCATCCGTTGGTTTGGCTATACTCCAAAGGAAGATACTTTGCAAAAATCCTCAAAACCATTCCGGCTAATTTTATCGCCCGCTGCTGGCGAAAAACGGCAGCACGGAGGGCAGCCTTCAGGAGGGGGCAACCGTTGGCTCGAATAACACAAACAGCCTCCCGAAACGTCTTTCAATACACTTCCGGACACGACGGTCCGCCGTAGCGCCCGCATCAGGGAACAACGTCAGTTCTCAGGTGACACCTGAGGAAGACCTCAGGAAGCTGTCAAGGTTCGGACGGCGTCAGGGGTCACGCACGTTGGAGGCATACACGAGCGACTTTGGGAAAGTACAAGCATTATTTTATTTGACTAACTAGCAGAGGCCTAAAATCCCTCGTCATGACCTCAAGATTCGCGAAAGCGCTCCGAACGCCAAAAGGAATCACTGGGGAGGCACTGGAATAACCCGGTCGTCCTCATTCAAACGTGCAGGAGCGAATTCGGAACTAGGATCACCCGAGGAGCCTACTGTACCAATAGGACCGGCACCAGCGAGCAAAGCACCGTTCTTCGGCGAAGATTCACTTGAGGGGCTATTGTCACCATCGAAATCCTCCCGGTCGCTCAAATTTAGACTATACCTCGTATCCAAGTCGGCAGTAACCCTCTGGGACCTCATTTGTGTATTCTGCTTCAGAAGATTGACCATAGCCGTCCCCAGATCTTGAACCTGCTGGACAATCGTGGCGTAGAGCGCCGAGAGACCGGTCCAGGAGCAAGCTTCCCTCAGCACTGTCGCAATGTCCATCGAAGCAGTAATACCAACTGTACGGCAGACATGAGGGAGATCGGCGGCTGCAGCCTTGACCGAAGCCAGAAAATGCGGCGAAGGAGAGAACGGAGCAATGTCGACGCCCACAGTGGAGTTCAGAGCCATCGAATCATCTAAGGGACTAGCGGCTTCGACAGTAACCTCTCCAAGAAGGATGTCCACTAGGGCGACGGGCAGCTCATAGGAGAGTTCACCCTGAGGAGCAGCGCCCGAAGGGGCTGGAGGAGGAGAAACGGTCGTCAACATAAGATTGGATTCGACGGGAGGATTGACGCCCTCCACGGGCAGGATGAAGGGATCGTCACCGAATGTTTCTCCGCCGGAAATGCCAGCAGGAACCATCGGCGTGGCTTCCAAATCAGGCTCGAAGCACAGGAGATCGAAACGAATGGCCTTCGGGTAATAGTCAGGCACATGATGCCGCAGAATGTCCGATGGTTGATTCGTCCAAGCCTTGGCGGGATAGGTACGAGTGTCATCCCGACCCTGCAAATGTAACCATAATTTTCGTGAACGAGTCTGTATCATGATTATACCAAAGGAACCCGGGAGTCCTGCTCCACTCCACCTCTAGTACATGATCCAAATGGGCCTCAGCCTCATCGAAGGCGAACTGGGTCCCACGGACGATATTCTGGATGTCCAGGTTCCTTACGAAACGTATCATGATGTCCGGAAGCGGGACTACACGAACTCTAGGGCCGGGTATGTGCTCATCGTGCCATACCCTCCAATCATCCGAACGGACATTACCACGGACTCCGTACTTCGCGGTATCCAGGAATGCCATAAGGGAAATTACGCCGAACTCGACGTAGAGTAACTTCGAAGAAAACCAAGACCTTCGTCATCGCCCATGAGTTGGGACGAATGATACGCTACTACGGACGGCGTGGAAACCAATAAGAGCAGCCAGATACGCCAGTAAAGACCCCATTGGTCCTCATCCACGCGGGGAAGCGATCAGTATAGTGGAGGACGCTTGTCGGTGCTCATGTCGTGAAACCCCACCTGTTGCCAACAGAAGAAGAACTCCAGGGATTGACGCAAATCACCATCGGGCTCATGTACCTCGTTACATTAAAGCCTGTTGGACATACAAAACAGGCGGTCTTGCGGCAGTCAGAAGCACATGAGCGCCAAAAGGCTGTGACCCGCCGTAGCAAATCTCACGTGATGCGAAATAAAGTCCTCATATAGGTCCGAAAGAAGTTTGTTCACCTTGAACTGGTACTCGGCTTCCTTCGCACAATGGACATACGGCATGTTCGCTTGGATGAGGGTAAGACAGCTCGTTGCCGAACGCGGATCCACAGGACAATGCAACCAACGGTTACACCACAAGACGTTGCGCGCCTTCTTTTCGCCCCTGCAGAACTCAGGGGTCTTAGCGAACCTTCGGGCATCGAGATACACGTGACAAAACCTCTGGAATTTTTCCACAGAGGTCGGCAGAATGGCATGACGCGCTGCCCGCGGGTTTCGTCCAATGGTATGGTCAAAACGGTCCCCGGGGCGCTCATACGTCACTTGGTATCCCAAGGAATTCCCGGCTTGGTTGTTTGAAGCCATGGCGCCGCTGCAAACAGGTTGGTGCGCCAGGAAATGAATCGGCAAACCGACGAAAGCAACAAAGGTTGGGCGGAGAGTAGCGTATCCAACAGGCTTATAAGGCGTGTTCTGCATCTTTCGCGACCAATGGAGGAATACCACGACGGGGAAGAAGAAAGATGGAACTGTATCGGGTGGGATGACCGAGGTGAACCCGAATGGACGAAGAGCGCACCATGGATCACGGCGGACGACGTGCGTAGGGTCGCCAAAGAAATAGCGGGGAAGAGCGAAAGCGGCGATGACCGACCCTTCGGTGCGCGTACAGTACATAAGGTGAATTAATTGCCATCCTGGCGCCAAGGATCAGCTTATACGCTCTCATACCCGCAAGGATGGTGGCGATGCGACGCCCCGTCGTGCCCAGTGGTAACGAGAGCAAGTAAGCGCTTACGTCCCCCGGATTGGTCATGAGACGCAGACATGTCGCACACGGCACCGCTCGTGTCCATGCCATTAGGATGCTGAAGGTCACGAGGTTCTGACCCTGTAGGCAAGATTGTGGATTGACCTAAAGGTCCGACTAGGGCCAGACACCCAGGAAGATGTGAGACAAGTTGGACTTCGCCGTGACGTTCGAATCATAAGAAGGGACATATGTGAAGGAGCAACGATTACGATTGAGTTTTGTAAGCCGCCAGGGCCATATGTATCTCACAGACGCCACGTGGACTGGCCGACCTTAGCTGGACATATTTAGATATTTGTTTTAATTTATTTAATGTAAATAGGATAGCTTTACAGTGCAAGGGATATCCCAGCGCCTCGCCATTGATATTTACTGGGCTCGAGTGACGCTTCTTTCTTAGAATCAGGTAGGCACCGCTAGAATACTAAATTACCCTCTTGGGTATATTAGTTCCACCTATTTGTCTTGCAGCGGTCGTTTCCGGAGCTCAGACCTATGGGACTACGCATTAAACGCCCGCCCATTGCACCAAAGACTATGGGAGTGCCGCCGTCAAGGATACGGACCATAGGACCCGCTCTACCACGCTACCTCAGGTTGAGACCAGTACGCTGACCTACCAGTCATTGCGTTACAGGCAATAGTTTGCATATTTCTTGTATCACAAAAACCGGAACAGGGAACTGACATGATGATGCGGGCCTTTTTAAGGGAACTGCACGCATCGAAAGTAGTGCATTTTTAAAAAACGCGTAGGCAGTGGTTGAGCGTTGAGACCATCTTTCTAGTCACTAACTTCTGCTGCCTAGGCGCTCGCTTATATAGGAATTCATAGTTTGGTTTGATTTAATTAAATAGAAATGAATATTACTCACATCCGCGTCGCGTAAAACCATGAACAGCCATATCGTTTGGACGCTATGGACGTCCTTTTTCGCTTTCGAAGAGTATCCAGCAAGATTTTCGTCGATTCGGAAGTTTTTTTATCTGCAGCATCTAACTTTCTGTCTGTCAGCGATTCCAAAATAAACTATGCATATGCATAAAATACAAAACATAAATTTCCGCCTGAGATTTCCTTTCTAACATTATTCTTCTTCTATATCAACATGCATGCATTGTGTGGATCCTGGAATGCGCACAGTATTCTAGAATTGCTGTAACACACGTGGATGAAGTGCTAGCATGGTCTGCATACCCTATTTCATCGCTGGCGTCGAAAGCCAGAATGGCGCATTAGGGATAATAATCTATTTGTTATATTTTTATTCGTTACTGTGCTTCTATGAACGCTGCTAGCAGCAATTAGAGTAACCTAGAACTACATAGTAGTAACTATCGAGTAGTAATGCGTTTTAGCTTCACTTTGGAGGTTCTAGATCTCTATAAAAAGAGCTCTGATGTCTCCGAGTTCTCCCTCTAACGACTTCAATCAAGAATTGTCACCAAAAACATCACTTTCCTTGGGCTTTGAGCCCTTCAATTTTATCAAAAGGTGTGGCGTATGCCATCTAGGGTTCAGTGAGGCAACCCCCGCTGGAAGAGCAAACCGTTTATTATAAAATAACTCTGAGGCGTTTGCCGCAGTACAGGAAACCTATGAAGCGTTAGCCCCTGGCCGGTGCACCCCCTGTCGGCCCACAGTACCGGTCAAAGTGTCCTGGGCGTGGACGGGAGACGGCCTGTGTGTACCAACGAATCTGGGTCTTTCTAAAAAGACACCAGAGATTGAGAAGCCTGTGACGTTCATGAAGACTTGGTGGCGGTCTGGGATCTAGTGTGAATGAGCGATTATAACGGTTGAGCCCTGTAAACAGCCGGGCCCTAAGGGAACTGACAAATGCCACATGTACTGGCCGACCTCAGCTGGACTTATTTAGATTATTAATTAATTTTAATTAGTGTAATAGATTATCATTACAGTGCCAGGGAGATCCTAGTGCCTCTGCAGTACTATTACTTGGCTCGAGTGACGCTTCTCCCTTAGAGTAAGGTAGGAACCGTTAGGATACTAAACAACCCCCTTTGGTATATTTGTTCCACCAATTGGTCTTCAAGCCATCGTTTCCATAACTCCAATATGTAGGACTACGCAGCAAACGCCATCCCATTTCACCAAGTACCCTGGGAGTGCCGCCGTCAATGATTCGAACGTTAGGACCCGCTCTACCACACTACCACTGGTCGAGGCCCGTACGGTGACCCACCAGTCATTGCGTTACATTTTGGTCTCCCGAATTAGAATCTGTAGTATCCGCTCTAACGGAGAGAGCAGACACCTGCGGCAGCGTTCGGACTGCCGATGGGCGCTTGCGGCGAAGGAAAAGGGGTGGTAGAGCTAGAACACCAGCGAGCTGGAAGTGGGGTGTAAGGCCACTACTCGCCAGCGAGGGTGAACAGTGCAACTGTAAAACGTTGATGGGACGTAGGTACGAGACGGCTCGTGAAATGGTTGGGGGCTGACTATCTATTATAGCTCGTCCAGATCTCCGGTTAAGGAATCCTAAGCGAGGAACAGAATAGTCATGATGCCCATGTTGTCTCTTTTACTTGGAGTCGGCGCTCACCTCTCGTACACTATATACTGTGTGCTATGGTGACTGCCCAAATAATACATAAATAATACCCAGTGGTCAGCCAATTCGCCAACCCACTGTATGGGTACGGTCCCTAAAGGACTTACCTCTACAAAGGGTAGTAAAACCAGCCACGCGGATCGCCACTACATGCGCCGTTGCAAGCCACTCCACTCGTGATGCCACGTGTTCCAACAATGTACCCTGCCTCCTGGCATCCTACGCGGTGTGCCGTTTCATATCACAATGCTGGTGATATCACTCACTTATGAGTTCCAACTGCGACTTCGCGAAAAACCAGCCTTCCGGATTCCCCGACATAGTAGAATACTCGAGTTGGTTGGAAGAGATGGGTCATCGTCATTGGTATTGACCATCGGGTCCATGGGGCTGGTTGGGTCCGCGGGAACTGCCTTAGGGGTTGTGCGGACTTGAGCGTCGACCTGAGGTCATAGTGATTCCGTTGGGACAGCAGACTGGGATTTTGGTGACTCGGGGTAGCTGGGAGCTCGTGTCACCCGATCAATCGATACGGTGTTTTCTAGGCCATCAATTAGAAATGTAATGGTATGTTGATTGGCCTTAAGGTTTTTATATGGTCCCGTAGAGCGGGGTAAGAGCTTCCGCGTAGTGTTCTCGAGGTCCTCGCTGTCCCTCGGTGGCCGGTCGAGGTAAACCAGTTCTTCTTTCCCAAAGGTCGGTGTGTTCCAAACGGCCTTGTCGAAACGGACCTTGCAACGCCGTTGGGCTTTGGTCATTAAAGTTTTAGTCGAACGAATAATGCTGTTGATGCGTCGGCGCGAGTAGCGCTTCGCCTGGATAGGGGTCATCCCTTCGGTTATGTCCTGGGGTATGATAGACTCCTGAAGCTCAACAGCTATCGGCGGCGGTGCTCTCGTCAGCGTTAGGTCAAAAGGGGTTATACCCGTGGAAGCGTGCCCTTGCGTGTTGTAGGCATAAACCAGTGGCTCAACGTAGTCATCCCAGTCCAATTGGTGCTCCGATACGTATTGTGCCAACCGGAACCGGTTCAGAAGGGTGCGGCTAAAGCATTCGGCTTTGCCATTGGTTTGCGAGTTGTACGCCATGGTGGTCACGTGTTTGATTCCGAAGGTAGCACAAACGTGTGAGAAGATTTAAGATGTAAAATGGCTGCCGTTATCCGTAAGGAGGTAGAGTGGCATGCCATATGGATTTACCCAGTAGAGCAAGAAGGCCGTGGCGACATCCGCGGCTGTTGTCTTCCCTAAGGGTAGGGCTCGGGTAAGCTTGGTAAAACTATCTGTTATAACCAAGAGAAACCGTTTTCCACGGGACGACTTAGACAAAGGCCCAATTATATACATCGCGACAAATTCTATCGGACTTGCGGCGGGAAAGAGCTTCAATTTGGCCTGATGGTTCGTGCGAGACCCTCGGATTTGTGTGCACGATGTACAGTTCCGTGCGGTTTGCCATAGGTCCTGCGTCATTAGTGTCCAGTAGAAGAACTTCCTCAGGGTCCGGTACATTCGTCGGCCTCCAGGGTGACCAGCCACGCGAGGGAAATGGGCGAAGTATAGGAATTGAGCCCTCAGAGAAGTTGGTATTACCCGTTGGAGTGTGCCATCCAGCGGTAAGCGGCAACATAGTAGTCCGAATCGGTCATAGTCGAATAGAGATCCAGGTGTTCCTACCAATTGGGATGTTTCTTTCCAGTACTCGTCTTCGACCTGCGCCTGTAGGAGTTCCTCAATAGTTATAGGGAGGAGCTCTTTTTTTCTCCGGGGCTATCACATTAACCTGAGGTGGTGTCGAATTGGACGGCATTGTCTCTCAGTCCAATAGGTATATTTCGTTCTCCTTTACCCCAGGGTCATCCGATTGCACCTTACCCATAAGGTTATCCGTTTCCGTATAACCCTGAGGTCTATCATTCGTAAAGGGGGTATGAATTAGGTCGTCCAATGGAGTGTCATTAGTTCCGTCGGTAATGATTCGGGACAGGGCATCTGCTGCCTGGTGCTTGATTCCCGGCGTATAGGTTATCTCGTAGTCATATTCTGACAGCCTCAGGCGCCACATAGCTAGGCGACTTGATGCATAGGTCATATTGAGTAGCCAGTGGAGTGAATCATGGTCTATCCTAATGGTAGACCTGGTTCCCTCGAGGTACGGACGGAGTGTCAATACGGACCATACGATGGCTAGACATTCCTTTTCGGTAGTACTGCAGTTTCGCTCCACGCTGGTGAGCGTTGTGCTCCAGTATCCGATAGGTCGATAGTCCTTCGGGGACTTTTGTTTCTGTAGCAGGGCACATCCCACTTGGAGATCAAAGGCGTCTGTATCCAGGACAAAGGGCCTATTGGGTTTTAGTAAATTTAGTATAGGTGGGTTCAGCAATTTGTCCTTTAGGGTCTGAAATGCCTCGTACTGGTCGTCGGTGATGGCTTCGAAATCCAAAGTTGTTCCCTTCTTCAGCATCGCGTTGAGAGGGGCCGAGATCTTGGCGAACCCTTGAACGAACCGTCGGTAAACGTTTCACAAGCCCACGAAGGATCGTAGTTGCGTGTAGGTCCTAAGAGGCTTAGCCTGGCAAATCGCATTTGTAGTCCGTGTGGCCACCTTTAGTTTTCCCGGGAGGATGACGTGACGGAGATAGTTCACTGAGGCCTGGAAGAAAGCGCATTTGCGGAGTTTCAGTAATACTCCAGCGTCCTGTAGGATTTTCAGCACCTTCTTCACGTGGTGAAGGTGTTCCTTCACGGTCTGTGAGAAGATTATAACGTCATCCAACTAGACCAGGGCGAACTTCCATTTGAGTCTGGACAGTATGATGTCCATTACCCGTTGGAAAGTTTTGGTGCATTCATTAAACCAAAGGGCATATGGGTAAATCGGAACAGAGCTTCATGGGTTGTCAAGGTGATCAGCGCTCTCGCATCTTCGGCCAAAGGGATTTGCTAATATCTGGAGTTAGCGTCTAGTGTGGTAAATAAGACAGCTTCGCGTAAGGAATCCAGACAGTCGTCCATGCGGGGTATCGGGTATGAGTCCCTCTTGGTTACTGCCTTCAGCTTCCTGTAGTCGACACAGAACCTGAAGGAGCCATCTTTCTTCGCCACGAGGACAAGGTAACTTACCCATTCGTATTGATTTGGAGGCGCCGGTTCTATGACTTGAGCTTTGCGTATCTTGTCCATCTGATCGGCGACAATTTCGCTACCCTTAAGGCCTGTACGGTATGGGTGCTGGAACTGTGGTCTAGCATCATCCTGAAGGTCAATGCGGTGTATAGTGGCTCTGATTGTTCCCAATCTACCTGACCACATGGCCTGGTATTCCCTGAGGACATCAAGTACCTGGGGTCTATAGGATTCGAATTCTGCGCCAATAGCGACCGTCCCCTCCCAAGAGTCGACATCCTCGTCGGGAGTTCGCGTCGCAATGTTATCCATTTGGGCCTCCATAATGGCCACGGGCGCGGGTAGAGTGATACCAATCACTTTATCTTTAGGTAACCGTACGGGTTTATCTCTGAAGTTGCTGATTGTGACCAAGAAGGGCCTGTTGGGGTGGATGTCCATTACTCCATTGGCCGTTAAGGTAGGGTGCTTCAGAACCGTTTTCGGGTGTTTCTGAATCGTTACGAGACCTGAGGACTGGGAATGGACTGATACAGCTATTTGGGTCATCGCGGGTATCGTTATGGCCTTTGACAGGCGAACCTTATTGGACTTCGTATTTTCGGAGACAACCGCTCGTTTGCGGTTTGCTTCTGGCCCTGGGGCTGAACCAGTTATGGAGATGGAAAGAGCGCGGTAAAACGCGACTTTCCTAAGGCCTGGGTGAATGGCCTTGATGTATCGACTGATGAAAGAGGTCCCTAGGATTGCGTCTGCGCCCAAGTTAGGTCATACAAGGAACCACGAGCCCCAGTGAACAGTGGTTTGGGACACAATATGGCCAATAATGGGACTTGATTAAATCCAAATTTTAATTTGCATGTTCAGAAGTGGCCGGCACAGGGCCGCCAAAGAAGTGGCATTATCTTAAAAAAATATCGATGCGTCGTAAAGAGGCCAAAAGCAGGCCAGCAGTTGACGGCCCTCCGAGAAATGGACGCAATGTAGCCCAGTGGAGATGCCTCCGGCCCTATTTCGGCAATTTATATTTGAAAATCCATTTGCAGCCATCGGGGGTCCTTTTTCTGGTAGCCCTGCCGCTCGGCTTCGAATTCTGGCCTGAAGGCGGCACTGTTTTTGTAACTAGTAAATCCGCTACAAAAAAAGCTCCTCAGAACCTTGGCCGACTGACGCCACGAGAAGAAAGGTCGTTGAGTTGTGGGTTTGATGGAATCTCATCTCCTGAATCTGTCTTTCTCGCGGTGCGTGGACCCAATGCGCGCCTGTCCCTCTCGGTTATCCCATTCCATCCATTCCAAACCTTTTCGGGCTACTTCCTTCTCTCCCGCAGCGGCACCCCCTCCCCATCCTTCTGCTCACAGCAGCGCTTCAGCTTTACCCTCACGCATCACGCCCGCTCGTTGCAACGCTTCGCCGCAAACACCGCCTCAGTGCTCTAGTGCTTCAATCCATACCACTACAACGACAGCCTCGTCTTGCTTCTGTAGTGCTTCTACCAAAGCGCTGTCAGCCTCACGGATTGCCTCGTAGCAGAAGACGCTTCAAATTGTGTGCCGTTCGCCGCGCCGTCGCCGACGTCGCTGGGAAAGAACCATTATGTGAACATGTTGCGCGAGGTTCGCCACAAGGCACTCGGCAATGCTGTCATCACCGTGGAGGACTCCGTGTTTTGCAAAGCTGATGCGCCGCAAATCCCCTTTCATCGCGCCTTATAATGCTTCTTGCGCCATCGCAGCACACCCCAATACGGGTCATCGCTCATTGCATACCGTTTTCGCTTCAAGTCAACGAACCCTCTCCACCAGTTCCTGGATGAGATTAATTCCATTGGTCCTGCTCAAATAAATAGCAGTGGCAGTGGTGGTGGGGATTCCGAAGTCCAGAGAACTAAGCTTGAGTTTCTCAATCAGTTAGACGGTTCCCAAACTACGAAGAATCTTAAGGTTCTGTTGGCCGAAAGTAGGCCCAACATTCTTGATTCAGCACTTCTACGTCCTGCAATAATTGACAGGAACATCGAATTTCCTGCCCCCAACGAGGAGACTCGGAAGCGACTCCTTAAGATCCACTCACGGAAAATGAATCTCATGCGCGGGATTGATCTTGGAAAAGTTGTGAACAAGATGTCAGGCGTATCTGGAGCAGAAACGAAAGCTGTTTGTTCTGAAGCTGGTATGTTTGCACTTCGGAAACCTTGCCTATGCGTGCAGAGGAAAGATTTTGAACTTGCTGTATCAAAGGTAATGCGAAAAGATTGAGAGGATAGCAAGTATTTGCGGAGGTTGTGGAAGTAACCTGCTTAACTACTTAAAGTGTATCTTCGTTGTACGGAACGATCAGTACTTTACTCTCAGGCGCGATCTTCCAGTCCAAGTCATTGAGCCGACAATACATAGAAGTCCCTTTGCAGGTCGAGTGCAGTATGAAATTCATCCTGTCCAATTTACATTGTGAGAGGAACGTGTTCTGCTTTGACGGCTTTCTCCAGCGGTATTATGGACGAACGATCTTTATCACGACTAAGTGCTTTTCGCATGTCTTAAGCGTCTTCATCTCCTCCATAGTAATTCATGATTGTGCGATATATGACATAGCCCATCCTTTTTTACATCGAGATGGCCAGAGAGTTTGACTTACGCACTAATAAATCGAAGAAGAAGCAGTTGTACGTCTCGTCCGATAAACTCTCAGTGAAGTTCATTAATTTCGATGCCAGTCCCAACCTACGATACTCTGGAGCTACAGTTACAGCTGATACATGTCCATGCCATTCACGAGCACGTCCTTCTGCTTTGCCAACAACGCACGCCATCATTGTTCCATCGGGTGAAGTTACAGTTTTCTAAAATTCAGGCCATCTTAGCATGTAGTGAAAATAGAAATGCAGGTTATACGTTTCGGTGAGCTCATCTAGATTGACTGGGTTTATCTGAAAAAATCGCATGGTCGAAGTCGGCGTGTTGACGACATTTTCAACGGGCCCAATCACTGGCAAAAAGTTTGAAGCAACGAATGGCAAGTGAGGGAGGTATCGTCGCAAAGGTTGGTGTCAACAAGAAGAGAGATCTTGCTTGTCTCAACGTAACGCACTGGTAATTCACGCTCCTCTGGTTCTAGTTTGAATGCACGGGCTATAGAGATAGAAGGCTAGATTGCTACCTTTTAGATGAAGGGGCTATGGCACAAAACTACAGTCTAGAAGCGAGATGAGGAGAAGTGCTTCGCAGCTTGCCTGCGGCTTCTTGATGTCATACATGTACAGTATCATACGTGTTTGGATTGTCACACCCCTTCCCTCCACTTTGACATCGAGACAAGTGTCCAGACTATACGGCGCTTAGTCCATATGCCGTGTAGAGCATGAAAAATTTTGATTCAGGCGACAGAGACCATCTTTTGGTCAGTTTCTGAAGGATTTCGTCGGGTGGAACATTTTCGAAGACAGCTGACGGTTTCGAACTTCAAGTGCTGCCGAAGTTTTCAGTTCACGAAGTGCTCACTTCCGAGTGCATCGTGTCGGCCTTGGAGATTGGCAGTTCGTGCGAAAATTCTCGTCAGTGTTTTGGAAACCAACACTTTGGCTCTCACCTACTACAGTTCTTGAGCCCAGTCAAAGTTAAAACGATCGTGTTTCTAATGGTATTCCCTGCATCTGCCAACCACTCTCAGGAAAAGGCATCGTTGGTTCCCCAGTGGAGTGCAAAATAATTCATTCTGCCGACGACGTAGCAAAAACTGTGAAGGAAATGGTGGCCATGATGAAGAACTTGGATCCTGAGGCAGTGAGGAGACTTGTCCGGGCTAGAATTGCTGCAGAAAGCGTTCGATTTGCTTTTCCGGAGGGCGACCAAATATTTGCAGATATGGATTGTGATGTGGATGTAATGGATGACGGTGAAAACGTTGAAGAACATGAAGTACCATTCGCTGGATCTTCTGATAAACCGCTAGAAGAAGACCCTGAGGAAGAAGAAGAGGAAGACGTTTGCTATGGTTTACTGGATAATTCTTTGTATCGCAGTCCGCAAGTTTGTATCACGAAAAACAAAGAAGAGTACGAATTTGACATTGTTTCTGATATGAATGCTGCTGGTCTAAACCTCATTGAACGCATTCGGCTTGTGAACTATATCAGAAAGCTAAAGAACGAAAATGTTCCAACTCATGATATCATAAAACGTTCTCATGCGGTGCTCTCTGAGCGAAACGAGGATATCTTGGATAAAGATTCACTCTTGATACCGGTTGTAGAAGGCTTCTTGTTGCTAACAGCTTTGGAAACCGGAGAAGAGTTTGATAACGATTCTCGTCGAGAGGCTTCAGCAGTTCGAGATGCAGTGGAGGCGTCTCTTCGAGAAGAGCAAAGTGTACCGCAATGATCGACGCAGAGGTTCGGAATTGAACAGGTTCTCCATTGATGAGAGAACGAAAGGTGGGCAATTATCAACTCCTATTTCGTTTTATCGCTACAGAGCTGATGCGGGAGACCTCGCTTCGGAACGGAGGTACATGCCTAGGTCAGCCTGGTTCAAGACCACAATGTCTGTGGTAGCAGCTTTGCGGCAATCCATTGTGCTTCTCGCGGCCAATCCAACCCAAAGTGGTGTGTGTGAGATATCGCAGACCACAACACCAGCATCGTTTTGAGTGTTTTCTGTGGGTCAGGGGCAGAAAGGCAAGTGTGCTAGATATCTTTATACCCTTGTAGACCACTTCGCAACTGGCACGTGAACTGACGGATGAAATGCAGACATTCTCTGAAAACGCCTTGAAGGAAGACCTGACCTTTTTCTGGAAGGATTTAACGGCATCCTGAGCGCTGGGAATCCTGAGCGCTGGGAATCCTTCGCGCACTCTTCGAATCAAATCGGAGCGGCTTTGGACTTCTTGTTCTCGCTGATGATTGTTTCCGTATATCAAGCGCTCAAAGAAACTGGGGCTATTCTGTCATCTCTACAACACGAGGAGGTCAATCGCAATATGTACAATTTGTACCTGCGTAAGATAACGTGATGTCCTCCTAGTGATTCTTCACACAGCGAGTGTGACTCAAGTTATCATCCATGGGATAAGAGGGCTACCGTTTGGAACGAAGAGGATGCCGTTCAGTCCGCAATTACTGACATGTCCACAACAATAGAGAAAAAACCGCGCTTGTCGCGTGATGCAACCTAACCACCTCCACTCATCGTCTGTGCTTCAGTCCTTATCAGATATATGCACAAGAGCATCTTTACTCCACAACACTCCTCAGGCATTGATAATATCTGACTCCCTTCGCTGCCATACCATTAACCCTTTACGTTTCTTTGTTCACACCAATTCTACTCATTCGTTTGACTCCTTGGGATCGCCATCAGACTCCTTCCGTACCACAAGCCTTGCAACTTCGCTAATTGAGAAATGCTTGACAAACAAAGAAGGATTTCTCCCACTTTGTCAAATAGGAGTTCTTCTTGACAAGACAATTCTTGGTTTGTTTGCGGACTCCCGACCATATCTTGGAGCCCCCCACGGTCTGCAGCAACTTTCGAAGTTTTCGAGCGCATCAAGAAGGACTTTAATCGCAATTGCAGCCTCAGCTACCGGTAGGAATGTTGAATGCTCTCGTTTTCCTCCAACTCTACTGGGAGAATTACAACGGTCGCAGAAGGTAAGCTGATCGAGGAATCCCAGTCACAAGTCGTCTTCACGTTCGGCTTCATTTGGTTCTGATGAACAGATGAGCCAGTTCTCGAGCAAAAGAAAGGTGCAAAACGGCAGTAAGATCTATGCAGACCGCAGTCGATACGTCTAGTCATGTTCAAGTGCCCCGAACCTGAATAAAGACGAGCAAGTAGGTTTCTTATTCGACCAGAACTCCAGACAACTTGCTCAATTTCTGGCAGCGAAAGAGAGGCTACGAGACCGTATGGCTCTTGCGTCTGCAGAAATGCACACCTTGGGATCTCTTGTGGATGGAACAAAAAGCCAGTTCGAAATGGAGCTGCAACAAGTACAGAAGCACCAGGGAGCTTATTCCCACGAATCCAAGCAGGACGAAACTGTCAAGATTCTAAAGTCTGCATCTGAGGAAAAGAAGCAGTCACAGAAGTGAATCATCTAGAGTTCTTAGGTTCTCAAATCCTATGAGTGTACTCTCTATAGTTACAGAGGGGAAGGACAAACTTCAGACGTCCACTCTCACTGCTAGAAATTAGTAGGCCGTGTAATCCTCAGACGTAAGCCATGAAAACAGAAATCTTCAGTCTAAAACCTTGATATCGGTTTTTAAGAGAGAGAAAATGTCTTGCTGTTGGCTTCAGACGATCTCGCAGCGGATTCTACTTCATCTTCTAGATTGGATTTATTCCACCCTTTTTTCAGTAGGTTCTGTCGTTTCGAAACGGTCGACAGACTCAGGCGCATCTCTTGGTAAGCTTCTGTGCAAGTCATCGTACGAAACAGGCGCTGTGAAGAGAGAAGAGAGACAGGTAAGATGAAGCATGTGAATCTGCAAAAAGTTTTGTGGCTCTGCACTGCAGGTCGATCGACTCCCAACTTTAAAGTCCATGTTCATCTGAAACTAGTATCAATCAACGAGCGTTTCCTTTTAAACTCTTGGATCAACAAAAGCTCTATCACTTGCCTGTACGCTGCTTTGCTCAAGAAGTTTTGCAGGGTTCAGTCCCTTTGTTCAAACCTTTCTGGACTTGAGCATTTCATGTCATCTGGCCCTGACTTCATTTGGGGAAGACAATTCTTGAAGATTCAACGCTCTGGAGACCGGCAACGTAACAACTGCCTCATGTCATTGTGTTATGGGTTGCCGACTTATACTTTCTATTGCAAGTACGGAAGGCCCTTTTTGCCGGCGAAGAAAAGAGTATAAGCCTTAGTGTCAAACTAAGAGGTGCCGCGTCATGGCGGCCGTTTGGCTCCAAAGAGTCTAGAGGAGTTCAGGTCAGCCATATCTCTGCTGATAGAGCCATAGAATTCATCAAGCTGTCTGTTTGCATCACATCATGACCAGAATTCAGACAGTCCCAGCAAGGTTCTTAGCGTGGGTTTCCATCATTATTTGATGGAACTTAAATTATATCCCAGCCTAGCTTGTGTCTGAGGGGATACCAACCCCTTTAAGGACATAGTAAGCGTACAAGTGAGAATACTGGACCACGGAACGATCACAAACATACTTCGTGGATGCATTTGGTTGAGCCTCAGCTGCTTTTCAGAGTAGGAAGGTCCCTTTTTTTCTATGACAGCAGCATGTGATTGTCATCAACCCTGTGCGTCGCCCGTCCTCCCCGTTTTGCTCTTCGAAGGCACACACTCTTTTACATATTCGGATTGCGCTGCTCCAATGAGGAAGCTGGCATTGTGGTGTTTTCTTTGGCACTGTTTATGGAAACGATGTTCTCTACATAAGAGGCGGCTTCTTCGATCTTCACACCGGAAGAGAACGGTCTGTCTTCCTAAACTCTCTTTGTTTCGGCTGCGCGCTAAGCCCGTTATCTTGGAAGCAACTTCGGAAGAACTCTTTGTTATTTTCTCCCACTTACGTCACACTATCCCACACAATACCCAGGCGTAATGAGCTCTCAACCGAAGCTGAACATAAAATGTCTTTTAAACCCGGTTGAGGACGACAGTCTTGTTTCTCCGGTTACACCTGCTACCGTGGACAATGAATCTGGTGCTAGGGGAAACGAGTTCGGGAACAAGCGCCGAGGCATTGGAGATCTGCAAGTTAGTGCCCTCATGAACGAAAAGGACGACGAAACTCTGGCACCTTACTGCGTGGAGTACCAACCTTTCGTCGGAACAGAGCCATTGACTCCAGGTAAGCCCATGTTTCCGTTAATACTCTACCAAATGTCGGATTTTGTGATGGCATTTGGGGACCGATCAATGACAGGCACCCTGCATTCACTTAAGTAGCTCGGGTTGCCGAATTATATGCATCTAGCAGATCTCGATGAGGTTTCAAAATGTTGTCAGAAAACACCTGCAGCCAGTCACTAACGCCAGCTCTAAAGGAAAATGAGATTGAGGCAAACGAAAACGATGGGACTATTGCTTTGAAGGACGGAAAGAACAGGGTCAGAGAATAATCCCTGAAGGGATCGGATCCTCTACCTCGCAAACGCAGAAGAGCGGAACTTGATGTGCTCATTACGACACAACTGGATGTAGAAAGCCTTGGTGAAACGCTCGGAGACAGGGAACAGCGTCGAGACGGGGAAACCACTAAGAATGTAGCATCCGACTCTTCTGATATGCAAGCACAAGAAGATGTCAAGAAACGGAGTCAGGCTTCTTCGACAAGATCAACCACAAGGAATTCGGGCCCTGGAATCCCTAATGGTTCCAAAGTGTCTAACCCCGGGAAACACAGATGAGGTCTTCCCAACGGCGATGGAAAGCGTAGGCCATATGTTTGTCCAACCTGCCAAAGGCGATTTCTGCAGCAAAGCGGAATTGTGAGCCACTATCGCGTTGTGCATTTGAAGGAAAAGCAATTCGAATGTACTCACAAATGTGGGCCGCGGTTCGGGGCTTGAGGGGACGTCACCAGACATGTTAATGCAGTCCACAATAAACTCCGTAATTTCGAGTGCCAAGTGTGTGGGGACGCCTTTGCTACGCCTTTTATAGAAAGAACATCGTAACGAGCCATTGTAAGAAGATGCACAACGACGTCTTTTGGCGTGAACGAGGCCGATGATTACCTCCACTCTTGTGTACATAATTTCAATAATAAGCGGGATGAGGGAGACAAAGAAGAGAAGGATCGGAACTAGATCTCGTTACTGTATTGAGATACAGAACAGAGTATTGTAGAATTTAATTCATGCAGGCGCCTGTTCCTAGTAGGAACTTCCTACGCCTCAATAGCGTTGCTGTGTGCGCGCTTGGCGCGCATTCCGAGTCCATTTATGGCGCGCCTCTACCTCTTTGCTTTTTCGGGGGCGTGGAGCCGCCGTCGTACGCGCTGTTCAGTGATCAACGCCTCGCCGAGCGCGTTGCTTTTGTGCTCGCGATCGTCGTGACTCTGTGCGTTGTGGCGGTTGCCCGTTCGGGCTCTTGCCTCAGTCGTGGCGTACTTTGTAATCGTACATCTTCGAAATCCCACGCTCTGTCGCCCGCTCGCCGTCTGCACCGTTGCGGGTGCTACGCAAGCGCACGCCGTCATTGCCACACGTAAACCATGTTCCTTCAGCCATTTGCCCCACATCTGCATGTTTGCTGTTTTGTTTTATTGGAAAACGCCACTCATTTCCGCCGCCTACTCACGGTTTCTCTCCAGCCGCACCATTCTACCATTTCATCCTCATCTACACCATCTGTCATCAGTTCATCGTTATCACAGCCCCTTCGAAACACAATCATAGCAGCAAGCTTCGCCTTTCGCGCTGGATGACGTGTTTGGATCTCAGTTGTTGTCGGTGCCGTCTTCGACAAGCTTTTCGTCCGAGCGGTGTAACGTGGCTGTGCCGCTGGTGTTTCGAACCCTCATCAAGTACTTGCAAAAGCCTGTTGCTGGCGAGCTGTTTGGCCGTGTCTATTCCGCAACGATTTTCAACCGTCGATACCACCCGTGACGTCAACTTCTCCGCAACAGCAATGGACTTAGGATGAAAACCAAGTTTTGCTATATCATTTCCTTCTTCGATGAGTAGCACAGTAGCTCCGTTGGGCTCATTGGTAATTGGCATGAGTAGATGATTGTATGTAACAAAGGCTTGTTTATGCATGTGAACTTCGTACATATAATATCCTTCTTCGGCTGAGAGAGTATCCTTTACGTTTTGGTCTTCGGAAGAACCACTGCTCTCGTTGTCTTCCTCCTGTACCTGTTGCGCCCGCTTGTTTTGCTGTGTCTTACGTCTTGTGTAGCGCTCACGTCGCTTCGCCAACCGCTTCTCTCGAACTCCAGCCGACTCCAAAGTGCCTCTATTTTGGTATCTTTTTCGCCTGCGGCTGTTTTCTAACATTCTGTTGTTCCCGCGTTGTCTCCACAATTTTTTTCCGTAGTGCTCCTCTGCAATGTGGTTTTGGTAGACGTGCTACGTTTGGTTTGTCTTCCGATAGGAGATGGACGATTTCATCTCTTGCAGGATTTCCACTGGACGATGACTGACGGATGACAAGTTTTCGAGTATTTTTTTGGCACCAGTATCTTTTTCAGGGGAAACGCTGTATTTACGGGCATTGATATTTCCCTAAAGGAATCGGACATGGTTTTGACAGAAGTGTAAAACAAGAAGTTAGAGGAACAAGTTGAAGATGAATAGGTCCTTGGTTCGTGCCGCAATTAATATGGGACACCATCCATGGCTTGTCACGAGATGCACAAATTCAAATCGAATGCTGGTCCACAGATCGGGTTGAAACAAGAGTACACGTGTACAACAGTACATTGACTCGTGGTTTCACGTGTTGCAACTCAAGATTATCAGGGTCCTGAGCCCGCATTTCTGAGTTCAGTGACACTAAGTGGAAAAGTCTTTCCCATGTTCGGAACCCACGAAAGAAACATGCATCGCTACCGCTGCTGCTGCCGTTACTAGATCTTGTTCACTCCTGGGTCATCGTTTTGCATTGACTGTTTGCTACATTCCTGTTGGGTTTCAACTGAAGAACATCAAAGTTTCTTTCTTTCGCTATCTTTTTCTTCACTACCCTTGCGTCTCTCTCACCTTCATCACCTTTGTTTCAAATTGCTGAAGGCAGTTGGGAGGCAGTTAGATTTTCTTCATTCAAATTGGTTTATTCAGACGCCAGCAATGAAATACCTCAACCAAAAGGCCACTCGTTTCTTAACATGTGCTGGGAATTGATTCGAAAGCTATAGTTCTAGAATCGGATTTCGGTGCCTTCTGGTTCACTGTCGTAATTCTTTCGTTTTCATCTGTCTGGTACGATCGTTCAGTGTTTCTTATCATGTTATAATGACAAACACGAAATAGTGAATCTGATGTGCTGGCAGCCGAAAACAAAGAAGAGGATTGAGCAGTGAGAACGAAAGAAAGTCGTCCACTATACCCGCACGGCAAGGGCGCCCGGAATTTGGAGGTCACCGCGGCTTATTCTCTCGTTTCTAACCTTGTCAACAAAATATCGCCTTCCGGATATGTCAAGTACTCCGACAAGGCGCTGAATACATTCACTTGTCGCAATGGAAACCTCTGAACGCCTTCTATCCCTCTTGTACACAAGATGTAGTTGTTCCTCATGCACACACCCATACTGCCACTTGATCTGAAAAAGAGCTAACATGAGCACTCGCTTCGCATCTTGTCTATTAATTTCGATGCAGGCCTCGAATATCCGTTGTACCTCACCATAGTACAGATCTCTCGTCTTTCGAAGTGATGTCGTATGGGATACTCCAGAATGAGAATCAGCATCGATCTGTGCTTCGTCAACCCTCAAAAACTCTCCCGCGATGCAATGCTTTTTACGCACTCCACGTGTGGACTTGCATCGTTTCGTGTACCACCCCTTGGTTTCAATGGAAAATTGTTGATTACTCTTGAAGATTGTGGCCCACTGGTACTGTTTGAGAGAAGTGATTCTATAGCTTTGGACGCCATTGGAGACGTTCTGCCTCATGAACCTTGATACAGAACTTCTTTTTTCTCCGCATACCTCGCTCTCGATTCCAGTTCCATAACACTCGACCCCTTTACTGGTATAACGTGTACTTTTCCCTTCGCCTGATGATTCAGAGTCCTGATCACTTGTATCGCTCGTGAGCCTCAGAGTTTTCTCTTCGACGACTCGCGGAGCAAGTCCATTGTTCATAATCTGAAGGGCGAATAGTCTATGGTTCTTATGGAGCAAGTGAGAGTATACATTTCTCTTGGAGGTCATTGGCCTTCCCATGACCCCAAGAAGTCGCTCGATAAGAAACCGAGATGTCGTTGGAAGAGGACCACACTGTTTCAAATGGTCTGGAAGGTGCAATACTGCATGAGTTGTAGGTGTGAAGCAGTTCGCATCTAAAGATTTTCTGTAGAACAAATCGACGAACCTTGCGTACAGCTCCTCCACAACATGCTTTAACTCTTCAACTTCACCATCCACTCACTGATATTGGAAGCATATTGATATCAGCCTCTACGTCAGCCTACATATAGTTAATCTTTTCCCCTCAACTCCTTCACGATGCAGAAATGGAACGAGGTACATTTCTAACTGACGTTTGAAGTCCTCGGCCTTATATCTTTCTATGTCACGGAGAGCCAACGGTGGCCTCCCCCATGAAACAGGAATTCCTCCTGAACATCGATCCATGTTACTATCTATCTTGTGGAGTGTGTTCCTTGGTATACAGTAGCTTGGAGTCGTTTCCATCTTCTCATGGCGAGCGTGAAATCCGCAGAGAAGCTTCAGCAAATGTTTACTCCAGCCCAAGAGTACCAGATGCATCACGTCGTATAGAAAAGAGTACTTGAAGTCCATCGAAAGCTTTCGAAAACAAGAATCGCGTTTGAAGCCGGTTTTTCGTGCAATTTACTTCATTTCAGCAGCAGCATCATCGCCGAGTCGTTTGAGCTTGCCCCACGTGGAAATGATATCGCGTTCGTTGCGAGCCGAGCCACATTCGATGTTGATAATGTCCCCAACTTTGTAGAAAATGTTACGCCCTTTCCTCTTTTCCAACACAGCTTTCACAAGGCCAGATGAAATACGAGGAACAACGTAAGAGCTGTTACACTCGGGTATGTACGTCTTTTGCTTGAGGCAGAATCTACAAAACACTGTACCGGTGTGTCCAACGTACCCCAGCAGTTTTGAAGCTGCAGGCCAGTCAGCCGTGAAGAAAAGTACGTGTGCTCGGACAAGTCGGATACGCCTATCATGGCAGACAACCTGGACCCCTTTCTGTAGCAGGCGAAAGTCTTTCACAATTTCAGACATGAATGTGTCAAAGTACTAGGATACATGAGAGCCAGGTACAACGGCGAGGATGAGGGTGTTATTTGCTCTCGATCGTTCCTCTATGCTGAAGTTCAATACTGTGCAAAAGAGGGGCCAAGAAGATATTGGTTGCCCCTTTCTGTTCTTTGCGCACTCAAAACCATCTGTGGAGAATGTGAGAAACACATGCAGCACATCTGATTCTTCATCCCACTGCTGCATGCAACTGGAGAATTTTCTTTGAAACATATTACCATGATGGAAATCTTGGTCCTCGGCAACATTTATTGATTCCATGCAAGCATCTTTGGCTCGCTTGCATCCTCCAACAAGTTCTTGGAACGAGTCACGAACTCGGCATAGTGCCTTGATTGAAACGGTCGGTCTCATGTACCAGAACTTTGCACTTCCACTTCCTTTGATAGTATTACCACAGGCAGGACATTTAACTGTGTTTCTCAGCCTGCCGGCGGAAGCAGTATGACCCTCCCTGCACATCTGCACATATGATTCCGTGGCGAGGGAATTGCGAACAGCGAACGAAAGCATTATACTGTATGAAACCATGGCGTTGATTGGGGCAACAGTGAGAAGCTTTTCTAATGTTCTCTGAGATATACCTGACAGTTCAGCAGTATAGAGAAAGGCTCCAAGCCTTCTGAACTCATCAGCGCTTTGTACACCGGTATTCCTCGTTTCAAAACCAACAATGGCATCTGAGGAAAGGGAAAGTTGGGAAGCCTGATGAGGGTCAGAATCTTCGGCACTTCTGGACATTTGGCCATCATCGGATTCATAGAAGCCAGAGCTCTGTCTGTCTATATCGAAAGAATACGCATCCAAAGGACTGATAGCGCCAGGTTGCAACAACGAAAGTTGCGCATCCTCATTTTCCGCATCCACGGGAAAATTATGGAAACTGTTTTGAGGATTCACGATGGGCACATGAAGGGGTGAATCTTCCTCTCTACCAAGATCAAATCCCCTCACATCGGAGCTCTCCTCCATTTCGCTCAAATCTTTCTGCGTTTGAAGTGGAGAAATAGATTGCTCATCATTCAGCAATTTCTGCTCGGGCTCGAGCTCCCATCTGCACCTTCTTTTTCTGTAAGGGGCTTGCTCGGGAAGCCTCGTATATTGTTCGGAGCTTTCTTGAGAGACGGGTGCTGGGGGTTCCCATCGTTTGCCACGCATTTGCCATCTCCCCTTACGCTTTCTAGATTGAAAGAAGGACGTGGACATGTCCATTCTGGAGCTGCAGAGAAGGATATTGTGAGAAGGAGGAACTCAGTATTGAACGATGATGCTAAAACGAGGTAGCCGCGTTATCATGGAGTTCAGAATTTGAATATTGATGGCTAACGCAGATCCAGCATATATTCCTAGCTCCCTCTACCTCTCCGGGCAGGTTCAAGGGTCAAAGTTTATCAAATTTGTGGCCAAATGTAGAAAGGGCATTTTGTGACCAACTTTTTGTCAAATGGAGAATGTTCAACCGAAAGCTTGCTGGCGCTTTCGTTTGAAATCCGCTTGTTTTCTTTCGATGCGACTTCCATATAAGTTCCCCCTCAAACATTTCTTCGAGCTTCACCTCCAGTGTCTTCCCCTTCCAGGCTCCATTTCATCCCTTCTGTCTCTTTCCCGTCGCTCCGGTCCACATCCAAGTCCCCATCTCGTTCATTTTCGTTCCCGTGCACCGCGTACCGTATTCGTTCTTTCGACTTCTTCGAACGAAAGCGACGGCAGCGTACCAACGTACGGTTAACGCATTGTAAGTACTGCCTAGTTCACGTTTACACTGATGAGAGTGCTTCATCTTCTGCTAACTTTCATGCATATATTTTGTTTGCTCTGCGTTTTCAAAGACTTAGGGTTGTTCATGCATCATGGGGTCTCGAGTTCTTAACCCAGTCACTGCAGATTGCAATCAGTCGTCGATGCAGCAGGAAAGCATCATCGACAGCCGGTCGGGGGGTCATATAGTTCTCCCGAACACTATCGGCATTCCAACAGCGGCCTATAAACGGAGAATGAAGGAATCAGATAGGCCTGGCGTTCCCACCGGCACCGTTCTGTCAGCGCGCTTAGTTTTTAACCGTCTGTACCTGGAGCAGATGGGAACTTCGGCTCCATCGAATGAAAACTATCCTGTGTAGGCAGAGATGGCAAACGCAGTCAAGGACCTCATCAGGCAGTTTCCGTATCAGAGGATGTCATTAGGGCGCGGAGAAAGGACATTCACTTCTGTGAAAATCGAGTATGCCACTCAACTGACGCATCTCAAGCGGAAGATTGTGGATGCATTTCAAGTTCTCGGAGCGGCTCAGAACTTCTGACTGGCGATGGAGTTTATCAAGGAATCCACGCAACGCGATAAGAAGGCTTTGATCGAAGCTTCGAAAAAGGCAGACAGGAGACGTTTATTGTCCACTGATCTTGGCGGAATCCAGAACGACTTGAGTGCATATGCACCTGAGCAGAACGGCCCCAATCCCGTTGTGTCTCCCGTTGTGTCTCCCGTTCTCTCTATGCATGTCCGGTCAGGGGAGCATGTGCAAGGTGGTGCGATGTGAATGAACGACAGGTCTGACGGTGGGAGATGCCGCCCTAGCCAAACTCAACGACGAAACCAGAATCAACGTTCGCGTAAGCGCACTGCAAGGGGCAATGACAGGTCTGCACAAGTTGGACCTCTTCCAGATGACGATCAAGTACTTCAACGCCACGGCCACTCCGCACTGCATTCAATTAGTAACGCCGGTTCGTCTGCTAGGTGCTTTTCAAGAGACATTAGTGGCCATCCTCCGCAACCCCATCAACATAGTATTCACAATCAGAGCGGTGAGCCCTATCGCAACGAGCAGAACAGTAACCAGTTGCAGGCTGCTGTGACCGAGAGGGCCTCGAACAAGCGCCCATTCAACCAAATTTTCACATTGTCCAACAATTCGGGTGAATTCGATGATGAGAACAAAGACAAACATGATGAGTATCGCTCTCAAGCGCCACAAAAACAGCAGCGGCAGCGTAAGACAACACGGAAAGGAGTGAAGGGAAGGACATGCAGAAAAGGCATCTCCAACTCCAGGACCATGCAGAGGCTACATGAAAGCGAAACATCTGAAGATGAGTCTGACTCAACTGTGCTTCACGGGGCAGAGGAAACTTGGGTTGCACGCCACAAAGAAGCACGTCAGAGCTCTCGTATTAGGAATTCGAAGGCAGCTGTTTCTCGATTCCGCGCCCCTCGCTCCATGAAGCCGTGAGAGACTTTGTGATAGTCCTGTCGTGTTGCTAATGACATGTTTCCTATTGTAAGTACATTCGCCTTCATTGATTTATGCGGGCTCTGCTGGCTAACACCTCGAACTGCTCCAGGTCCCTAACCTTTCGCAAACGATATCATGTTCAAAATTACTCTATTGCGAAGCATATTCAACATAGCGTTTATGGTGCTATCGCCAACCACGGAGTACGTACAGTGAGTTCCTCCCGTTTGCAACCATGATTAGAACCTCATACGCCTCACCAGACTAACCAACTATCGTTCTTTTGATTTCAATGTGTCAGGACACCCGATTAACTTTGTGTTACCATGAAGTTCGTATGTATCACCATAGATTGGGCGAACGGTACGATTTGAAATCTGGATGAGGCGGTTCTTGGTGTACGAAATGGTTGTAGTTGTTCATTGCTTGACTTGCATCAAGTGTGAGTTCTAGATGCGATACAGTTTTGATCATACAAAGTAGTTTTTTCGTCTAAGTAAGTCTAAGTGAGGGAAATTCCATCTTTGTATGGGAGAGCTTGGAGACTATCATCTTCATAAGAAGTGGGACTGGAGAAGGCCCCTTTCGGTGGATTTTACGAGTAAACTATGTCCAGAACTAGAACCTAAATGGTGTGAAATATGTGTTGTATTGGAGAGTTAATGGACCTGATAAGGTCACAATTCGGTGTTCTATCTGTCCGAAACTGAAAGAAACAAGCGTCCATATCCAACAATCATCTGTCTTGATTGTGGAGAAGGGTTCTTATTTCGAACCAGATCGGAACTGAGAATGGACACATGCTGCGCACTGGGGAGCAGACTATGAATCGTCCTCAGTGTATGTAAAGTGGTACTATCCCTTTAATGTTTATTGGTCTACGTGATGCATCGGTAATCCTGGGGGAATTATTTCCCTGAACGAAATCTTGCCAACCCAGTGGGAGTAGCTTAGGATGGACCAAGTTGGGACCAGCGCCTGTGTCTAATACGGCTGTGGTCACTCGAGAGAGATTGGAATGAAGTCCCACGGTTACTAGAGCTTTTTAGTTCTCTTTCCCGAGGATACAGACAGGGTCGTTACTGTGTTCAAATTGTGGTTCAACCTGAGTTCTCCATGCTGGGTGGTTGGTATTGGGGGGTTAAGAGCTCTTTGGTACATGAATGTCGAATTGGTTGAGGCAGGGGCTTAAAAAGGGAAGATTTGCCTCGCGTCGACCCTCCAAGGGTTTTTCGGTGGTGTTTCCGTTTCTTCCTGAGGATAAAATTTCTTTTCGAGGTCGTCCGTAGGATATATAATGGCGTGGACCTGTCGGGCTTTGATTGGAGTGTCCGGAAGTGTGGCAGAACGTGAGCTTCCAGGGGTCCCTGTGGTTCGTTGCTGTGCCCTGTTAAACATTCCTTCGGATCTCCGCACCCGGTAATTCTGTTCCCTGAGGGCTAGGAGGTTTTTTCGTGCGTCCCCAGGTAGATGACTCGTGCAGTCACAAGGTAGGGCTATGGAAAGGCAGAGGAAGCAAGCCCTTAGGGGGCGAACAAAAACGCCCTCGCAGGGCGGAAAGGGAGAATACTTGGGATAGGGTGGTCCAGTGGTCGCTGTAGTTCTCTGGGAGGTATATGATGGGGGCCCAGACGGAGGAGCACTGAAATCGACCTCGAGTACATCTCCCGAATCGGCATAATGGAGCTAACCAAATGGGCTTGGTTTGGTGTACGCAATGGAGTTGCGTGTCCCCTGGATTTATCAGCATTCCGCCTGGAAGTCCTGTAAGTTTTGCCATAATCCTCGGCATAGGTAACGAGCCTTCGGAAGGAGTATTGTGGGTTTTCTGTGAGATAATTGCGGACATGTGTCCGAATGGCAGGGAGTAATCCCGTGATGAAATGACGTTTGAGCCATCCTTCGGAGAATACATTTCCACATCGGTAAGCCTTTTTCCATAGGTCGTCTGCGAAAGCCGAATCTGTCATTTTGGAGCTCTGCCTAAAGGAGATTACTTCTTGGTGGGCGTCCATAATGACGTCATCCGTGGCGTAGGTTTCCAAGAGTTAATGAACAACCTGAGGGTATGACCTGAGGAGTTCACGGTCTTGAGCATCCACGAGGTCAGTTGTGCCAGATATCTTCGAAACCACTCGGTCACGCGCCTGTCCTGTGAGGAAGAATTGGAAAAGGTACAGAGCGCCGCACTCGTGAACACCGTTCTGATCGCAGGTCGTACGGGAAAAAATGAGAAACCTAAGGACAGCAATGGGATCGGAACCCGAGAACTTGTCCGTAATGGTTAGTTGCATCTGTTTGGTCCATTTGGCGAATCTGCCAGCCAACGAACCAGAATATTTCGGGGACCTGTCGGCCAGCCGATAATTCCGGTAGTCTAGAACCTTAAGGAAAAGTTCGTTAGTTGTTTTCAGGGGGCTGAGGCCTCGAGTGGCAGCCTCATCCACTTCCGCAACGGTCGTTTCGGTCGAGGCCGATTTGGAATCACTCGTATCCGAATGGTCTCTTATTTTACTTCTTCTGTTTTTCTTTCTCCTGCGGTTGCTTCTTTTCATTACAGCGGAATAGGGCCCTAAAGGATCGATCTCTCTATCAGATCCGATGCAGCCCTGAGGTCGCTGTAACTCATATAATCCGTCGGGTGGGGCAAGCGGTCTCTCTTCTAGACGCGGAGCTTCCCTTTCGCTCCTCTCTTTCTCCTCGCTTGGCTTTTCCTGATGGGAATCTGTCATTCATTTAGACGCGAAGCTTCTGTTCCGCTCCTATATTGTCCCACCATTGGGGTTTCCTGATGGTATTCCCGGCGAGGGGCGGATAATACCGCCACTCCTGGGGGTTCGGTAGGGGGTTTCCATATGGAGACCGGTTTGTTAATTTGTGGTGGAGTGGTCTTAGGGTCCAAATTGCCTGCCTGGCGGGTGACTGCTCTTTGAACGGCCTGTAGGAAGGAGTCTATGAATAATCCAGACTCCGTTACCTTAGGGATTATTCGCGTAATGAGGTAATCCGTATGGTCAGCGATCGCCGTAGCGGGTCGCATTTCTACAATGGAATCCACATGGTTTCAGCAGAGCTCACGGAGACGGGGCCAGAGAAGGTCGGAAAGGCCTGCGGGCATGTTTTCTCTAATACCTTCGATCTGGTGGGTTTCTCCTTGAGGGGTCCCTGGTCTAGAGGTGGACCGGGTGAGGCGTTCCCGTAAACGCCCTGCCACCGTGGGTTCTCCGCGAATCCTTTCAGGGTTAGCCATGGGGGTCAGTACTTCTTGCGGTTGGCTTCTCGTGCTTCTGCGGTCGCTCACGGCATCAACCTGAGGGCCGGGCGACATCTTCGGCGTTGTAGTCGCAACCTGTTCTGCGGTAGGAGTCCTATGGTCTGGTCAGTTGGGTGTGTTTCTTGCATCCATGATGGCGGTTGCTTCTGTACTTCTGGTCCGTTGGGAAATTAAACCAAAGTCTAGAATCTGTATAATTCTTCTTTCCAGTGGTCAGCTCAATTATTTCTAAGGGATTCTGTAGTATTCTACTACTTCGGCGTTCCGATGGTTTCTTTGTCGCAAAGTTGCGTTTGGAACTCATTACTGAGTGGCCTGGTCAGTGCTAGGATAAGAAGCGACACACCGCGTAGGATGCCAGAAGGCAGGGTACATTGTTGGAACACGTGGCATGACGAGTGGAGTGGCTTGCAACGGCGCATGTAGTGGCGATCCACGTGGCTGGTTTTACTACCCTTTGTAGATTTAAGTCCACTAGGGACCGTACCCATACAATGGTTTGGCTAAATGGCTAAGCACTGGGTATTATTTACGTATTATTTGGGCACTCACCCTGGCACACAGTATATAGTGTACCAGAGGTGAGCGCCGACTCCAAGTAAATGAGACAACATGGGCATCATGACTATTCTGTTCCTCGCTTCGGATTCCTTAACCGGAGATCCGGACCAGCTATAATAGATAGTCAGCCCCCAACCACTTCACGAGCCGTCTCGTACCTACGTCCCATCAACGTTTTACAGTTGCACTGTTCACCCTCGCTGGCGAGTAGTGGCCTTACACCCCACTTCCAGCTCGCTGGTGGTGTAGCTCTACCACCCCTTTTCCTTCGCCGCAAGCGACCCATCGGCAGTCTGAACGCCGTCGCAGGTGTCTGCTCTCTCCGTTAGAGCGGATACTACACGACTCCGATGGATTCGCCCCTGTGGACCACACTCTCTTGCGGGAGAATGATTGCCAACTGGAATATGTGACTGAGCGCATCATCTCCGCCGGTCGGGGAGAAGATAGAAATATACGGTGCCGCGTCTGTTGGTTCGGCTACACACCTGAGGAAGACACTTGGCGAGAGCCTCAAACCATTCCGGCTACTTTCACCGCCCGCTATTGGCACAAAATCTGCAGCACGGGGCGCAGCCTTCAGGAGGGCGCAACTGTTGGTCCAAAGAATCCCAAACCGCCTTCTGACACGACGATTCACCGTAGCACGCACGACGGTTCGTCGTAGCTCTCACATCAGGGAACAAGGTCAGTCCTTCGGCGACACCTGAGGAAAACCTGAGACGCTGTCAAGGTTGGACGACGTCCCGGGGCATGCACGTTTGAGATACAAGAACGACCTTGGGAAAGCACAAGCATTAATTATTTGACTAACCACCAGAGATATAACAGACCTAACCATGACCTCAAGGTTCGCGGAAGCGCTCGGAACACCAAAAGAACTCACTGAGGCGGCACAGGAGTAACTCCGTCGTCCTCATTGGAACCTCCAGGAGCCAAATCTGAACTAAGGTCACCCGAGGAGCCATTTGGACCACTAGGACCGGCCCAAGCGAGCCGAGCACGCTTCTTCGGCGGAGATTCGCCTGAGGAAGTATTGTCACCAACAAAAGCCTTTCGGTCACTCAAATTTAGACCATACTGGGCATCCAAGTCGGCAGTAACCCTCTGGGACATCAATTGGGCATTCTGCTGCTGGATATTGACCATGGCGGTCTTCAGGTCCTGACCCTGTTGGACAACCGCGGCGTAGCGCGCCGAGAGACGCGCCCAGGAGCAAGCTTCCCTCAGGACTGTCTCAATGTCCATCGAGGCATTAATACCAACGGAACGGCAGACATGACGGAGATCCGAAGCCGCAACCGTGACCGAAGCGGGAAAGTGTGGTAACGGAGAGGACGGAGCGATGTCGACGCCCCCAATGAACGTTTGAGCCAGTGAATCACCTACAAGACTTCCGGTCTGGACAGTGACCCCGCCGGGAGGGATATCCACCTGGGCGACGGGCGGCTCATAAGAAAGGTCATCCTGAGGACCAGCGCCCGGAGGAGCTGGAGGAGGGGAAGCGGTCGGCAACACCACAGCGAAATCGACCGGAGGATTAACGCCCTCTACGGGTAGTACGAAGGGATCTTCACCGAAGGATTATCCATCGGACATACCAGCATGAACCCACGGCGTGGCTTCCACATGAGTCTCGAAGCACAGGGGATCGAAGCCAATGGCCTTCGGATAATAGTCGGGCACATGACGCCTGGGGATGTCCGATGATTGATTTCTCAAAGGCTTGGTGGGATAAGCACGAGCGTGGTGGCGACCCTGCGGATGTAGCGGAATCGGTGTGAATGAGTCGGTATCGTGGCCATACCAAAGGAACCCGGAATTCTTGCCCCACTACACCTGTAGGACATGGTTCAAAAAAGCCTCGGTCTGCCCGACGTCGAACTGGGTCCCACGGACGATATTCGGGATGCACAGGTTCCTTGAAAAGCGGATCAAGATGTCCGGGAGCGGGATTAGGCGACCTTGAGGACCGGGTATGTTCTCATTGTACCATATCCTCCAGTCCTTCGAACGGACATTACCACGAACGCCTTATTTTGCGATATCAGGAAGGCCATAAGGGAAATCACGCCGAACTGAACGAAGAGTACCTGCCCGGACACACAAGACCTTCGGTCATTGTCATTGCCCATGAGTTGGGACGAATGATACGCCACTACGGACGGCGTGGGAACCAACAGGGGCAGCTAGATACGCCAGTAGAGAGCCCATTGGTTCTCATCCACACAGATGCAAAAAATGAATCGGCATAAACTATTCGATCAGTTGCGAACCAATTTTCAACAAGTCTCGTCAAAACAGCTGTTCCATGCGCATGTTTCGATTCAAAAGACCATACATCTGGTTGCGTAGCTCCCATCAAGGTTTCTATTTTGATAATAATTCCACTGCTTTTACAACACACTGTCTTAAATTCACGACCATTTTCAGGTTTCCTATCAAGAGCAGTGAAGTGTGGAAGTCCAATCTCAATCCAGTTTTCGCCGATTCCAGACCTTCGTGACATACTTTCGTCCACGAACAAAGTGTGTGACGGAGTTAGAAATGATTTCCGATGGTCATTTATAGCTTTCACAAACTCAGAAACGCATGATTATCTGAATTATTCTGATTTTTGATCGTTTTCAGCGCCACAGAACACGATAAATTGCCGTATGTGTTCAAAGCGATTGCGTAACATGATCTTTTCGAGCTTTGGAGATTCAATATATTAAAAGAACTTGCCTTAACACCAAAGTGATCTTCCATTTGAAAAATCAAAGGGTGTCATTAACACCGCCAAGCCGAGAAACGTCAACCTTTCACCTCCTGTAGTCTTCATTGAGCTGTTTCCTTCCAGCCGAGAGTTAGTAGATCGAACTATGTTTTTCCAATGATCTACAGGAAACATCCGCGTGAATAAATCGTATAGAGAGAGTTTCGAGGGTGCATGAATGGCATAAATTAAATCTCCAACAGTTCCCGTTACTTTCCGTTGGTGAGTTTGCATTGGACTATTCAAAGTCAAAGGCACATTTTTCATTTTCCATTTTGTCGAATGAACTTCCATATAGCTTCCTTGAATGTAACTTTTTATCACAGTTGAAGGGCTTAATGAATTCACTGTGTGACTTTTAGTGACATCCGTTAAAGTAGACTACTATTCATTGTTAGAAACGTCGTTAGTAATAGCAGCAACATTTATCTCCACGTTCGAATTGATGGCTTCTTGACCACGTTTTTGAACCGTGACAAGATCCCCGGCTATCACATTGCAAATGTTGAAAGTGCGCAATTTATAGCAACTAGTAGCTCGAATTATATGGTGAAAAGCGCGTGTCTCCGATTATTTTTGACAACAACGCCCACTTTTATAACAGTTTTGCTGACCTGTTTCGTCTTCTATGGCGTGCCAAAGAAGATTTTACAGTCTCTCCCTGATGTGATGAGACACGCACGGATGTTTGCTCTGTTTTCCACTACACGTTGAAAATCTATAGACGATGACATATTTGATGAAGTATGAGAAAATGGAGTAAAGATTATGTTATTTACAGGTTGTGGACGATCGTTCGTGATCTTTGGGGTGGACGCCAGAGAAGAAGAGAATGTTGACAACGTCCAGGCACACAAATTTAAGGAAATTGACAAAGTTCACAAAAATTATCGATGTTGGAATTTTGGCCTCATATGAGGCCAGAATTACAACTATAGACACTAGGAGGTGCAATGGTAGTGGGTACCAATGTCTGAGCCTAGGCCTCTGGTTGGTCACATCTGCGACGCCGGCGACGTCGTGTCAATTGGGCATTTGCCCTCTTTTGGCTACTTGGTCACATATCACGAAATGTTTTCAATTATTCAAACACCACTGGTCCCTGCTGATCAAACCGCAAGATTCGTACCCAGAAGCAAAACATGAATTGGTCATCCCTCATATGCATCCGCTTGGACACGTTTATTGCTACCGAAGGCATTAATCCTATCTAACTACGAAGACCCGTGCTCGCAGGCAGAATAACACGTTCTCCAGACAGGTCGATCATCGAGAGCTGCATGTTTTCCAACAAAAGAGTTCTTGATTGGGATAATTCTGGAAAACCACACCAACCACATTGCCATTCAGATGACAAGTCATTCGAAGTGCTCCGCCATGAAAGACAGCGGCAGTTCTTGTAGGGAGCAGAAAAGAATAACACAACCGGTTGGCCGAAAACAAGGTCGCTCTCCAGTTAGCCTTCTCAAACCGTCTTTGACATTTGCGCATGTGCATCTTCAACATCCGTGTCGCCCTATGAAGTTTTACCATTGGTTGACCCTTGCAAAGATGTGTACGATGCACTAATGGGGTGAGCGGATGCACCATTGCCAGAAAGAGAAGGAGTTGAAGTTGAGAAAAGTACTGCATCACGACAATCACACCGACTGCCTTTCGAAACTAGAGGAGTTGACGTACGGTTATTCGCATCTCTGCATCACTTTTTGTCTTGGAGGGAAAAGTGGAAGATGTGATTTGCTTCCTGCGAATCGCCATCGCCTTGGCCCATATTGCTTGATGCGCAACATGTCACTCCAAACTGTTGAAGGGAAGGCAACCCGCAGATTGCACCCGATGGTCTTATGCCATCTGATGCGAACGGTGGTGTGGCATAACGCGGACAACTACACCTCCACAAGTTCGCTTTTTGATCTTTCATCGCATCGGTCATGCCGCCCTTCCGAGTCACCGGCCCGAATGTCCAGTGGAAGTTTGCTATCCTTTCCGACTCGCCTCTCGCTTTTCTTGAGAATGGTGCGGTGGCTGTCGTCAAACCCGTATGGATGCACTTCCACCACGGGTCCCACTCTCATCAACATGACACAAGTCCTACAACGTTTATTACAATTTATGGCGGGATCTATCTAATATTCTAACTCTACAGCTACTGATATGTCACGCATAAGGTTACATCAAGAAGATAATCGCACTCTACTTCTGCTCTTCTTCTACCTCCTCTTGTTTGTCCGCCCTGTTCCTTGGCCTGAACACACATCCATGCACACAGTCATGGGCTTCGTCCGCCCCGAATATATCGTTGTGCATGTTTTTGCAATGCCTTGTGAGAATGCTCTTTCGAGCAAACGCATCTCCGCAAACCTGGCATTCGAAGTTGCGAATCTTGTTGTGCACTGCATCGACGTGTCTTGTGACATCCCCACGTGCACCGAAGCGTAGCCCACATTTGTGAGGACATTCGAAACGCTTCTCTCTCAGGTGCACTACGCGATAGTGGCTATCTACCCCGCTCTGTTGGAGAAATCGTCTTTGACAAGACGGACAAGAAAAGGGTCTATGCCTATTGTCCCCATTAGGACGACCTCTTCTGTGCGTTCTTTGCTTGGTCACTCTGCCACTTCTCGAAACGGTGGGGCTCAGGCTCTTTCCATCTGCTCTTGTAGGAGTTCGAGTCCTGTTTGGAGCTCTGTCCTCTCCCTCTTCCTCTGCTTGGGACGAACTGGAGCCTCCATCCCTCTGCACTTCCTCTCTTCGACTTTTTCGCCCGTTCACGTAACGTCCTAATGAGACTTTCAATCTCCGGTTGCGTGGTTATAGGTCTGTCACGTTCACCCCGAGAACGCTTTCGGCGCAGCGTTTTTGGCTCTCTGGGAGGTTCGTTGTCGGACAGATTGTTTCCATTCTCCGAAGGTTCTATATTCTCGTCTCCGACATCTCCATGATTCCTGTCGGGCTCTAGCATAGACGGTTGCTCTCGAGAGGGATTGCCATCAGCTGACTTTGTCGAAGAAACACCAAGCGTCTTTGTTGCAACAATACCAGCCGCCAGTTCTTCACAGGAAAGCAATCCAAGCGACGTTATTGACGGTAGAGTGCCATTCACGGACCTGTCCTCTAGCTTCGTCGCAAACTCTGACATTTGATAGAGAATAGACGGGAACTTTGGCCGTCCTGGAGTGACCGGATCGACTTGAATGGGAGGCAAGAAGGCAACCGTGTAGGAACACGAGATGGGGGTCTCTTCGTTCTTCTCATTGACGAGAGCGCTCACCGGGAGACCCCCCACCCGTCGGCGTTTCTTCTCCGGCTCGCCTTCGACCAGTTCCGTTTTTGCCGGTTCCGTTTTGGCAGGTTCTGTTTTCTTCCCCTCTGTGGCCGGCGTCACTGGGGAAGTCAGACTCTCTTCATTCTCAACCTTTAGAAGATTGTCAATGTTTAGTTTCGGTGGAGAGCTCATTATAGTTTAAAGAGAGTATGTGAAATAAAGCGTCCTAAACAACAGAAACGTAACTGGTGCCGAAGAGTGATTCAGATGTTCTCAGCGAGTAGTAGTAGTGATACTTTAGTGTGCGAAGGGCAACCTTACAACTATCGATGGGAGGAGCAAAGTAAGAACCTGCCTTTTATACAGAAGATGAAGTTTCCATAAATGGTACCACGTACACAAATAACCGCGACATTCCTGCTTGGCAGAACGCGAGCGGAGGAAGTATGAAAGTGAGGCAACATCAGCAAAAGGTGAACATGACTATCAGCAAAACATGACATTCACAAGCTGTAGTTGGAGAGGCAAAAAGGGTGCGGCGCATTTCGAAAGGCAACAAAATGGTTACCATGAGCCTCCACGAAATACGCCAGTGATTGATTTCCCCCAATACCTTGACAATTCATTAACAGGTATTCTCATCGGCGCAAACGCGAACAAGCTGAAGCATTTTGACGGAAGCTTGATCAAATGAGTACGGAAAGTCAGATCAACCATTAGGGCTGCTTTGAATTCTGGTTTTCTGTTTCAAGCAGCAACACAAAGTACTGAATTGTATGGGTCTTATTGTAGAAACCGAGGCTGAGATTTGACGCATCCAGTGGCTCTCGGATCAGATGGCCGAGATTGTGCGAAGCCGACCTGTACCAGCTTCCTTCATTTCACTGGGTAGGAAAACACTTTCCCGGACATACATGTGGACGAAGTTGAAGAGAAGTGTAGTGGAGCACAAGCCAACCATCGTGACAGGAACCAAGGTTTAGTTGCGGATGGCCGATCCTCCCAGATCTGAATCACAATGAATTGATGTTTCTCCAAATAGATGATACATGGGCTATTTTATCATGGAATGCATCACTAATGTTCAGAAGATGAGCCCTGGGTAAGAAGATTCAAGTAAGGGATGAGATAATAAGCACAAGCTTGACATCCACGCAAATGCAAAATCTTCCTATCATAAAGATTGTAAGCTTTCAGTAAGCAGAGTTCTCGGAAGTTGCCCGTAGACCTGTACGCGCGCAAAGCAGTGAGTCTGAGCGGCAGTAGGCCAAATTTATCTCCTTATTGCCAAGTTTGCATTCTACAAGATCATTACAGGGTATTACTGCAGGAAGATTATTCATTGACACGTTCTTTTCCACTCATTTCATCTGAGATTATCTGAGGAAGACCACCTGCTGGCCGTGCGATTCACCTCTGGCCGGCATCTCCATGAGCCAACCGTTGAGGGATGCGTCGACGCTTGCAGCGGTACGGAAATTCTAGAGGCACGAAACTGGAAAGAGCATTGACGACAGAGCCAAGAGAGAACTATGAAGGGAAAGAGAGTGTTAAGATGGTCTCTACACTAACGGGTAGGCAAAACCGACACCAGGGATGCAAGTTCATGGCGTAATCGACGTACAAATAGTAGCCAATAAAAATACCGGGGCTCAAGCGCACATGCGCTGTTGTACCTTCGATATTCGCACCAATCTCTTTGTTATATTCGAAATCGCATTCTATATGTTGCCCAAGACGCAGCCACATACTGTAGATCGCTTGTAGCCCAACTGAACACATGCAGGCCACTTCAAACGCGTTCAAAAGCGTGCAAAAAGGGCGTGCAAAAAAACACAAAAAACATTCTGAAGCAGTTGTAAGACTAGCACCTCGCGTTTTCGTCGTTATTCTCTCAGCTTAACAGTTCAGTTTTCTTTTAGTTTTTCAAACTACAAAAATTATGTGGTTTGATAGTACATATTAGAGTCTGCGATTAAAAGATGAGCTCTGAAGAATTCTCAACAAGCAATTTTCCATTCTGAATCGGACAAAAGATTTGCTCCGCTTTGTTAAAATTCTTTTTATGGCTTTCTCTACCTTTTTTAATTGTTTCTGTTCTTCAGTCTTATCAGAGCTCTTGAAGTCTTCATAGACAATAACGTAGAAGTCTAAAGCTATTTACTTGCTTCTTTTTTTCATTAAAACTTTTATGGTGATGCGCCTTTGTTTTTTATCATTAATAAAACAGTCATGCTTTGGATGAACAATTTATCTCAAAACGACATCGTATGAGACTAAACAATTTCAGAAACCTGTTTTAAGCGTTGAAAATTTAATTAAAAAACCAGAAACATGAAAATAAAGCAAGAGCCTTCAATGGAAAATTCCTGAAAACAAAAAATTGTCCTCGCGAAGTAATACGCACATTTTACTTTCGTACGACAATAGACCACGGATGGGATGTGTAGTGTTCTGTGAGTAGACGTTTCAAACCCTTGTCAATTTCAAACAAGTTCTACGCGGAACAACTCTCAAATGACCGTTACAAACTTGGTCTCTATTTATTACCTACTTCTCATCACTCTCTTACATCTTCGAAGAGCCACCCCGCCGGACTTTTTTTTCGGAAAAGAATATCTGATACAGCCCACCGCTATTGCTACCAGTGCATCACACAAGTCGCTCTCCAAAATCCATCGCAATCATTTTTTGTAATCTTTTATGGATCTAGATAGTATCAAGCCCTTTTCAAGCTTACTGCTCTGTATCATCGAAGTTTTCGTATCTTCTTTTTTTGCTTGAAGACGTTTAGTTTTGCTACTCGCCGTACAGTGTGAACAGCAGAATTAAAAAGTTTGTTTTTCGTGCTGTGAGATTAGAAACGCTCCAATCAATGACATATATGCAGTGCTCCGCTCTGACGCTTTCGTTTTATCGAAGTAAAGGTTTAGAGATGGCTTTATTCTCAGTGACTACGCATTTGTAATGCCTGTATATTTTCATTTGTATTTTATTTGCAATTGCATCACGAGAGCATTGTTATATTTACATTTGCAGCACAAGAGCATCAGAGAGCATCGTTGAATTTCCATTTGCAGCACGAGAGCATCATAGTACAGTTGCTCTCTCGTTAGTATCATTCTTACCTATAAAGAGAGTACTTCTGTTCTGCCTCACTCAGAACAGAAGTCCTCAACTCACATCGTCTTGTTTTCAACCGGCCGACCTTCTAGGTGATTATGGGCCCAAACTTCGCTGATTCGCCCATATCGTACACTTTATTTCTCTACTCACTGTCATTAGAATTTCATTTGTAAATAGTCTAATTTATTTGCAACAATGGAATCAAAAAGTCTAAAGATACGCATTCAACCCTTTGAAGAGAAACATGATTACAAATTGTGGCGAATTAGCATCGATTCTACTTTTCAAGCAAAAGGAATCTGGTATGTTCTTTGGCAGGTTAGAAATCCCTTCACCTCAGATGAAGAGAAGAAAGCCGAGTGAGAGTTCAGTAGAAAGAGAGCTAGTGAACTGATTGTCTCTGCTCTTTCGGATGAAGCTCTGCGCGTAGTTCAGGGCGACATTGGAAACCCGTGCAAAATGCTGAAACGTCTATACGACCGCTTTGCGTCGAAAACAGCAGCTTCTCGCATTTTGAAGATGTGCGAGGTAATCAACATGCGGTATTCTAACATCCAACAGAATATTGGCCGCCATATTGATAAAATGGCTGGCGTTATCGACCAACTGGCAGCAATGGATACAAAACTTCCGGATGAACTCTCAGTAGCTCTCTTGGTATCTTCCATCTTCGCAACTGAGCTCCATTCTGTTTGTGCTGCAATGAAAACCCTATCTTCGGAGAACACGACTTGGGAATATGTTGCCTTTTGTCTGCTTGACGAAGTCAGAACAATGGACACACACAATTCCGAGCAGTCGACTGCTGCGCGCCCAAAGTGCGCTATTTGCAGCAAAATTAAAAACACAACTGCTCGGTGTTACTTGAATCCTTTGAATCCAAATAATCGTCTCAAAAGGTCTGACGATCTATTGGATAAGAACCAGAATGAGAACTGTAAAGAAAAGGTCTCTAAAGGTAAACAGAAACCCACAAATCGTGCCGCCGTATCAAGAGCATATACCATGACTGCCAGAGCTCCCAAAAACAATGGTTTGATGCTGGACTCTGGTTCGACGGCTCATTTGACTTCTTCTTCTAACCAGCTTGAGAAAAGCTCCCACTGTAATGTTCCGATTGCATTGGGTGACAACCCCGAAATCACGGCGTTAGAGAAAGGTGTGATGCCAGTGAATTGGTCACACGATGGGGTGACCACCATGGTTACTCTCAGCAACACACTTGTCGCCCCGTACATTGCCATGAATCTTCTACCGAATCCCGCACTCACGGCGAAGAAGCTAGCTGTTCTTTTCCTTCCAGAAGTTGCACACATTATTGATCTTACGGACAATCTAAGAATTATCGGGAGCGCTCCACGCAGTACAGATGGGCTGTACTACATTGCTGTAGATTGCTCAACAGCAACTGATTCCGCTGTGTCTCATCCCTCTCAGCAAACGTCCGCTATGATGGCCCGTGTACAGGACATTTTAGCAAGTCCTGTTGACAGTGATCTTGAGTCGGACTCGGAATGCGCTTCAGGTCCAGATTCTGCTTCTTCCATGGCCACGGAAGACAACTCTACATCTAAAGATGTCACCGAGGAAATTAATGTTTCTAATAACGACCAAAATATAAGTGTTCGGGCAGGAGATGTTGCCCTTTGGCATAATCGTTTTAGACACACAGCAACAAAGTCAGAAGTAAAGATTTTGCTTCAAAAGCAACTACTTCCGATTATTAGAAACCGAACACCGGAGTGTATCCCCTGTGTTCAAGGAAAGTTTCGTCGAAGTTTTAATGGTTCTCTCACTTCAGCGTCACGACCAGGTCATCTTCACATGGATATCGCCTACGTTGGAACTGAGTCTGACAGAGGACATGCTTACTATTTGGTCATCGTTGATGAATGCACTCGATACCTTTTCTCTGCACCTCTTGTCAGAAAAGCTGATGCCTCCGCTATCATCATAGAGTTTGTCAAATGGTTTAAACGTCAGTCGGAACATTCGGTGCTGTCCTTTCATTCAGATGGTGGTTCAGAGTTTTTCAAGGCGCAGAAGGCCTTAAAACGCGACGGCATCGAAATCACTACAAATTCAGCGTACTCTCCGTCATCCAATGGTTTGGCCGAAAGAAACGTAAGCATTCCCATGGGACCAATTCGTGCATGTTTGCAACAGGCCAACCTTCCTCTTTCATTCTGGCCGGAGGCTCTACGCCACGCAGTATTCTGCAAAAACGTGAAGATTCATCACAGCACTGGAAAAATTCCCTTTATCTATTTATTTGGGGAGCTTCCCCATGATATAAAACACCTCCGCACATTTGGCTGCAGAGTGCTTGTCGAATCTAATCCAGATACTCGGAAGAAAATGGAATCTCGTCTTCTTGAAGGTATCAATCTTGGACATATCTGTGGTGGAATGTACAAAACACTCACTAGAGATGGAATTAAGCATACCAAACATGTCCGCTTCCTTGAAGAAGAGTTTCCAGGCCTATCACTTGTCAATGAGACATCACCTCATTCACGATTCACTTCAGAATTTGTTTCTGCTGGATATGAGTCAAGTGATAATGAAGATGATACAGCATCAGAACCCAGAAACATATTAGTCTCCACCAATGAAACTGACAATGATTCGAAGGACTCCACATGCAGTGCTTTGAGTTGACTCACTCAATACCCCGAGAATCCTTCCACCTACGATCCCGACTTAGGTGGGTACCCGTCTGACTTTGCAGACGAGACTGTTAATGCAGCCCGTACTCTTCCGAACACGATCAGCTCTGCAGACGAACCTACTTTGAAGCAGGCACTTTCTTCCCCTTAAGCGTTTCACTGGATGGATGCCATTCGCGCAGAATTCGAAACAATTCGTGCATTGGGAACGTATTAAGACGCCTCTTCCAACCATGGTCAACCCATTCCTTCAAGTTTCATATTCCTCTTGAAACGAGATCACTTTGGAAAACCTATTCGATTTAAGGCCAGATTGGTTGCTCGAGGAAATTTCCAACACATTTCCGATTCAAACAGCCTTTATGCACCTGTGCTAAATTTTGAAAATTTTCGTGTGATACTGGTAATCGCTACGGCTTTGAAGTGGGATCGTCAACACATCGATGTAAAGGGTGCTTTTCTTCATGCAACCACGCCTGCGGACAATCCAGTTTGGATCAAACTCCCTAGAATTTCTGGAGCGGACGAAGCCAATGGACGAATTGTCAAACTCGTGAAGTCCCTGTATGGCACAAGGGAGGCCCCAAGACTCTGGTTTGATAATTTATCTGCTTATCTATGTTCCATTGGCTTTACTCTTCTGCAATCAGCACAGTGCGTTTTCATAATGAAGGAAGGTGACGATATGGCCGTTGTCTTGGCTTACGTAGATGATCTCAGCATCTTTGGCCCTCCTAATCTGACAAAATGGGTCAAAAAGAAGCTTTGTGAACATTACGACATTTTGGATCTAGGGAAAACCGATGTAGTATTCTACTATGTCGGGGAATCCGATATGTTGGTTTTTCGCGAAGTCGCGGTTGGAACTCATAAGTGAGTGATGTCATCAAAATTGTGATATGAAACGGCACCCCGCATAGGATGCCTAGAGGCAGAATGTCTTAGTGGAACATGTGGCGTTATGGGTCGAGTAGCTTACCACGGCGCGTGCATAGTTGCGACCCTTCCTAGGGGAATGCCATATTGGCAACGGCGCATGTAGTGGCGATCCACGTGGAGGGCTTTACTACCCTTTGTAGCCAGACGTCCATTAGGGACCATACCCATACAGTGGTTTGGCTAAGTGGCTGACCACTGGGTATTATTTATATATTTATTTGGGCACTCACCCTGGTACACAGTATATAATGTACCAGAGGTGAGCGCCGACTCCGAGTAAAGGAGACAACATGGGCATCATGACTATTCTGTTCCTCGCTTAGGATTCCTTAACCGGAGATCCGGACAAGCTATAATAGATAGTCAGCCCCCAACCACTTCACGAGCCGTCTCGTACCTACGTTCCATCAACGTTTTACAGTTGCACTGTTCACCCTCGCTGGCGAGTAGTGGCCTTACACCACACTTCCAGCTCGCTGGTGTTATAGCTCTACCATCCCTTTTCCTTCGCCGCAAGCGACCCATCGGCAGTCCGAACGCTGTCGCAGGTGTCTGCTCTCTCCGTTAGAGCGGATACTACAAGTGTTCTCCCCGACTTAGAACCACTGTGGTCAGCTGCACTGAACAATTCGTTCCTGGAACGTGGAATCGATATCGATACTTGGAAAAAGTGAAATCACTACAGTTATTGTTTATCGAACCACCTCCGGCAATTGCGGAATTCATCGTGGTTGAACACGTGTTCGAGAAGTCGAAGACAACATTTGGTTCGCACCTGGACTCAGGTATGGTCTAGGGTGACGAAGACCCGAAGCCAGTGGAGTACTGGTCGCCCGGGTCCTGCGGGACCACCCCCGAAACCGAGGCTCGCCTCATCTGTTGAAGCCGGAGAGCGGCTGTATCGTCAAGCGATGTCGCGCTCACGCTCGGTGAATGATGAACGAGATCTCTCGGATGTACCGGCCCCTGTGGCAGCGGCAGTCGCGCTCACCACAGAATCCATAGTTGACCCTGAGGTCGTCGGACCTCAAGAAGAGGATGATTTGCGCAGGGAAGTGCGTCGTCTCAAGTCTGAGTCAAGCGCTTCGCGTGTGCGCATGGTTGCGTTGGAATCGCAGATCGCTGCTCTTATCGCTGATGTCGAACAATTACGCAGTGCGCATCAATCACTCGTTCGTCAAGACGATGGGAAGCAGGTCTCTGCATCAGTGAAAACACTACGTGAGGATTTGAACCATCTACTGGAGAGGTACGGGAATACGCCCGATGCGCTACCCGGCTTAACCGTGGATGTAGAGGAAGTTTTTACTCGAGTTAACCCTCGTTTAGAGCGCTTGGAGGCGGCAGTTCATGCGCAGAATGCTGCTAAACCAGTCGTGTGGGAAGAGGAAGGAGCTCCTTTGAAGGAAACTCGTTCGAAGAAGTCGAAGTCACGACGTAAGACGCGGAAGTCCGCACGTGATTCGAGTGATGAATCGTCAAGTACGGAGGGCTTCAGTTCCAGTACTGATGATTCTGATGATTCAGATACGTCAGATGATGACGACAGTGATGATGGTCATCGAAGGTCCCGATCTCGGAAGAAGAACACGTCTTCGTGGTTGGTGAGAAAAAAAAGGCTCACCTTACAGAGGATTGAACGTGCTCCCGTGCACGAATCCACTTTATCGGAAGGTCCTGAATTACAGGTACTACCGTCTGAAGGTGAAGAGCAAGAAGCGCTAAGGACGCAAAACCGCGAAGGTGAAGGATCACATCAAACGATTGAAGATCGGCCTTAATGATTTAACATTTGATGGGAAAACCCCCATTCTCGTTATCGAGTTTCTCACTCGATTCGTTGCCGAAGCAGACACTCTAGAGATGAGTGAACCACAGGCATTTGTGTCTTTACCACACTTCCTGAAGGGTTTTGCTTTAGAGCAATATCGTTCCGTATGCGGATCATTGACAGCCGATGAAGGCGGCGTTACCTCATGGCCAGAGGCGGTGCAGTATTTGCTGCGCAGTTACGCGACTTCAAACGTGATACGTCAAGCGATCCTGGACCTAAGGGATGTGACCCAAAAGCCTGAGGAGGGCGAAGCTGAGTACAGCTCAAGGCTTAACAAAGCTTCAGTCCGCTATGGAAACGTCCAATCGACGGAAGACAAGATTACCTCGTACATCGACGGGCTGGACCCGAGCATCAAGTCGTTGGTAGCTCGATATAGAGAGAAGCATGGAAGAGTCTCCTTTGGAGTTAGTTCAGTTTGCGAAAGCTGAAGGAGACGCAGCCAGAGCGCGTAGTAGCCCCCGTCGTTCAGTGGCTTTTGGAACCTCAATGGGTAAGGAGAAGGTCTCCGCCAGAGTTAATCAGCGCAGCAAACTGCTACATCTGGAATCTTCAGTTGACTCGCGAGATTCGTCGTTGGCACCCAAAGGGAGCGACTCGCATGAAGAGGCTGTCTATCTAATGGAATGTACGGACTCTTCTGTACCTACAGTGGATCTCCCACACTCGGAGTCTCAAGACGACGAAGCCCTACTGGCTATGGAGGGCCGTCTCCCTATGTACCGTCCCTACACGGTGCCTCCACAGGGAGGTTTTAAGAACGGGAAACCCGTATGGGTGGATACTCGCACGGCATACCGTTCACAATTTATGTTGACCAACCGTCGTGACGGTTTGATATGATATTCATGTTATGGAAAACACCATTTGAGTGCAGAATGCATGCTTCCTGCAAAGGATTTGAGTCGTATCATGACCAATTATGAAGCCCTCTCAGAAGAGGAAAGCAGTCGCATACCGGCGGGCATGTATTGGAAAGCGAAAAGTTGGTTTTCTCATACCCCAATGCGCCGGACGGACAAGCCGGTTGCTCAGAAAACTGAAGTGTTACAACCCGGAACCCCGGTAGGAAGAGGCGCCTTTGAGGGGAATAAGCCTGTGCAACCGGAAAACTAAGTGAGGGAGCCCCTAGGGGGTCGGCAGTAGTCGATCCCGTAGTGCTGACCAGGGAGAGCTCGCCTCCCTGCTCCCGCGCTTGGAAGCCCAAGATTCTCTTGAGGCCTCCCAAATCTCCGCCGTACGGAATCAATACGCCGGACGGAAAGCGAGTACAGTTTGACTGTGAGTTACATCGTCCTTGGAGATGTTATACTTGTCCGTCAAAACGGGAAAGTTACCTCATGGTAATGTCTAAAGGAAACTATAAGGCCTATGCCGACATCGGCTCTGACAGGAATCTGTTATCTCGTCGATTGACTATCCTGGACACAGGTGCTGGTCCGAACTTTATACGGGAATCGGAGCTCGCTCCTGCTGACTTACAACGTATTCGATACGGTCCTTTACCGGACATCCGGGATGCCAACAAAAACGCTGTGAAGACACTGGGAACAGTTCGACTCGTGGTGCGTTTGGGACGCTTTGTAGTCCTAGTCGACTTCATCGTCTGTAAGACGTTAGCTGCACCAGTGGTACTGGGATGTGATTATTGCGACAAGTTTGTCGAAGCCCTTCGCCCGCGAAGAAACCTAGTGGAACTAGATGATGGATCAATGGTACCAATTGTTCGCAAGCCAATGCGTCGTTGCTCTGAAGCACCTTCACTTCCACCATCTATAGAATACGGGAAATCCCGAGGACATGTCTCGCCAAGGATTCGAGTAGCGAAGAGTGCCATGCTGAAGGCGCAAACCCAAACTTGGGTTCAAGTAAGAACAGAACGACACGGACTCGTGGTAATTCAACCGAATACTCGGATGTACGAATCCCGTGGATTGCTAGTCGCTAACGGCATTGCTCAGGTTGATCCTGGTAGCCCCTTTTGGATACTAGTGAGTAGCTTCACCGATAAAGATTATCATATACCGAAGATTCAGGTTGTTGCAACAGCTTTGCCTCATCCCACAGTGGTGGTCCCTACTCATATTTCTACCGCAGAAGTATTGGGATTAACCCATGTCGGTGACACAGACGAAGAACTGCAAACTCTGTCTGGAGATCAATTGCAAACGGCAAAGGATCCAGAGAGCCTGATCGATGAGCTAGACTTAGCACATGTGTCGGAACCCTACAGAACGATGATCAGGTCTATGCTGAAGAAGTATACATCCATGTGGAGTGGAAAACTAGGAGAGATCTCCGCTACGGAACACCACATTGATTTGGTCCCAGGGTCACGACCCATCTCCCAACCACCCTACAGAGCGGGACCGCGAACTTGCCAAATCGAAGAGGAGAATGTCAGCAAAATGCTGGAAGAAGGAGTAATCGAAGCAGCTCAATCTGCTTGGGCCTCACCAGTGGTGCTGGTTCAAAAACCTGATGGTTCTTTACGATTCTGTATTGATTATCGAAAACTGAACGCAGTTACAGTTCGAGATACATACCCGTTGCCTCTAATGGACGAATGTATTGAAAGCTTAGGAGAAGCGAACGTGTTCACCACGTTGGACGCCAACTCTGGCTATTGGCAGGTGCCTGTAGCGGAAGAAGACCAAGATAAAACCGCATTTGCGTGTCACGCCGGTCTCTACCATTTCAAAAGGATGTCCTTTGGCTTAACGAATGCACTGGCTACTTTCCAGCGTACTCTAGACATCTTGCTCTCAAGATACAAGTGGAAGACTTGTTTAGTGTATTTGGACGATGTGATCATCTTTTCCCAGGATGTGGAAAGCCATTTACGGCTTGTCGAGGAGATCATCAAAGCACTACAGAGCGCAGGTATTACCTTTAAGTTCAAGAAATGCGAAGGGTTCGCTGGTACCGTCCGGTATTTAGGACATGTGATCAAGCCGGGACAGCTTGCCATTCAAGAGACACAAACAGCGGCTCTCCGCGAAGTACAACCTCCGTCGACACAGAAGCAATTGCGTTCTTTCCTCGGCTTGTGCAACGTCTACCGACGATTCGTGCCGCGATACTTGCATATAGCGGCACCGCTCAACGCCAAGCTGCGTAAAGGACAACCAGTACAGCTGGAACAATTCAGACAAGCGGAAGTGGAATCGTTCGACACGCTGAAGACAAAGATTATTACATCTCCAGTCTTGGCGCTGCCCATCCCCAACCTGCCATACTCAGTGGATACCGACTCTAGCGAGTACCAAGTAGGGTGTGCCCTTTTTCAAACACACCCTGATGGTGAACGCAAACCCATTGGTTACTGGTCAAGATCGCTGAATGCAGCTGAGAAGAAGTATTCAGTTTCAGAAAAGGAATGCCTTGCAATCGTTTGGGCTCTAACCACACTGCTACTGTATCTCCAAGGAGAACCTTTTACCGTCAACACGGATCATTCGTCTCTACGATGGTTACTGTCCATGACAGACCCGTCTGGTCGTCTCACACGATGGCGCTTGCGCCTTTCTGAATTCGATTTCGAAGTGAATTATAAGAAGGGATTGGCCAATGTCCAAGCTGACGCGCTATCGCGACTCAAAACACTGTGCGAAACCCAAGGCGAAATCGATGAAGAGATACCTTACTTCTACATGGAGACCCATTCACCATCTTTTGAAGAAGAAGAACAAAAGACCATTGATGATTATTCGGATGCAGACCCGTTCCTTGAATTAGCAGACACTGACCCTTCAGTTCAACTTGAGCGAATCTCGTGCATTGAGCTTCTCAATGAGCAACACGCCAATACCTTTTGTGCGTAGATACGCTCTCGTCTTAACGGGGGGGATGAGCTCCCGTTTTCACTCGATTCAAGGGGAATACTGTTCAGACATGTCGAAAAGCATGATCAAATCGTGATTCCACACGTCTTGAAGAGTCGAGTACTTCATCTGGCACACTACATCAGGCTGTCTGGTCATCCAGGAGGAACGAAGTTGTTCATGACTCTAAGAAGAGATTTTTACTGGCCTACTTTGGCAATAGACTGCCATGCTACAGTGAGGTTGTGTACAACATGTGCGAAGAATCGCGTGAAGCTTTACAGGAAGCGGAAACCGATGACGTTATTCCAGGCGAAAGCGCCTTTACAATACGTCAGTATCGACATCCTAGGGGAATTGATTCGCTCAAGGCGAGGTTATCGCTACCTATTGGTAATCACCGACCGCTTCTCGAAGCTAGTGCGGACTTTGCCGCTGAAGCGGATAACCGCAGCCGTAATCGCACAGGAGTTTATCAAACAGTGGGTATTTATATATGGACTACCAGAAGTTCTGTTATCAGATAATGGGAAGCAATTCGTTGCGAAGTTCTTCCAGAATGTTTGCCGCATTATGGGCATTCGAAACGTGTTTCCCACGACCTATCATCCGCAATGCAACGGTCAGGTGGAGCGTTTCAACCGCACGCTGATAGCAGCATTACGACACTACATCGCGGACCACCCGAAAGAATGAGACATGTTTACAGATACTCTGTGCTACGCATACAATACGCAAGTGCATACCTCTACAAAGACGGCACCGTTCGACGTCGTGCTGTCACGTAACCCTCCGGCTTTACCGGTTGCGCTTGACGACGAGACAGAATTGGATGCGCCGACCCCGGCTAAGTACCATCTGAAATGGAGGAATGACCTGAAGGCCAGAGCGGAAGAAGCCGCTAAGGAGTTATCAAAGACGCAAGCTCGCTAAAAGCGAAACTATGACGCCAGAAGGCGAAGAGGAAATCCGGCAATCCGAGTAGGAGGTCACGTCTTCGTGCGAGTCGAAAGACCGGACGAACAGGAAGAATCTCGTCATAAGTTGTTTCCGATAGCGGCTGGACCCTGCAAAGTGGTGGACCTTAATGAAGACACATTGGTCATCAAGACAGGTGAGGACGTTGAACGTGTATCGCGCGATCGCGTGGAAGTCGCGCCTGACCCGCAAGTGTAAGTCGAGGTATCTGGTAGAACTAAGGAAGCAAGTGCGACGGAACGTCAAGGCAAAAGCCCAAGTGACTCTGGGGAGAGTGAACCGTCACCAATGGCTCGAGCGGAGGAGAAAGCTCCTGATCTCCCACCGCCGGCGGTTGCGTACGCCAATCACGGACAGCTTCCGAAATATCGGGATATGCCCCGTGGCACGCGCACACCCGTAAGTACAGAAATGGAACCTGAAAGCAGGAAAGATGTTTTGGACTTTGGCGCCAAGGACTTGGAAACGAGTGCACGCGAAAACGCGCCGTTGCTGCTTTAGGCTGATCCGTCAGGTGAAGCGCCACTCGCTGTTCCGCCGATATCGGCTCCCATCCCTCGTGGGCAAGAAGAAGAAGAGGTATCGCCTCCTGTCGTGGTGCAAGCACCATCGTCCACCCAACAGTGGTCTGAATCGGATACACCGAAGGAAGTTCATCCACGAATGGAATTGAGAAGTAGCAAGAAGTATGCTTCTATGGAACCTGGAAAACAGGATAGATCTTTATCTGAGAAAGGTTTTCAAGGAAGGAGTACACTGCCCCTGCGGGCAGAACGACAGTTAGTCGACGAGCGAACGCTTAGAGACGCTGAGGCTGCTAACACAGAGACGCTTGGGTCAGCCCTAAGGCATTTCAAACCTGTGAACAGGCGTCTCGCGCCAACAGCGAAAGCATTGGGAAACGCCCAGGAATATGTTATGGATCGCATATGTGAACATGGCGAGCATGAAGATACTAGAGAATTTCTGTATCGAGTCCGTTGGTACGGTTTTCCTCCGGAAGCGGATACGTGGGAACCTATAGCTCATATCCCCCGTTCGCAGCTCGTGCGATATCATAGACGCATGCGATTACCACTCCCCAGTGAGATCGACTCCTCGATAATCGGGCTCATGGGCACATCCCATCTCTAAGTATGAGCTACAAAGGTAGTAAAAACTCGAAAGGTGAGAAGAAAACAAGAATTCATGTGGAAGAAAAGTGAAAACACGCAAGCACAGGACATTTACTGATTATCACCTAGGAAGAACTCGAGAATCGAGAGAAGAACGATTGAAGAACTCGAGAAGCGAGAGAAGAAGGATTGAAGAACTCGAGAAGCGAGAAGAGATGAAGACTAGAAGATAAGAAGGGAACGTGAAGACACGAAGTCACCGGAGTTTTATTGGTATCAAGATACCACCGCAAGGTTGACTAGGAGTCTTTTCTAGGATCATCAAAGAGACGTGCGAGCACGCAGGTTCGCAAGAAGCTATGCGCGAATACCCTCAACTTGGTCCACGGGAAAGCCCGCGTCTAAGAAGAACTGCCTCAGCGGATCCAATCCTGGATCTTCGACCGGCACTGCAATCGGTTGTTGGGTAAACCCATGAAAGTTTTCTTGAGCAACTCCCACCGCTGCGGATTGATCGACGGAAGTCGCTACGCCTGCCAGCTCTGGCTCGTCCTCGTAACCGAGTTCAGCCTCAGCTCCCGGCGCTTCCTCATACAGTTCCTCTCCGTTCTCGGATGGAGTACCATCGTACACGTATCCAGTAAGCTGGTTCGGTTGCATTTCACGCAGGTTCTCCCGAAGAAAGCGAGCCTGCTCGGAGGTGATCAATTGGCGCGTCCAGGGATCGTACCAAACGAAATCTCCAGCACTTGCTGTTCGTCCAGGAGAATGGTCGTGGTGTCTTGCACGGGTTCCGCGAGCGGATTGATCAGCTGGCACTACAGACCAATCGACACTGTCGATCAAATCCACTAGATGGAGGAAGTCGGCATGGTTTGCACGGGATCCCAGGACAAGGGAATGATGGAGTTCTCTCACATACTTTCGCGCTGTGGGCGACATGTACCAAACTCTAAAGGTATCATAAGCATCCCACAGGAGGAAGAAGGCCATCTTGGCGATAAACGCGGTATAAACCACCGTCCAATATCCCGAGAACGGGTTGTTAACCAACGCGAACCCGATGTAGGAGATAACCGGTGGGAGCTCCACAGGGTAACCACGAGGACTCTCGATTGCCGCCCAATGCTCCGGAATACCGATGTAGCGCCCGAAGCGCGCGTTCCACCGGATGCGGTGAATCTCGATTATTTGATACGGCACCAAATAGCCCAAACGTGATCGAGTACGACGTTCCCAACGGGGATAATCCCAATAGGGAATGTCACGATTTCGAAGGAAGCGGAACTCCGCACGGAGAAGAGGTTGCTGAAAACAGAGAGCTGCATCACGCACACCGCGCACACCGCGCCAACCGCTAACATCGACTTCAACGAGTGTCTCGATATACGAGTAACCTTCACCGTCGGAACGGTCTTTCCAGGTATCTAGTTCCCAGTCCTGCGGGAGGAGAACCGTACTGATGAATCAGTGAAGACGCTGGTAAATCAGCTTGGTGAACCGCGTACGGGCTTCGGACAAGGTTTCCGTTGAATATCGCGGAATCGCGTTGTCTGGCAAAGCAATATGGCTCGCCCAGTCGTCGCTATAAATCGCATGTTCCGGAATACCGTCAGGGAAGTACCCACCGTGTACATACTGCTGTATCGACGCGTCATCGCGGATAGCAACTGGATCAAACCAGGGCGCTTGCGCGAAAAGTTCAACGTTGTCGAGAGGATCTCGTCCATAGAAATCCGCAGGGCGCGGGTAGATCCGCTCAGCACGACGAGAAGGAGCTCGAATCACACCCGCAAAGGCGACGTAAGCCACGTTCGGCATCGGAGCCACGGTTGGCTGAGGTAACGGTACCGACCGTAATCAGGTGTACGGTGTGGGGAACGAACGGTATGGACTGATTTGAGCAGTAGACTGCGACGCATAACCAGCAGTATTAGACGGAGCCCCAGAAGGCACATGCTCAGGGGAGTTCTGAAACGGGTTGGACCCGGCGTTCGGATCCATCGCGAGAGATCGAGCTGAAGAGCGGTGAGGAACAGAATGCTGTTGAGAACTGTAAGAGTTGGTCGGGCGGCGAGGAATTCGTGATGACGATGAGTACCCGGAACACCGGTCCGACTGCGTATAAACGCTTCTTGCGTCCCCCATGGTTCGCGCTTAACGAGGGGGTTATGTAGTATTCTACTATGCCTGGGAATCCGATATGTTGGTTTTTCGCGAAGACACGATTGGAACTCATAAGTGAGTGATGTCATCAAACTTGTGATATGAAACGGCACCCCGCATAGGATGCCTAGAGCAAGAGTGTCTTAGTGGAACACGTGGCGTCATGGTTCGAGTGGCTTACCACGGCGCGCGCATAGTTGCGACCCTTCCTAAGGAATGCCATATTGGCAACGGCGCATGTAGTGGAGATCCACGTGTAGGGCTTTACTACCCTTTGTAGCTAGACGTCCATTAGGGACCATACCCATAGAGTGGGTTGGCTAAGTGGCTGACCACTGGGTATTATATATATATTTATTTGGGCACTCACCCTGGTACACAGTATATAATGTACCAGAGGTGAGCGCTGACTCCGAGTAAAGGAGACAACATGGGCATCATGACTATTCTGTTCCTCGCTTAGGATTCCTTAACCGGAGATCCAGACAAGCTATAATAGATAGTCAGCCCCAAACCACTTCACGAGCCGTCTCGTACCTACGTTCCATCAACGTTTTACAGTTGCACTGTTCACCCTCGCTGGCGAGTAGTGGCCTTACACCCCACTTCCAGCTCGCTGGTGTTGTAGCTCTACCACCCCTTTTCTTTCGCCGCAAGCGACCCATCGGCAGTCCGAACGCTGTCGCAGGTGTCTTCTCTCTCCGTTAGAGCGGATACTACAACCGACTTGTATCTTGGAGTCTCTATTGAAGAAAAGCCCACGGGAATTATTCTTCATCAGTGTCCTTTGATTTTGCGAATCATCAACATGCGTCGTCTGAATGAAGCGTTACCGTCATCGTATCCACTGCCGCAAACGCATTGTCTCTATGATGCAGTAGTAGCTCCTACTGACTCCAAAAAGACCTTTATGCTGAGTGTACCATACAAAAAAGTACTTGGATCTTTATTCTTTTTGAGCACGCTCACCAGACCCGATCTCGCCACATCAGTTTCCATGCTTAGCAAATTTGCTTCTAATCCTTTGCCTCAACATTGTAATCTTATGAAAAGGGTGGTGCGTTATCTGATCCACACTTTCAAGTACGGTTTGGAGATTCCGCATTCTTCGTCCACTACTGTAGCCGCGTGGTCAGATGCAGATTGGGGTCGTGATCTGGACAAACGTCGTTCAAGGGGAGGTTTTGTTATAACCATTGGTGACGTTCCTGTGATTTGGAGCTCAAAACTGCAGAAGTTTACGGCTCTATCCACAACGGAAGCTGAGTTCTACGCAGTTTCGGAATGTATCAAACAGTTATCCTGGCTTAAGAACATTATCTGTGAACTTGGAATCAATTGGCATAATCCTGTACCATTATATCAGGACAACTTAGGAGCCATATCTTGAACGAAGACCTACTTGGGAATGCGCAAAGTCAAACACATTGAACTTCGTCATCATTATGTATTGGATGCCGTGCATAACCAGTTTTTTTCAATTCATCATGTCTCGTCTGCCAAAAACCGAGCATACATTTTTACGAAGTCTCTGATTGGCAATGGGTTTACATCACACCGTGACGCATTGCGGATTGCGCCCTTAGTGGTCGAGGGGGGATCTCAGTGACCACCTACTTATAATGCCTTTATATTTGCATTTGTATTTTATTTGCATTTGCATCACGAGAGCATTGTTGAATTTACATTTGCAGCACAAGAGCATCAGAGAGCATCGTCCAATGTTTACAAAGTCGCCAAAGTCTTGAAGCTTCTGGTGCAGCAAGCAGTCGATTGTTTCATTAAAACCTTCTTTGACAATGGCTGGACCCATGACCACTATGATGGAAAGGTTTTCGTTTTCGTCTTTTAAGTGGTGGCATAATTGCTTTTGCAACCAATGCTCTACGCTCCGGGCACTATTCTACTATTTTGGAATGGGTACCGTTTCCAAAGAAGGTTGAGGAAGTTTTCACCCCCACGGGAGGAACCCCTCTCGTCTAATCAGCGTTCTGTTGAGCTACATATTTCTTTCTACTCAATTCGTCCCAGGATGTTCCTGCCATTAACTCTTACACGACAATCGTTAAGCTCGAAAGTTTTTAAGACTCTACAGACCACCTCGGCGAAACAAGTCTCAAAATGGGACATGCATGCAATGAAAGGATCGTTCCTGTGGTATAAACCAAAACGATAGCGAGGGAGTAAGACCTGACTGTTCTTTGTAGAACGCCAAGGTCTCGAACTAGAAGGAGGAGATTGAGGATATCTGTAAGGTGTGGCAGCAACAGCCACTAAGAGATGCAACAGGAACGGCAGGTTTTCTGAGACCACGTTGGTAGACAGTGATGCACAGTGCACGTCGGTCCAAAAAACGGTAAAGACACAAGGCTAACCTTTATGGTCAACTGTAGAAACCAAAAGGGGTGAAAGTAGTCTAGGAGGTGCTTGTCATTACAATATTGAAAGGGGTGGCCATGCTTGGTGAAGAAATCTCTCACCGGCCACCCAATCCACGATGGCGCTCCTCACCACGTTGCTACGAGGAGGTGCCTCTGAGGTGCGCCCCCCTATCTACTTACTCTTATCTAAATAATACTAAATTAACGAAAAGCTAAGCTAATTCCTAAATAAACTACTTTAGTACACGGCGCATGCAGGCAATCATCCAGGTCCACCACCTGGCATAATTACCTTATCGGTGCAGCTCACTATACTATAGATCTCCCTCCTAGCGAAAGCCACGCTCCGTGCCTGTACCTTGGTTCAGCTTTCGCCAGTGCAGTGTGCCACAGTGCAGCAGTCGCCAATCCCAGACGTAAATGCACGTACGCACCATACTAACCCTCCTAGCTGAGGCGGGGGTGACGCTGAAGCTACGCAAATGCGTCTTCTTTACCAGAACGGTTGAATACCTGGGCCACATCATAAGCCCTGGCACCCTAGAGGTTGCGCCGAGCAACATTAGAGCCGTACAGGAGATCATGTTGCCACGATCCCAGACAGACGTACGATCCTTTATAGGTTTATGTAACGTCTATCGTCGCTTCGTGAAGGGATTCGCGAAAATAGCGGCTCCCCTCAACAAGAAGCTCCAGAAAGGTGAACCAGAACGGTTTGATAATCTATCGAACGACGAAATGGATACCTTTGAGGAGTTGAAACGAGCGCTGTTCTCGCCGCCAATCTTAGCGTTACCGAAAACAGGTCTACCGTACACGCTGGATACAGATGCATCTCATGCCCAAATTGGTTGTTGTCTCATGCAGGAGCAGCAAAACGGAGACAAATTACCTATAGGATACTTGAGCCGTACTATGAATGAGGCGGAGCAGAACTACACGGTAACTTAGAAAGAATGTCTAGCAGTAGTGTGGAGCATGTTGATGTTCCGTCCATACCTGTATGGTGAGCGCTTTACGTTGCGCACGGACCACGACGCCTTAAGGTGGATCCTCGGACTCGCAGATGCGTCTGGTAGACTTTCCCGTTGGAGGTGGGAGGTTGCGACTGTCGGAGTTTGAATACGACATACAGTACCGTCCAGGTATCAAGCACAACATAGCTGATGCTATGTCACGCTTAAACACCTCAGGGTTAGAGAAAGAATCTGTGGACGATGACATCCCTTGCTTTTTGGTGTCATCAAACCAAAATGGTACCGACAAACACCTTGAAGGATGTTGGGACTTACCTGAAGAAGGTGCTTTGCGAAACATCGACATGGCAACGCAGATACTGACCCTAGAGGAAACGAACGTCATGCCCGTAACCCGAGAGGATTTTCTACGAGAACAGGCCCAGGATGCGTACTGCAGAACCCTGGCTGGCCAAATTGGTTTCAAAGGATCACCGTTCGATGTGTACCACATTGGATACATCGTGAGAAGGTCAACCTTGGATGGTAGCCTTCAAAAGGTGGTTCCGAAGGCACTACGCCCGAGAGTATTGTATCTCGCGCACTATCCGCGACTATCGGGACACCCCGGTGCCACCAGGATGTATTACACCTTCTGGCAACATTTCTATTGGCATCATATGGCCCATGATGTCTATACCTTTGTAGGTCAATTCTAATCCTGTGTTCGTACCTGCGGTGGTATTAGAAAGCATCGAAAGTACCTCAAGCTGTTTCCAGCAGCGGGTCCGCTTGAGTTTGTTGCGATAGACCCTCTAGGACCACTTCCCAAGACCAAGAACGGGTATCAGCACATTCTAGTGAACACCGACAGGTTCTCGAAGCTCACGAGAGCGATACCTTTAAAGAAGACGAAGTTAACAACGCTGGCGATCGCGTTCTTCAACAATTGGATCTACCCGTATGGTGCACCACTGTACCTACTTATCGATAATGGTTCAAACCTGGCATCGAAGTTCTTCGAAGTAGTCTGTAACCTCTTGGGTATCAAGCACTATTTCACTACTGCCTACCACCCACAGACGAACGGACAGGTCGAGCGCTTTAACCACACATTGGTATCAAGGATACGGCACTATACGGAAGAGAACCAAACTGGGTGGGATGAGCTGGTGCAACCGCTCACCTACTCCTATAACCTTCAGGTACGCCGGTCAACGCAAACCCCTCCCTTTGATTTGGTTCTTTCGCGACAACCCCCAGGTATTGTAGTGCAGGGAGATCATACCACCAGCACTGCAGCTGGCGCACTGACCCCTGCCCAGGTCAAGCGGAATACCCTTGTGAGGTTGAGGAGGGCTCTCAAACATGCAGAGAGCCTCCTCACTGCAGCCCAGAAGCGGTACAAGGCCGAATACGACCGTAGGGTAACCAAAGTGGTCTCTGTATCCTCGTGACAATATGTCTACATCGACAACCCACCTTCATGTAAAAGACCACGACCGGGAGATGAAGCATACGATGAAGCTATTGACAGAGATTTCAATTCGAAGCTTCTACCCAAATCAGTGGGACCTTATAAGGTATTGAACACATCAGACCACACCGTTACGGTTGACCAAGATGGAATACCGAATACGATATCAATTGACCGTATTACGGTAGCACCTGAAACGGTTCAACATCACATGGAGGCGGACACCTCAGCCCAAGAGCCCAGAGCGGTAGCTCTGCGCACTCGACCCTCGGAGGACCCCACCCCAATTGAGGTGAACGATGACCGTCAACGTGATGATCCGGATTACAACCCTCTAACAGGGACGCAAATTGAACCCCAAACGGTAACAGCGGAAGGTCCCGACCCGGCTCCCACACACGAAGCTCCCAACTCGGAACATATGAACCCTCGAGGTAGCGTTCCCCCGAAAGATCAGGACCAAACCTCAGAGAAATTTCCCGTTGACCGTTTGGTGGGCCAAACTCGAACCGACAATGGTCTGAAGTACACCGTCAGGTGGTACGGCTGGGGCCCAGAAAGAGACACCCTCGAACCCCCAGCCGCAATACCCCCACACTTCCGTATCAGGTATTGGCGCCGTCGAAAGGAGCCAATGCCTGCAGACGGCTAACCTTAGACCTTCGTGGTACTCAGGCCTAAGGAAGGGGGAGAAAAGACGTCGTTTCCCGCAGAAAGTGGACGCATATGCGTGTCAGATTACCTACAAGGGAGGACACGAAAGAACAACCGAATGTAACAGTAGAAGATACAACAAGAGACAACAATTTTCTTTGAAGAAGGAGACACTAAGGAAGTCAAGTGGCAGGCGGCCGTCACAAGAACCTCAATGGATGTATCGACGCAGGCTCAGGCCCAACAGGTGCCACGAATCAATCCTTAAAAGGTAGAAGAAACCTGAAAGGTCGAGAAGCCAGGAAACCTTCAAGGAAAGCCGGAAAACACGATTACGGTCGCGATGTCGCCAAGTAAGGGCAGCAATCCCTGAAGAGTTGTAGAGCCGTGGGAACGACCAGGCGGGAAGGCGCGCGCAGGGACCTAGGAAGAAAATGAAGTTTGAGCACCTGAGAAAGATGCAATATCCACTTTGTTAAACGGTGGGCTATGCGGAAGCCAAATCGCAAGCACGCAGGGGCCCACTGCCGAAAAGGTGTCTGCGAGCGCGCTATTTACACTACAACGTTTTGATGACAGTCCCTACCTGAATGGTTCTTGCATAATTCGTGCGCCGCCGTCGTCGCTCGCACTCCCCAACCGACACTGTCACCGAGTTCTGAACCTCAAGGGATCGCGCGTCGCGCACAGTGAGCAACCGCCGGCGTACACCACTCCGATGCCCGCGCCGCTGTCGCTCGCTTTACCTTTATGGTTTGATGGAAGGAGATACGGCGCGTGTCTCACGGGTAGGAAGGGGGTCTGTCGTATAGTGGCAGAAGGTTTGTCCTTTGAGGTTGTCAATATCCTATACTGACCTTGTAGGTGATGGATGCGAGGAATCATCGGTCATGCAGCTCCGGGCGAGCTACCATCTAGGGGTTGTCAGACACGTGTAGTGTTGACATGTATCTTATGGTTGAGTAATTGTTAGTACTTGTAATTGTAATTATATTTATTTTAGTACAGTAGTTGAGTGGCCATCTGGCACTGTAGCCAGTGCTGGCCAGGTCTCTGACACTAGGTCAGAGACCGTGCCTTACTGGCACCTCCCGGGTGATCTGGAGAGGGCAGTCCACTGAATATAGGGAACTGCACCTCCCCCATCCTTATCTGATAAAGACAGGCACCACTTGGGTCACGACTCTACCTTTTGGTTCATCGTGTCTCAACTACCACACAGGCTTTTTCGCGCGTCGACGCCTACAATCGTTCACCTACACGGTATAGGCTAGTTGCCCCGCCCTTTGCCCCTGCGGGTTTTCACGGTGCCCTGTTACCATCGAGGTTTACTGCGTCTACCTTCTATGGTTGAGCGTCGACACGCTCCCTACGGTTGAGCGTCACTACGCTCCCAAGACAAGACAGTAGCATACCCCAGAGGTGATTGTACGACATCCGTTGATTTATTTGCACTCGACCCTTCAAATTCAAGAATTCATTTTTCGTTTTCCATTTTGACGAATAAACTACCAAAAAGCTGTCTTGAATCTCGCTGTTTTTTACATTAAAAGGGATTAATAAATTCACTTTGTCACTTTTATTGTCATCCGTGACATTAGGCTGCTCTTAATTGTTCGAAAATTTGGTAGTAGTAGCGGCACCATTTATCTTCACGTTTAAATTGATGGCTTTCTGAGCAGTTTCTTGAACCATAACATGATCCCAGGCTATCACATTTCAATGCTTGACAGTGTACACTTTATAGCCACCAGGTAGCTCGAAGTTTATGGTGGCGAAAGTGTGTCTATGATATATTTTGACAACAAATCCAACTTTTGTACCACGTTGTTTGACCCTTCTCTTTTTCTATGGCGTTCGAAAGAAGAGTTTACAGTCTCTCTTTGATGTGATGTGACGCGGGCGAATGTTTGCTTTGTTTTTCACTACACGTCAAAAATCTATAGATGATGATATATTTGATACACTATGAGAAAATGGAGTAAAGATGATGTTATTTACAGGTTGTGGACGATCGTTCGTGATCTTTGGGGTGGACGCCAGAGAAGAAGAGAATGTTGACAGCGTCCAGGCACACAAATTTAAGGAAATTGACAAAGTTCACAAAAATTATCGATGTTGGAATTTTGGCCTCATATGAGGCCAGAATTACAACTATAGACACTAGGAAGTGCAATGGTAGTGGGTACCAATGTCTGAGCCTAGGCCTCTGGTTGGTCACATCTGCAACGCCGGCGACGTCGTGTCAATTGGGCATTTGCCCTCTTTTGGCTACTTGGTCACATATCGCGAAATGTTTTCAATTATTCAAACACCACTGGTCCCTGCTGATCAAACCGCAAGATTCGTACCCAGAAGCAAAACATGAATTGGTCATCCCTCATATGCATCCGCTTGGACACGTTTATTGCTACCGAAGGCATTAATCCAAACTAACTACGAAGACCCGTGCTCGCAGGCAGAATAACACGATCTCCAGACAGGTCGATCATCGAGAGCTGCATGTTTTCCAACAAAAGAGTTCTTGATTGGGATAATTCTGGAAACCCACACCAACCACATTGCCATTCAGATGACAAGTCATTCGAAGTGCTCCGCCATGAAAGACAGCGGCAGTTCTTGTAGGGAGCAGAAAAGAATAACACAAACGGTTGGTCGAAAACAAGGTCGCTCTCCGGTCAGCCTTCTCAAGCCGTCTTTGACATTTGCGCATGTGCATCTTCAACATCCGTGTCGCCCTATGAAGTTTTACCATTGGTTGACCCTTGCAAAGATGTGTACGATGCACTAATGGGGTGAGCGGATGCACCATTGCCAGAAAGAGAAGGAGTTGAAGTTGAGAAAAGTACCGCATCACGACAATCACACCGACTGCCTTTCGAAACTAGAGGAGTTGACGTACGGTTATTCGCATCACTGCATCACTTTTTGTCTTGGAGGGAAAAGTGGATGATGTGATTTGCTTCCTGCGAATCGCAATCGCTTGGCTCATATTGCTTGATGCGCAACATGTCACTCCAAACTGTTGAAGGGAAGGCAACCCGCAGATTGCACCCGATGGTCTTATGCCATCTGATGCGAACGGTGGTGTGGGCATAACGCGGACAACTACACCTCCACAAGTTCGCTTTTTGATCTTTCATCGCATCGGTCATGCCGCCCTTCCGAGTCACCGGCCCGAATGTCCAGTGGAAGTTTGCTATCCTTTCCGACTCGCCTCTCGCTTTCTTGAGAATGGCGCGGTGGCTGTCGTCAAAACCCGTATGGATGCACTTCCACCACGGGTCCCAGTCTCATCAACATGACACAAGTCCTACAACGTTTATTACAATTTATGGCGGGATCTATCTAATGTTCTAACTCTACAGCTACTGATATATCACGCATAAGGTTTCATCAAGAAGATAATCGCACTCTACTTCTGCTCTTCTTCTACCTCCTCTTCTTTGTCCTCCCTATTCTTGGCCTGAACACACATCCATGCACACAGTCATGGGCTTCGTCCGCCCCGAATATATCGTTGTGCATGTTTTTGCAATGCCTTGTGAGAATGGTCTTTCGAGCAAACGCATCTCCGCAAACCTGGCATTCGAAGTTGCGAATCTTGTTGTGCACTGCATCGACGTGTCTTGTGACATCCCCACGCGCACCGAAGCGTAGCCCACATTTGTGAGGACATTCGAAAACGCTTCTCTCTCAGGTGCACTACGCGATAGTGGCTAATACCCCGCTCTGTTGGTGAAATCGTCTT